>LPNX011184149.1:282363-309510 GCA_001517045.1 Pseudotsuga menziesii
CTGTCATCGGACGCCAAGCGGATTAACACGTCTTCCATCTCGCCAACTACCTTGACATCGGTTCTATCCAACTGCACCACTTTCCGCGTGGTTGGCTTAGGCTGCCCATTTATTTTCTTACAAACCGATATGGGCATGACATTGATCGACGCCCCTGAGTCCGCTAGACAATTGTGCACGTTATGATTAAAAATTTCAAAAGTTAAAAGGAAAGGTGGGTGTTTGGTTTTGGACTTACCACCAATGCTGGCTTCCCCAATTTCTTCTTCTTGCCGCGGCTGATTGTCAGTGGGCAACTTTTCTTCTGATGTTTCCAGAGATGTTCTTCCTTTCCACCACTCCATTCTGCTCTGGAGTGTATGGAACCGTCAACTGCCTCCTGATACCCTCCTGCCTACAATATCCATCAAACTCCTTGGAGGTATACTCACCGCCGTTATCCGATCTAAGAACCCATATCTTCCTCCCTGTCTGGTTCTCCACAAGAGATTTGAACTCTTGGAACCTCTGTAAGACCTCCTCATATTTATTTCTCTTCAGGAAGTAGATCCAGGTCTTCTTGGAATGATCATTGATGAATGTCACATAGTACTCATGTCCTCTCAAGGAAACAAATGACATCAGTCCACATAAATCTGAATGTATCAAGTCAAGAATCCCTGCTAACTTGCTATCACTGCTAGGAAAAGCAGTCTTGGTGGAATTTTCCAAAGCACACCCCATTCACACATCACTCTGCTCTATGTTGAACTCTGGTAAACCTGTAACCATGTGTCTCAACAACCTCAAAGCTGGATGATGCAAGTGAGCCATCGTCCTATGCCAAAGCTCACTACTGTTGTTATGTGCCAAGGCATTTTGAGGCTGAAATAAGAGCCTGTACAGTTTCCCACATCTAACTCCGATGGAAAATGATGCAGATGGTCCTGCAGTCTTGGGTAACACACCCACATGTCCATCTAGGAAGGACACCCCAAGACCCCGATCCTCGATCATGGAAACTGAAACCAATTTCCTTTTGGCAGCCCAGGTACATACAATACATCTCTCAACACCATGGGACTCATGGACTCCCTCTGAAAGGTAATGGTCCCACACTCAACTGATCTGATTGCTGAGTCATATCCCAACACCACCTCCACATCAGTCTCTATATGTGAAATCTTGTAGAACATCTATCAAGCACATGTCATGTGGCTCGAAGATCCGCTATCAATGTACCAATTGTTGGAAGTAGATTCATTGTAGGAATGGTTTGTCAACAAGGAGAACTCCCTCTCTCTATCAACATCTGCACTAGTGATAATAGATGCTCTCTCTCTATCAATATGCCCAGTGCACAGAGAAAACTCTCTCTTTGAAATCTAGTTGCAAAGTCATCAACCGCCGCCGAAGCTGATGTCTTCTACTGCTTATTCTTCTATTTGTTCGAACACTTCCCAGCATAGTGTCCCATGTTATGACAAGCAAAGCACTTTACAGAGCTCAGATCCTTCTTCTTCACATCATGTTGTTTGGCCCCACCTTTCTTGGGACCCTTCTTGTTCTTGTTCTTCCCCTATGCTGTCAAAGCCACATCCTCCTCATCCTCCCTACTAGTAGAAGCACCATCGTCCACAAGACCCCTCTGAGTCTCCTCCTGAAAAAAATCATCACACATATTGTCCCATGTAGGTAGGTTCTCCATAGACACCAAACCCTGCATAAACACAGACCAAAGATTTGACAACCCATTCACAGCTGTCTGCACAAGCTCTGCATTAGGAACAACCTCCCCAACTGCTGCAAGCTCATTTCTCACTTGAGAGATCCTACTAAGGTAATACAACATAACCTCTCATTTAACCATCTTGATACTCTTCAGCCTCTCCCTCAAAACCATCTTCCTATTCTCGTTTGAGCTCTGAAATAGTCTGGTCAAAGCATCCCACATTTTATGTGCTCTGTCTTTACTCAAGATGTGAGGAATAACATGGTCTTTAACTACATCAATAATTATTCTCCTGGCCTTAATGTCCTTCTTATTGAAGGCTTCCATCGCAACTGGATATGTGGTAGCATTCGAAATGACAATGGGGTGATCTATAGTATGATTGACTACCTCATCCCATAGCTCATTCTCCTCCAATATAAGCAAAATATTGACCTTCCATGGGACAAAATTCCCAACCCCATCAAGCCTATCCTCAATTCTTAGTCTTGTTGAAGTCATATATTTCAAAGAACAAGTTTCAACAAAATGCTACAATTGTCAAAAGAAAATCTTTGAAATCTGGAAATTACTTTTATGTCTGCAAAAATTAATTTTCTGCCCAACTCAGCTCTGATACCATGTAATTTTTTCTCAGTTTCAGCCACCGGTTTAGGTGTTAAAAAATAACTCAGTTCAATGACCAACCCAGAAATGCATAAGATTGGAAATAACATAAATTTTTAAACTGAAATAAACACTGTTGTAACTCAAATTTTAATGACAGAAAATGAAATAAATGCACACCATGAAATTTTTCAGACACAGTGAATTTTTGGCAACATGCCCAGGAAAAACCCACAAGGGGAAAACCTGTTAGGAGAGAGTATTTTTATTTCTTTCAGTAAATGGAACAACAAGTGCAGCAGAAGTACAACTTATCTCTACTACATTAAATGCACCCAGACTTTCTCATTTTTTGTGCCCAAATGCCTCCTCAATTTCTGTGCCAAACTAAGCCTTGAAAATCATGCCAAAATAGTCCCTCGATATTCGTTCTTAACACCTCTAAATATGTGCAGAAATGTAACCTCAATTTATGTGCAAAAAGGTACAGTTCTTACAGACTATATGGACCTCGAAAAATGTGTTGTATGGCCTATGTGCGGCCTCTAAATCTGTACAAAGTACGACCTCAATAAATGAGCTAACCTTCTTAGTAAATGTGCCCTAACTGTCCTCAAAAAACATTCCCTCCAAAATGTATTGTATGGTCACCTTGGAATGCGTGCCAATCCAAAAATTTCCACCTTGAATTTTCTGCTTCCTGGAAAAACTCATCTCCCCAAAATTCGTGCCTCCTCTCTCTTCTCTCCTCTTCTCACTTCAATCTGTAAAAGTGAGGCAAAATTCATTTTCCCTTGCTTTTTGTCTAAACCCTAGGTAGGTGAGGAGCCATCTAATACAATGGCTAAGATTAGACTAGATTAATAGATGATATTAAATGCTCTCATTTAAATCTGATAAATATTAAATTCACTCACCCACTTAAATTTATCAAAATTTGACTTTAATCTCTAAAGTCACATTAAATGCTCATCTCAAGTCATTTAATGCAAGGGTCACTTTAATTTCCCCTTTTAAGTGACTAAGGCAAAAGTCACATAGGGAAACACTTCCTAGGTACAAAAATCAACATTCTAAGTTCATCAAACTCAATTCGGTCTTTGTAAGACTGAGGTAATCCACTCAGAAATTGTTGGATATTCACCTTCTCGTCTTTGATGTACCTGACATATCTTAACAACTCTAAGAACTTGTTGGCATATTCTTCCATTGTCAGCTGTCCTAATCTCAGCTCATGGAATTCCTTAATTTTGTCATCATAATACCTGTTAGAGAGGTATTTCTGCTTGAAATATTTCTTGAACTGTTTCCACTTAAGTCTTCTTTCATTGATCCTCTTTATTCGTCTGAGGTTCTCCCACCAAATGGATGCTCTTCCATTCATATTGAAGACGGAAACCATTGGCTTCATGTTTCCTAAATAGTTCTGGACTTGGAAATACTTCCTCATCCCAAGAAGTCAAACTTCAGCTTCTTGACCAATCTTTATCTCCTTGTTAAAGGTAGGAGGTTTAGCCTTCTTGAATTCATCTCGATAATTATTCCTGTGGCGCCTCTTTCTCTTTCTCTTGTGCGAAGAAGAGCTTGAACCCCCACTAGATTCTTCTGAGTCAGATGACTCACTAGGAGTCATTTTTCTTCTTCTAGTGCTGCTCTTACTTCCTTATGGATTTATTGTCCCATGCCTAGAGTCCATCTTTCTTTGTAAGTCTGTCAAACTCTGCAGCATGGTTGCATTCAGCTGAGTTTGATCTTCTTGAGCCTTGACCAATTTTTCATTGTCTGCTCTGTAACGTTGCATTTCCACCCTTAGGTTTCTCATGGTGGCTGCAAAATTTGGTGCGGTATCCCAATATCTCCTTCCATTAGACTCGGTTTCATTATTTCCGACTCTAACGTTCTCACCCATAACATCTTCCTCATACCCATGGGGATATCATATATCATTCCCATTGTAGGTTCTCATGGCTTTGAGCAAAAAACCCACCTTTCTAATCTACACTATGACTCTGCAAAAATGTGTTAACAGACATGCTTGTTAGATACATGATAATTTTCAAAAGTTAAAAAGATAGCTAGCTGCAATGTTGTAACCAATAGTTCTGGAAACTATTGACATGGCCCATCTAGGCCCAATATTGCAACCATTAGCTCCGATACCACACTGTCACGTCCCCATACCTATAATGCGGATTATTTAAAAAAAATTCTTAAAGAACCTCTTTGTTCTTCTGATAAACACCGGGTATGGACGTTAACCTATTCTCCAACCTTCATCTCAGGCTTAGAACCACTATATTGGTCGTTCCTCCCTTCAATTATCCATTCTGCGTCCAAAATGACCATTTCCGAACTAACCTTTCCCTTTCCGCACCTCCACTTCTAAACTGCCGACCTCGAAAGTCGGAAATTAGAACTTCAATTTATCGACAAATCATTCTTCCCACCTTCTGCTTTCACTTTCCTCCTTCTACACTTTGGAACTCAGAAATCAGAAACTCAAATGTGGGAAGGAGCTTTCAATGGTCATTCCGCCTTCCGCACTTCCGCTACGGAACTTAGAACCTGGGAACTCACACTTTCGACTTAACTTTCTTTGTCCTTCTGACTTCTGCTCTCTGTCCTCAGACTTTGGAAATCGAAACATTAACTTTTGACAGATTCTTTCAACAACTGTTCCTCCTTTCGCCTTCCTCCCTTCCGCCTTCCGTACTAAGGAACTCGGAAGTTGGAAAACTATCAAATGACAGAACGCATATCCTCGTTTATGCCTTCCGCCTTCCTCCTTTCTACCCTCTAGTTCAGAACTCAAGAATCGGAAGACCAAAACTTTACCTTAACCTTTTTCCATATTTCCACCTTCTACCTTACAGAGGTCAAAAATCCCACATTCTTCTTTGATAAAATTTCTTTCTCCCACCTCCCGCATTCCACCTTCTGCTTTAGATCTCATGGTTCAGAAAACACAACCTTTCTTCCCAGTTCAACTGCTTCTTTTCAGCTTCCTCCTTCCGCCTTCCCTAGGCGGATTCGAAGGGCGGCAGCACTAAGTCAGAAGCATTTCCCCCTTTGTAACAGGCTTTCATCCTTCATGAACCCAGGAAAAAATGCATAAAAACATCTAATGAAAAAATAGAGATAAAATGCAGGAAATATACACAAGTAAACATCTACTTCATCATCATTAAGCATTCAATCATGAACAGAATAATTTATAGGCAATTACATTGCATAAACAACAAAACAAGAATACTTGTCTTAAAGGATGAAGTTGTCCTGCAACTAGATATGTAACTGCGAGTTTCCACCCAACCATAGGCCAGTTTGTTCTTTAATCTCTCAACACCGCTGCCACCCCTGAGTTGGGCATGATTCCACAAGGAAATATGGAACAACAAACTCACACACAGCCATATATTTTAACACATAGTAAAGCCAACACCTAGTTGGGCTTATCATACTATCCATCCAAACCAACACCTAGTTGGGTTAATAGGTTGCAGGCTTATCAATCCAACACTTGCATTAAGGACCAGCCAAGCCAACAGATGGGTTCACAGGCCCCAAGACCAAAAAAATTCTCACAATTGGGTTAACAAGTTGTCCAGCCAAGGATTACACACAAGGCCATTGCAAAACAAGACTCAACCAAACCAAGATCCAATTGGGTTAACAGGCCCTAAGACCAAGCCAATCTCCCTTGGGTTTACGAGCTGCTAAGGCAGTGGAAAGGTAAAGTGACTAGACTGGTGGCTCACTCAAGAGCTAAGGACACCTCCAAAAGATCTATCTGGACTGGCATCCACATTACCTGCATCCCAACAAAAGGTAGCGTCCCTTTCTCTGCTCAACAGTCCCTCAAGCTATGCCTCCCTTCTAGTGCTCTCCAAGGAATGCAGTAAGGATCTACCAGCCACTCTTATCTTTTCTTGAGGTTCCTTTCTATAGTAGGTTACAAGTCCATTCCTCTTCTCTTCCACTCCTTAGTCTTGGATACCAATAAGACCCAAAACTAGGGTGCACAACACAACAACCACATAGTAGACCAACAAAACCGGATTTCACTCTGTAACAGAGAAACCCATTGCAGAAACACCTTCTGCAACTCAGGAGATTGAAATCGAACAGTCTGAACCACGTACCCCTGCTCTCTTGCTCGAAAAAGGAAAAACACTTGCAGATAACTGGTTCTGCAGTTCCAGACAATGAACCAACACGACAACGGGGTCAGGGATGGACAAACACAGAAAAAAAAACCATGGTTCTACAACACAGGTGAATGCACAGTGTGCATGAGCAGTCTAGAGAGCTCGGAATGGTAGAGTGAGTGAACAACCATGGAATGGTTCGCATGACTCCCCGAATGACTGAGGAGGAGTGAACAAAACCCAAACACGATCTCCTCTAATGGACAGGGTACGCATCGCGTGCTTGCTTCCTACAAAAGCAAAAGAGCAGCTTCCCCTAGGCTGCAGGCCTGCGCAGGCTACAGTCTAGCATGCCTTGCATTTCCCCAGGCATTAACTGTCGCATCTGATTTCTGGAAGGAATTAATGATTGAGTGCAGGGACAAAAAGGGTAGCTGAGGTTCAATGGTTTTCTCACTGACATATGGCTTAACCCTATCGGCTCAGAGGTCTGACCAACTCCCCCACCCTATCCCTTGTGAAATCATGCCCTCATATCTTTCACGTTAGAGTTCCATAGCTAGCTGTGGTATTTTATTAAATTGTGCATTTATATGATATTCAAAAATGCTCTATGCTTTAACTAGCACAATAACCATAACCTTAGGCATCAACCTTGGCCACCTGTATACAAAATACCAAATCGATGGCAGGGCCTTGACCTTGAGCTCCATGCCATGATCCTAATACCATATATATACATCATGTACAATCAAAGTATCATAGGGTCAAAATCGAGGTGTTACAATTACAATGTTTTTGTTGATGCATAGTTTCTAAATTTAGTTGGGCATCTGCTGAAAGTGAGACACGTGAACAATTTATTCATCATATACATAATAAGATCTTTAGCTTTATTGCATATAAAAGTTAGCTTTTAAGATGAGGGCATAATTCTTGCAACTTTGAACATATTTATGAATGTTAGCTTTTAAGATGAGGGCATCATTCTTGCAACTTGAACATATTTATGAAGATTAGCTTTTAAGATGAGGACATCATTCTTGAACATATTTGTAATAGGTATAGTGTTGATGTAAATTGGTTTTACATGTCATTGATATAACATATGATTATTTCGCAAACAGTTAGTTCTCAATTTTGGTACAATTTGAAGCAAAGGATGTTATAACTGAACAATAATGTTATATTTATCATATGATCATTATCAGACAATTAGTTCTCAATTTTGGTGAAGCAAAGGATGTTATAATTGGGCAATAATGTTATATTTGCGAAGTTTCAAATTATATCAATTTTATATTAAATTCATATCAATTTTATAAAAAAATGATATATAACATGATTAGTTCTTAGTGTTATTTTTAATATATTTTATTTGGAATGATGTATATCATTTTTAATATCATTTTTAATAAAAATGTTTTTAGATTTAAAGTAACTAGTGTTATTTTTAATATATTTTATTTGGAATGATGTATATAATTTTGAATATCATTTTTTAATAAAAATGTTTTAAGATATTAAATTTTACTTTGGAAACTTTCTTAAATAAAAATGAGGTAATAAAGAAACAAGTTTACACGCTTTTAGCTCATTAATTTTCCAACCACGAAGGAAAAATATAAGAAAAGCAATTTAATAAGTAAACAATTTTACAAACATTTTCCTTTAACATTGAAGTCTCGTTCTCTCGTACACATTGATATTTATTAACATTGAAGTCTCCTTCTCTCGTTCACATTGATATTTATTAACATGCTTATGACATGTCAAAATTAGAAAAATCCAAACAAAGTTAAATAAAATTATTTGTACTAATACGATAGTTCAGAGTGGTTAATAAGCCAATCAAGAGTCCAGAATACCTTTCAATACTCGGTTTCTGACTCCCCCTTACTTCTCTCACTAAAGGTTGTGTTATCACTAAAGTTGAACCTCGACTGCTAGGGTCAAGCTTAGAGAAATCTTAAATTTTGGTTTAATGGGTAACTGAATTGATAGAGTGCTGGAGGTATAATAGTACAGAGATCAGGCTAGGTTTGAAAGCCAATATTGAACAACAGTATATATATATCACAATCAAGACTGATAAGACAAAGCTACGAGTACGAATTTATGAAAAACATGAACCAGGTTCTGCATATAGTACTTAAGGATAACTTCACATTAATCGTGAGAATCTAGCAATGGATTTTAATTGACCATACACAAGATAAATCACAACACATGAAATTCAATTATTGAAACAGAAAGGCGGCTCATATGAACACAATCATTTCAAAGCAGCTAACAAAAACAGAGTGTATATATGCTCCTGCCACTCCAATATCAGAATGTTCAAATTACTGCCAATACAATCTCAGCCCTTGGCTAGAACTCTCTTCTCACATCTACCTCCCCCCTTTTCAAGCATCTCAGTTTGCTCTTATAAAACCTTTGGATCATTTACATTTAGATTTCTAATACCATGCCTTGTGCCTCAAGATAAGCAATGCACTGATTAGGAAATCATTACATGGCATTTGAATAAGGAATTTAGTACAACTGAATGCACTATTGTAGAAGAGATATTCAATACGTTTCTGCTAGATCATACTCAGAAACCTCCTCATTGAATCGATTTCAACATCTACGCTTATGATTTCTTATGGTCGCCTTAATCTCATGACACAAAGTGTCATGAGATAAGGCAATATAACTGTTTTATCTTTTAAATGTAACATATTCTCAACAAGACACCTGGACAAGATCAAAGTCAGGAACTGAGCTGGGCATATTAATTTGATGTTGTTGAACTGTCCATTACTTGCGCTAAGGAGAGGATTCGACCAGATCTTTGACCAAAGATCCACGCCCGTTCTAAATTACCTGGGTATGATCTGAGCGGCACATAACCATCACAAATATTCAATCTTTAGAGCCTATGTGTCCATTTTCCAACATAACACTTTCAAATCTGCCAGTTGTATTCAAATCTGAAACTTCCTGCTATGAATACTCCTATAAATTTGGCACTGAATTCTTGAAGAATTTGATGTAATCCTCTATCTCATAATACTCTGCCACCGATGAAGTCAAGTTCCTTCAATTTGGGGATGATTCAATTGTTTCCCTATGAATCTGGATGTCGATCTCTGATGAAGTTATTGATACTGAATTAATGCCTTAAAATCTGAATAAGGACACACACTCGTTGCCCAAACTTTTGACCTGAAGGTGCCATCAAACGCCAATATGACACATAGCGTCCAGGTCGTATAGGGGCGATAAAATCAACTGCAGCATTGAGCTCCTCGTCTACCTGGTACCCTTGCTCTTCAATCTCGAGATTGACTACATCTCCAGCTCCCAAATCATCGCCACCAACTCAGAAAAGATGGGTTTGATGTGGCCACCTCAGCATACCATTATTGCGCAGACGCCAAATCTTGGTAAAGGGTGTCCCTGGAACCAATTGTGTTCCATCAAAGATAGTGACATCTTGAACAAAACGACAGTCGAGCTTTCCAGGTGCTTTATTAGCTGGTTTTCCAGCAGAAGGGGCCTATGGACAATATATTGACGTAGGAGAGTTCCAAGGATTGAAAACAGGTGGGGCTTGTGCAAAAGGGTTAAGTGCAAGAAATCTAGAAGGATAAAAACCAGGCTACTTATGAAAGTGACGTCTCCCATAATAAGAGTGTTCCTTATGTGGTGGCCTATATAAAGCTGGTGGACAACACATCTTCTCAATCTTGAAAGGAATCCATTTACAACTTTAAACAATTCAGACCATCAATCCATGAATGCTTGAATTTGTCATTTTACATTCGTTGGAACTTTTAGGTATACTCGTAGTATCCCAGAAATCCTCATCAATTTAGGTATGAGTGTAGTGAGCTCTCCTTGTGGGCGTTCTTGTAAATTGGCGATCAACACATGAGCTGCTTTCTCCACAACCTGCGACTAAACGTTTTCACCTCGCACTGTAACAAAACAAGTGATATGGGAGCCCGATAAAAACTCAATCCTCGTCTGAAAGCATTGGTTGATCCCTCTTTGGACCACCTACCTATTTTTCCATGATAATTTGATCAACACGGAGAACTATGCAATCCATATCAGCTAAGTACAGAAGCATGTTCTGTATAAAGGAAAGAAATAATCTCGATTGCATTTAATCCAGCATTCTCTGCTAGAGTTCTAGGAACCAACTCAAAACTCTTCAGCAATCTTTCCAATTGCATACTTACCCAACCCTATCTCTTTGTATGCAGATTCCTTAGGTCTTCTTGCCAGTTCAATTTCGGTTACACCAGGTCTAGGGAGAATATGATTGTCCCTGCACATGGCCTTGTAGTTATTTACCCCATCCTCAAGTGCTTTCTCAAGGTATAACCTTCAACCCTAACAACTTGTGAGATGTTTCGAAGCACAGCTTGTGTTCTATAAATGGAAAACTTTCTGCTCAAATGGCTTTTCTTCCACATGAGTGCCATCATAAATGCTTTTCCATCTGATCTCAGTATTCAAATTGAAACCTGAGTGATCACTTTGACATCTGGATGCTGCCAGAAACTGAAATTTTGTTGGAGCAGATCTGATGACAACATCTGGCTTCGTCTGGGGATGGCATGCTCCTTGTGAGCTGCCAAGAACAAGTAGACCAAGTGCTTTTTCATTTCATTGGGCTGGAGTCTTCATCACAAATCTCTACTACTTAAAAAAAAAACTTGAAAACACACTACTGGTTGAATCTATAAACTACTCTGCAAATTGAAATAATCCTTTCACAACAATCTAATCACACTATGCAAACTGAAACAAATGCTCAAAAATGAGCTTATTTATCCACACTACTATTCTAATCAATTGAACTCTGCTTGATCAAGTATAATCCCATTTCCAATGTAGCCATGCAAAAATTTCATCAACCAACCAAAACTTGCTTCCAACTTTGAGCATATATACAATTAGAAATATTGAAAAACATAACTCATACTCACTTCCATCGAATTATGTCTCTAAAAAATTAATGATAGAAGATTTATATTTCACTATTGAATCTAAATAATTTGCAACAGGATCATAAAAATTACCAAAAATTACCTCTTCCTGTTGCTTGTCTTCTGTGAATCCAAGTTGACTGATTTCTGAAAAGTATTGCTTAACTGATGAGGACTAGATGAACGGTTTTAGTAATTCTTTGTCACTGCCTTCCTCAACACCTGATCGATTACTGTCAAAGAGTAGATCATTGTTGAAAATATCAACAAACGCTGATGTAGCAATCTGCACCTCTAAAATATCCTTATGTGCATCATAAAAATGTTCTTCATTGCAGGTTAATGTACAAGTTTGCAATTATTCATCTAAGTATTCATCGAACACAAGCTGCCCTTCATAAAAATATGGGGCAATATTTACATTTGAGGTAATATCAAATGAAACCACATCTGCTTTATCATCATTGTATTTATCATAAATTGGGATCCTGATCGATTTCCAAAGATGAAGATTTATGTTCTATGATGTTATCATCAACTTTAATATCAGAATTTTGAAAAATTTCTTGTTGTAAAACAGAATTAGAGGAAGATAATAGATCTTCTTCCTTCTTCATAGCATAACCACCTGCTTCATCTTTACTACCGGAAGAATCTACTACTAAACCTTGGATATATAATGCATATCTCCTACAACAATTCTCAAAAAGACACTCAGCTGGGTAAATCCTCTTACAATATGAATAAAAGGCATCATGAAAATCTTTCAAAGAGGAAATATTAGAAGCAGGAAGAGTTCTGTACCATTGTCTTGCACAACCATCTAATGAATACATAAACATTTTCATCAATACATCTTCATGATGTATACTCAACTAATCCATGTATTGATGAAATTTAATTACATGATGTGTCGGATTGTCCTCTTCCTTTTCTTTGAATCGCAGAAAAAAATCTCCCCATTCGTCCATGATAGGTACTGTATATGGAAAGCCAGGAACAACTGCGAAATTGAGCGGAGCAAATTTCTGTGCCAAAATAGTATCAAAACCCTTTGACATTTTGGAATTGTAAAATCGCCCCTGGATTCTTCAAACATGGAGTCACTTGGTGAATAAATCTGTAGTCAAACTAGTGTCCTGCTCCTTGTTGCCGCCTTTCACACACCTGGGTCATGTGGCAGAAATCTTCAAGCCACTCGGTGTGTCCTTGGGGGCAAGTCTCGAGTCAAGGCCGTCACCTTGTTCTTGACTCCTCCATTTAGGCTCAACTCCTAATGAAGCCAAGGGGGGTAGACCCTATTAAGTTACTAAGGTTAATTACTTAGTGTGATGGTGTTAAACTGAATGAGTTACTTCGGAGTTTTGAAATTAACCAGTGGAAACAAAAGATAACAAGATGCAAGATTTTAAGCAGATAAGCACAGTAATGACACTCAATATATATAGAAATGAAAGAAACAAATCACCAGTGCCTTAAATGGAGTCAACAGAGAAAATAATGTGCTTGCATGCGCTTGAATGAATGTTTTGCGATTGCCTCTTGGTACGTTTTAAGTTAATGTGAAATATGAGTTGATTAAAATTAATCGAAGGGGTGGACTCTAGATATACCCGAGAGTACTTGGAGTATGTCCAAAACTAAACCTTCATGGCTACCCGCAAGGAATATGTGGGATGAATGGAGTCTCTGAGGCTATTGTTCATAATGCACCCACAAGTGTAACAGAGATCGGCGCCCCGAGTTCACTTTTCAGGAGTGCCCGCTTCCTCTGGGTATTTTGCCACCGTAATGGTTTGATCGAGGTGTTGGATTTTCACCTGATGGTTTGTCAATTTGGGAGAGTGAATCCTAATTATTCTAGTCACTCAAGTGCTTTTGATGCAGCTTGACTGATTGGATGAACCACAGCCAAGTGCAGAGCATACACACCGGAGTCTTGTCAATTTTAGTAAATTTTAGACAAGGTGTTCTTATTAAAAAGAAAACCCCCCAAGAACCTCTTTCTATCCAAGTGGATCTGAATCGGGGAGTCAAGGAGGGGTTAATTTTAATATAGATGATGAAACAGTTGATCAAAAAAGAAACAAAGATACACAATGTCGGTTTTCTAATTAGTCCTACCACGCATCTCTTTCCCCTTTCGGGTCAATCGAGATGTTGTGGGGTAAGTATTAAAATTACTTTGAAACCTCAGATATGGAATATGGAAATGATTTCAAATCAAAGTATACTACCCAGCAGATTAAAACTACGCTAGATTAAAAAAAGATAAACGAAAAGCAAAAAAAAGACACAAACGCAAATCCCCCCAGGGGGGATGGGGAGCGGGCTCGAAAGAGCCTACTCAAAAAAATATTTTCTTTTATTATTATTGGTCACAATGTCAGCAAGCTGAAATATCAGAAACCTCTTGGTCCTTATATGGGATGAAACCAAGATCTTACAACTCTGCAAAAATTTTAAATTTTAGTGAAAGGGGAGACCACTGGGGGATTTGAACACTCCTGAGGCCACTTTCGAACAGCAGCTTATTTTCTTTTCTATTACACCTGCTAAAAACCAGCAAGCATGTTAGAATAACATATGCTCAAAAGCAATTTAAGAGTACCTTTGGATCAGCCTACCTTAACTCAAAAAAGATTAAGTTAAAACTAGCTAAACAGGTGAAAAAGGAACTAAGGAAAGCAAGCTTTCCTTGGGATCTTGGCTTGTTGTTTGTGCAGCCAATGAAATATGCACTGATTGCTGGATTTAATAATTTCTTTAAACAGAACTAGGAAATCTACAGTATGCAACCTATTGATTTTCTTTAACTTGCCATGCAAAATGAACGATTTCCTTATGCTAGATCTAGAATGCTTAATGATACTTTTCAGAATTCAGATCTAGACTATGAGCCTTGAAATAGCATATCTATGTAAATTTTACTTTGATATAACAGATCCAAATGATAGAAAAACTTTCGAACACAGTAACCAGGTAAGAAAATTGATTTTTTTTTAAGGAGAAAGAGAGAGATAGAGTGCTAGAAGCCTGGGAATGTTGGGCTTTGGAGTCTTCTTTGGTGGAACACCAAGGGACTATGTCATTCAGAAGATCTTGAAGGTGAAGGAGATGCAAACCTGCTCAACCTCTTCTACAAGCGAGATCACCTGCAACATAGAAATCCTTGCACAAATAGATGGTTAAAACATAGGTGCTGCTGGAAGAGATAATTGGAAAGCATGCAATTAAACTTAAAATACATACTAATCCAATAGAACTGAAACAAGTAGCAGCAAGAGTATAAATCAAACTAGAATAAACTCTTACCCTAACAAGAGGGAGCTCTCTCCTTCAAGGCCAACAATCAACCAACAAAAGCAATGATAAATAACATAGATTATACCTCATAAGCATTTGATAATCACCATCCACACATGAAGAGCATTACACCATAGATCTTGCCTCCAAAGCTTCTTTATTCCAGAATAATAAACAACAACACAATACAAGAGCAACAACACCTCAATCCCAGTTCTAGCTAGCTTGGAAGAGGCAGCTTGTGCTTTTATTTATACAAAAACTAGGAGATCCAGCCCAGGGGGGGTGCAAATCCCAAGGAGATAGACCAAATCAGCTGATGGAGAGTCAATCAATGCTGATCTGAAGCTGAACTGAGCCTACTTGTCAACTAGGGGGTTGATTGAGCTGACACATCAACCCATAAACCGACACATCAGTCCATAGAGCTTCTAGGAGAGCCCACACGTGTGGCGGAGAGAGAGAGAGGGCGCAATTCCCCATAAAGGTTGCTGAAGATCAACTCTGGATCTGATTTGATCACTTCCTTCAGTCAAGGATTTTTCAGATCCAGTCAATCTAGTTCAGATCTGACTGATTTCAATCAAATCGACTGAGAATCCCCTGATCTAGGATTCTGGATTTGCTCCATTATTCATAAATTTATTAATTAAAATAGTTAATAATTGATTTTTTGGGGATTTCTGACATGAGTGATGGAAAATCACTCAAAACTAGGAAAACGTGTGTCCATGGGTTTACATGGTGCTCTTAGCTTGAAAATGAGCACCTACATGACTGAAACTGATTATTTGGCCCACTTTTATTACAAAATAAAATTTTCCAATTAAACAATTAAAAAATAGCATAAGTTTTGGAAAAATTAAATTTTAATAAAAAACACTGAAAAAATTTAAAAAATTAAAAATTGAAAAAACCTAGGGGGACTTAGACATGTTCATATGACTTGACCATGATTCCTAGCATGTTTATACATTGACACATAGACTCTAATAACCTCAATAGGCCTAAATGCCAAGCCGACCACCCCAACTTTGGAGGTATGGAGTGAAAACTCAGAAATTATCAGTCGTTTATTCAACAACCAATAATAACCAAGGGAAAAAACACCCTGGGCTGATCGAATTGACAAATAAAGTCTAAGAGACCGAGTCTTTTACAGACACTATCATGCTAGAACATTTATTAAAATTCCCCCATGGGGTATGAACATGTGATATAGTACAACAAAGCTTCCCAGAAGCAAGACTGAAGGTCTTCTGAAGTTCGAACAAGTTATCCTTGTCCGGTTCACCAGGCTCACTTGATAAAAAACCACTAAGTACAACTTAGGTGGTAACATTCTTGCTCCAACTGTGGGACGTGTGCTCGATCTGGTCTTTAATGCAAGGAGAGGATACGAGAACACCAGAATCTCTGGTTTATATACCCTATAAAAACATCTCAACTTGACAAGAAAAATCCCAGTAGCACAAGTTTTATAAAAAACCAAATGAACCATTAAGCTGATTTATTTAAACAAAATAAATGTAACTAACTAAAAGAAGCAAAGTTTTATTATATCTAAGTATAAAATAGAAATGCAGAAAGTAAATGCTCTCTTTCAAGGAGCTTATTTTCCTACTCTAAGCATGATATAAAAAGGGTTAAGTGTAATCAGAAATCCATTGTAACCACCTAAGCATTTTATTAACATAGAAAAAAATTTCCTTGTCTTTGGTTACTGGCCAAAGTAAGGATACTTTATTCAGAAAATGCAAACCTGTGTGATGACCCGGAATGGGCGAGATGGATGGGAGATCATAAGAATATAATACTTCACCAAATTACTTCCCAAAATGGTATGTTCTCATGCATGCTGCTTCTATCCATGATTGGATAGGACTGATATACCAATCGACACGATGAGGCAGACTGACTACATCATCATACTGATCATTGGGGCTTATCAAATGATAACTCGTTGCATAAGCCCCAAGTAGCTCCAAATCATAAGGAACCTCTATATGTGAAAAAGATGGTTGAGACTGATATTCCACTGACTGCATCACATCTGACTTTTCACAATATTGCTTCTCAATGTCTTCACTATTGATACCTTTGTGCGGCTCTGCATGATATGACTCTGAATGACCATGTGAAGGTTCTGAATGCTCCTCTTCCATACTAAGATTTTCCCAAGTATCCAGATCCATGCTCCCCTCTATGGACGTATCGTAGATTGGACTTCCACAAATTTTTGAAAAGACACTCCCCTTGCTGGACATATAATGGATGGGGTTCTCAATAACATTTTCACAAGTTGGATTATCTATGAAATTCCAATATTCATCACTCCCATCTATGTTGGATATGAGAGAGACTTCCTTGCTGGTATCACATCCTGAGATATAACTACCCTCCTCCTGCTCATAATAATCATCCTTCAAAGTTTTGGTTTCAAAGATATTATGAGAATTTAAACTTTCCAAAACTTCATCCCTAAGTGATGAACATAGAGGAGTATCATCATACACATCATAAACTTCTTCATAAGTGTCGATCTCCGTAATGGTTTCCTCATGAGGGATTTCTGGACAAGCATTGCAACAATCTTGAGAAAATCTCAAATCTTCAATGTTTTCAGTTATGGTGACATGAGGAGAGTCTTCAACAATGTGTTCAATCATGGCTTCCTTGTGAAGCTCTCCAACATGATTGTCATGGATGTTCCCATCTTCAAAATCTTGCTGTGTAATGAGAGATACCTTATATTCTTTAAAAAGCCGCTTAAATTCTTCCTTTATTAAATAACTACTATGATGCTCTTTGATGGGAGTATCATGGATCTTCTCTTCACTTAAATGTTCAAGAAGTGATTCCAAGTCTTCAATACTTCGTATCTTGGCAAAAGGTCCATCATATGTTTCCATGTGATACTCTATCCCATATAGGTAGAAGGTAAAGATCTTTTCAAGGAACTTTTTCAAACCATTCATACTACCCCTACCATCATGCCACTCCTCTAAAAACATCCAAAGGAAGCTTGGAAATGAGGTTATACATTTATTAGGAAGGCCCTGATAAAACTAACAACAGGCCTCACCCTGAAAAGTACTAGCAAACATTTCCATCATATTTTCTTCATGAAGCACATTAGAATCGGCCATCAACTGAAGGAAAGATTTGACATGCCAGATGGCTGAATCACCATAATTTCCATGAAATACTGGAAGCCATTTATATGCATCCTCCACACCATCACAACAGTTAGGGAAACCTGGGATGTTTGAGAAATCGATAGGCTGAAAAAAGTCTCGTTATTTGGGCACCATATTTCTCCTTTAATTCATCCATATCAAAAGTTAATAGTATGCATTTGATATAACCATTAAACTTTGTACTGAAAAGGTGGAGCTGTCAAGTGATGAGCTTTAAAGGTTTTAAAATGTCGCATGGGCTCATCTACACACAACAAAACTTCACAAGTTTATGAGATAACAGGCTTTTATCCCTTCAATGGAGTCGCCATGTGAAAAAGAAAAATAAGCATTTATAAATCTTTTCACAAAAAATATTTTTTGCGTTTCTTTGAAAAAATAAAAACTAAACAAAAGGTCAGTGGAGTCGCCAAATGAAAATTAAAGATCTACTCTAAGCATGCATCAAACAAAGCAAAAACAAAAAGGAAGAAAACAAAAGTTGTACTCTGGGAATAAAAAGATTTATCCCCGGCAACGGCGCCAAAAAGTGTTGCTTCCTTTCACACACCTGGGTCACGTGGCATAAATATTCAAGCCACTCAGTGTGTCCTTGGGGGCAAGTCTCGAGTCAAGGCTGTCACCTTGTTCTTGACTCCTTTGTTTAGGCTCAACTCCTAACGAAGCCAAGGGGGGTAGACCCTATTAAGTTATTAAGGCTAATTACTTAGTGTGATGGTGTTAAACTGAATGAGTTACTTAGGAGTTTTGAAATCAACCAGTGGAAACAAAAGATAACAAGATGCAAGATTTTAAGCAGATAAGCACAGTAATGACACTCAATATATATAGAAATGAAAGAAACAAATCACTAGTGCCTTAAATGGAGTCAACAGAGAAAATAGTGTGCTTGCATGCGCTTGAATGAATGTTTTGCGATTGCCTCTTGGTACGTTTTAAGCTAATATGAAATATGAGTTGATTAAAATTAGGCGAAGGGGTGGACTCCAGATATACCCGAGAGTACTTGGAGTATGTCCAAAACTAAACCTTCACGGCTACCCACAAGGAATATGTGGGCTGAATGGCATCTCTGAGGCTATTGTTCATAATACACCTACAGGTGTAACAAAGATCTGCGCCCCGAGATCACTTTTTAGGAGTTCCCGCTTTCTTTGGGTATTTTTCCACCGTAATGGTTTGATTGAGGTGTTGGATTTTCACCTGGTGGTTTGTCAATTTGGGAGAGTGAATCCTAATTATTCTAGTCACTCAAGTTCTTTTGATGCAGCTTGACTGATCGGACAAACCGCAGCCAAGTGCAGAGCAAACACACTGGAGTCTTGTCAATTTTAGTAAATTTTAGACAAGGTGTTCTTATTAAAAAGAAAACCCCCCAAGAACCTCTTTTGATCCAAGTGGATCTCAATCGAGGAATCGAGGAGGGGTCAATTTTAATATAGCTGATGAAACAGTTGATGAAAAAAGAAAACAAAGATACACAATGCCGGTTTTCTAATTAGTCCTACCATGCATCTCTTTCCCCTTTCGGGTCAATCGGGAAGTCGTGGGGTGAGTATTAAAATTACTTTGAAACCTCAGATATGGAATATGGAAATGATTTGAAATCAAAGTATACTACCCTACATATTAGAACTATGCTAGATTAAAAAAAGATAAACGAAAAGCAAAAAAAAGACACGGATGCAAATCCCCCCAGGGGGGATGGGGAGCGGGCTCGAAAGAGCCTACTCAAAAAAATATTTTCTTTTATTATTATTGGTTACAATGTCAGCAAGTTGAAATATCAGAAACCTCTTAGTCCTTATACAAGATGAAACCAAGATCTTACAACTTTGCAAAATTTTTAAATATTAGTGAAAGGGGAGACCCCTCGGGGGATTTGAACGCTCCTGAGACCACTTTCGAATAGAAGATTATTTTCTTTTCTTTTACACCTGCTAAAAACTAGCAAGCATGTTAGAATAACATATGCCCAAAAGCACTTTAAGAGTACCTTTGGATCAGCCTACCTTAACTCAAAAAAGATTAAGTTAAAATTAGCTAAACAGGTGAAAAAGGAACCAAGGAAAGCAAGCTTTCCTTGGGATCTTGGCTTGCTGTTTGTGCAGCCAATGAAATATGCACTGATTTTTGGATTTAATATTTTTTTAAATAGAAAGTAATTCTACAGTATGCAACCTACTGATTTTCTTTAACTTGCCATGCAAAATGGACGATTTCCTTATGCTAGATCTAGAATGCTTAATGATACTTTTCAGAATTGAGATCTAGACTATGAGATTTGAAATAGCATATCTATGTAAATTTACTTTGATATAACAGATCCAAATGATAACAAAGCTTTCAAACACAGTAACCAGGTAAGAAAATTGATTTTTTTTTTAAGGAGAAAGAGAGAGATAAAGTGCTGGAAGCCTGGGAATGTTGGGCTTTGGAGTCTTCTTTGGTGGAACACTGAGGGACTATGTCATTCAGAATATCTTGAAGATGAGGAAGATGTAAACCAGCTCAACCTCTTCTACAAGTGAGATCACCTGTAACTTAGAAATCCTTGCACAAACAGATGGTTAAAACATAGGTGCTGCTAGAAGAGATAATTAGAAAGCATGCAATTAAACTTAAATTACATACGACTCCAATAGATCTGAAACAAGCAGCAGTAAGAGCATTAATCAAACTATAATAAAATATTATCCTAACATGAGGGAGCTCTCTCCTTCAAGGCCAACAATCAACCAGCAAAAGCAATGATAAATAACACAGATTATACCTCATAAGCATTTAACAATCACCATCCACACATGAAGAGAATTACACCATAGATCTTGCCTCCAAAGCTTCTTTATTCCAGAATAATAAACAACAACACAGTACAAGAGCAACAACACCTCAATCCCAGTTCTACCTAGCTTGGAAGAGGCAGCTTGTGCTTTTATTTATACAAAAACCAAGAGGTCCAGCCCAGGGGGGGCGCAAATCCCAAGGAGACAGACCAAATCAGCTGATGGAGAGTCAATCAATGCTGATTTGAAGTTGAACTGAGCCTACTTGTCAACAGGGGGGCTAATTGAGCTGACACATCAACCCATAAACTGACACATCAGTCCATAGAGCTTCCAGGAGAGCCCACACATGTGGAGGAGAGAGAGAGGGCGCAATTCCCCATAAAGGCTACTTAAGATCAACCCTAGATCTGATTTGATGACCTCCTTTAGTCAAGGATTTGACAAATCCAGTCAATCTGGTTCAGATCTAACTGATTTCAATCAAATTTCCTGAGAATCCCCTAATCTAGGATTCTGGATTTGCTCCATTATTCATCAATTTATTAATTAAAATAATCAATAATTGATTTTTTGGGGATTTCTGACCTAAGTGATGGAAAATCACTCAAAACTAGGAAAAAGTGATGGTGCTCCTAGCTTGAAAATGAGCACCTACATGACTGAAACTGATTATTTGGCCCACTTTTATTACAAAATCAATTTTTCCAATTAAACTATTATAAAATAGCCTAAGTTTTGGAAAAATTAAATTTTAATAAAAAACACTGAAAAAATAAAAAAATTGAAAATTGAAAAAACCTAGGGGCACTTAGACATGTTCATATGACTCGACCATGATGCCTAGCATGTTTATACATTGACACATAGACTCTAATAACCTCAATAGGCCTAAATGCCAAGCCGACCACCCCAACTTTGGAGGTATGGAGTGAAAAGCTCAGAAATTATCAGTCGTTTATTCAACAACCAATAATAACCAAGGGAAAAAACACCCTAGGCTGATTGGATTGACAAATAAACTCTAAGAGACCGAGTCTTTTACAGACACTATCATGCTAGAACATTTATTACAATTCCCCCATGGGGTATGAACATGTGATATAGTACAACAAAGCTTCCCAGAAGCAAGACTGAATGTCTTTTGAAGTCCAAACAAGTTATCCTTGTCCGGTTCACCAGGCTCACTTGATAAAATACCACTGAGTTTAACTTAGGTGGTAACACTCTTGTCCACCATCAAGAGTTGGATCTTATCGTTGTCATTCTTTCCCGGGGAAGATATCTTCACTCCTCCATCCCCGGCAACGGTGCCAGAAGATGTTATCACTAAAGTTGAACCCCGACTACTAGGGTCAAGCTTAGAGAAATCTTAAATTTTGGTTTAATGGGTAATTGAATTGATAGAGTGCTGGAGGTATAATAGTACAGAGATCAAGCTAGGTTTGAAATCCAATACTGAACAATAGTATATATATATCACAATCAAGACTGATAGGACAAAGCTACGAGTATGAATTTATGAAAAACATGAACCAGGTTCTGCATATAGTACTTAAGGATATCTTCACATTAATCGTGAGAATCTAGCAATGGATTTTAATTGACCATACACAAGATAAATCACAACACATGAAATTCAATTATTGAAATAGAAAGGCGGCTCATATGAACACAATCATTTCAAAGCAGCTAACAAAAACAAAGTGTATACATGCTCCTACCACTCCAATATCAGAATGTTCAAATTACTGCCAATACAATCTCAACCCTTGGCTGGAACTCTCTTCTCACATCTACCTCCCCCCTTTTTGAGCATCTCAGTTTGCTCTTATAAAACCTTTGGATCATTTACATTTAGATTTCTAATACCATGCCTTGAGCCTCAAGATAAGCAATGCACTGATTAGGAAATCATTACATGGCATTTGAATAAGGAATTTAGTACAACTGAATGCACTATTGTAGAAGAGATATTCAATATGTTTCTGCCAGATCATACTCATAAACCTCCTCCTTGAATCGATTTCAACATCTACGCTTATGATTTCTTATGGTCGCCTTAATCTCATGACACAAAGTGTCATGAGATAAGGAAATATAATTGTTTTATCTTTTAAATGTAACATATTCTCAATAAGGCACCTAGAAAAGATCAAAGTCAGGAACTGAGTTGGGAATATTAATTTGATGCTGTTGAACTGTCCATTACTTGCGCTAAGGAGAGGATTCGACCAGATCTTTGACCAAATATCCACGCTTGTTCTAGATGACTTGGGTATGATCTGAGTAGCACATAACCATCACAAATATTCAATCTTCAAAGCCTATGTGTCCATTTTCCAACAGAACAATTTCAAATCTGCCAGTTGTATTCAAATCTGAAACTACCTGCTATGAATACTCCTATAAATTCGGCACTAAATTCTTGATGAATTTGATGTAATCCTCTGTCTCTCAATACTCTGCCACCGATGAAGTTAAGTTCCTTCAATTTGGGGATGATTCAATTGTTTCCCTATGAATCTGGATGTCGATCTTTGATAAAGTTATTGATGTTGAATTAATGCCTTAAAAGATGAATAGGGACCCACACTCGTTGCCCAAATTTTTTATCTAAAGGTGCCATCAAACGCCAATATGACACATAGCATCCAGGTCGTATAGGGGCGATAAAATCAATTGCAGCATCGAGCTCCTCATCTACCTAGTACCCTTTCTCTTCAATCTCAAGATTGACTACATCTCCAACTCCCAAATCATCGCCACCAACTCGAAAAAGCTAGGTTTGATGTGGCCACCTCAGCATACCATTATTGCGCAGATGCAAAATCTTGGTAAAGGGTGTCCCTGGAACGAACTGTGTTCCATCGAATATAGTGACATCTTGAACAAAACTACAGTCGAGCTTTCCAGGTGCTTTATTAGCTAGTTTTCCACCAGAAGGGGCCTGTGGACAATATATTGACGTAGGAGAGTTCCAAGGATTGAAAACAGGTGGGGCTTGTGCAAAAGGGTTAAGTGCAAGACATCTAGAAGGATAAAAACCAGGCTACTTATGAAAGTGACGTCTCCCATAATAAGAGAGTTCCTTATGTGGTGGCCTATATAAAGCTGGTGGACAACACATCTTCTCGATCTTGAAAGGAATCCATTTACAACTTTAAACAATCCAGACCATCAATCCATGAATGCTTGAATTTGGCATTTTATTTCGTTGGAACTTTTAGGTATACTCGTAGTATCCCAGAAATCCTCATCACTTTAGGTATGAGTGTAGTGAGCTCTCCTTGTGGGCGTTCTTGTAAATTGACGATCAACACATGAGCTTGCTTTCTCCACAACCCGCGACTGAACCTTTTCACCTCGCACTGTAACAAAACAAGTGATATGGGAGCCCGATAAAAACTCAATCCTCGTCTGAAAGCGTTGGTTGATCCCTCTTTGGACCACCTGCCTATTTTTCCATGATAATTTGATCAACACGGAGAACTGTGCAAGCCATAACAGCTAAGTACAGAAGCATGTTCTGTATAAAGGGAAGAAATAATTTCAGTTGCATTTAATCTAGCATTCTCTGCTAGAGTTCTAGGAACCAACTCAAAACTCTTCAGCAATCTTTCCAATTGCATACTTACCCAACCCTATCTTTTTGTATGCAGATTCCTTAGGTCTTCTTGCCAATTCAATTTCAGTTACACTAGGTCTAGGGAGAATATGACTGTCCTTGCACATGGCCTTGTAGTTATTTACCCCATCCTCAAGTGCTTTCTCAAGGTATAACCTTTAACCCTAACAACTTGTGAGATATTTCGAAGCATAGCTTGTGTTCTATAAATGGAAAACTTTCTGCTCAAATGGATTTTCTTCCACATGAGTGCCATCATAAGTGATTTTCCATTTGATCTCGGTATTCAAATTGAAACCTGAGTGATCACTTTGACATCTAGATGCTGCCAGAAACTGAAATTTTGTTGGAGAAAATCTGATGACAAGAGGTTGCAAATCAGCATTAATAAGAATAAGTAAAGTAGATTTCCCTGCTCTATTGGGCCTGATAATTACAACTCATGTTCCGATGTCAATACCCGCATCGACATTACTAAGTTGGAAAACCTCTCTCCCGCAATAGCTGAAAGTAACTTAAATAAGCTAAAGAAGAGGTGGTGTGAGTTTAGTAGGTTCTAGGAAGTGAAAATCCGTGACTATAATCTCTCCATTTTTTTTTGCTTCTACAAGCTCTTCATCATTATCTGTTGTTTTCCCCTTCCCCTTACTCTTTGTTGTCTCTTTGTTTGTAGCAAAATTTGCTCGGTCCTTGACTTTTTTCTGTTGATCCCTACTTTTAGTACACTTAGTAGTTTGTAATTGTTTCTCATATACCTGAAATGTCTTATCAACAATCTTTAAGATGTATAATGGTTTATATGATTGATGGGGTATAAAATAAGATGTACAATGGTTTATATGATTGATGGGGGGGGGCTAGTTAGATGGGATCAGTGAAATGTCCGTTGTCAGTCTACCATCCAACTTGGGGTGTGTAAGGGGGGCTTCATGAGTCCACACAACCCTTACTCTGTATCTACAAAGGAAATTGGCACTTGACAATGATGTAAATATGAAACGCTTATGAAATATGAAATGTGTGAAATAATCATGATAAGCTTATGTTTTTCTTATGATGCATGAATGAAATCATAGTTGATGCATGAATCATGGTAGACAATGACTGACTATAACTATGCATTAAAGAACAATTAACAAATAACTTGTTCATGGTACTTAACTGTGGCATATCATTATTCATTAATCATAAGTTAAGTGGTTATACTAATTATACAATAAAGTTAAAGATCATCTCATTAACATAAATTTTTTACATTAAAATAATTTTATTTTTATTATTGATATATAATTTGTTTACATTATATGTTAACCCTTTTCACTTTGATCATATAATCAAGTTAAAAAATATTCTCATTAATATATTTAAAATTTTATATTAGCATGTATATAAATACTTTTACATAAATATATATTTTATTTTTATTTATTTTTAATTTTGCTTTTCTTACTTTATGTGTTGGAATAACTAAATTATATATATATTTTCCTATATATATATAAACAAATATTTTTAAAATATATATATATTATTTTTAAAAAATCAAATATTATTCAAAATCAAGTCAACACGAATCTATGGCTTACAAATCAATTGTGTAGATGTGTAACTGTAAACCTCTATGTTATCAATTGTGTAGATGTGTAAGTGAAAACTTCTATGTTATAAATTTTTATTTTTATTAAATGGCAATGTTGTTGTTTTGATATTTTAAACCGATCAATTATGTATAGGTGTAACTATTGCCTATGAATCAATTATGTAGATGTGTAAGTATAAACTTCTATATTATCTTTTTTATTTTGATTGAATGAAAATGTTGTTGTCCAGCGATTTTAAGATGGTGATGTTTTTCTCCACATTAAAAATATTAACAAATTAAGAAATTAAATTAAATATCTTTGAAAATATTTTCTTTTTATGTTATGTTAATTTATATTATGGTACCTCTATTACAATGGCAAACCAAAATCTATTGCGAAGAAGAATTCCAGTATATTTAAATTTTTATGTAATTTTAATTTTATCTTAAGACATCTCCATTTTGTATAATATTCAAAACGTTCAAATAAACATGAGGGTCAGTGCAAGAAGATGATGGACCTTTAAGATGCAATCCTAGTTTTCAAAAACAACATCATGCTACCCAAAAATACATCAACCCGAGCCTGACATAGCACTTGGTATGGTTCAACCCCAGCCTGACATGTCATAAAACATGTAGGATAGGAAAACACATCGCGTGCGCGTTTTATAACTATAAAACGCGCACGCGATATGGAAATTATAAATAAATAAAAAATACACAGTCCCGAGCGCATTTTCATTATCAGAAACGCGATTTCGACGGGCAGCGCAGCGTTTGGAGCGTTTGGAGCGAGATTTCAACAAGCATTGGAGCTAATTCAAGTGAAGGGAGGAGATTTTGACAGGCATTGGTGCTGATTCAAGTGGAAGGGAGGAGATTTCACACCCACCATTGGTTGATTCCTATACCCTCTCTTCATTTTATAACAAAATTACCATTTTCCCTCTTATAGTTATGTATTTTAGTTCAAGGTTTCTTTCTGTGTTTGGTTATCTAATATATATAATAGTATCATGCTTTCAAACATATTATATAAACCCCATTTTTCCTTTAAACAAATATCAATTATATTCATATAAGTTTTTGAGGCATCCATTAACTAATGAGATGAAAGGCTTTACATAAAATTAATTCCATGAGTATTGGGCTATGAGACAACCACATAACATGGACAATACAACCACAA
>LPNX011184172.1:3199-64597 GCA_001517045.1 Pseudotsuga menziesii
TTACAGGAACAGAGGATGGTATTAAGGAACCCCGAGCTACATTCTCAGCTTGTTTTGGAGCAGCATTCATTATGCTCCACCCAACAAAGTACGCTTCAATGCTTGCAGAAAAAATGAAGCAGCATGGCACTACTGCCTGTTTGGTTAATACTAGGTGGTCTGGAGGGAGCTATGGGGTTGGTAGGAGAATAAAGTTGGCATATACACGAAGCATCATTGATGCAATTCACAATGGATCTCTGCTTCAGGCTAATTACAGCCAGACCTCCATATTTGGCCTCAATGTTCCAGACAAGGTGGAGGGTGTACCTGCTGAAATCCTTCGTCCTGAGAACATGGTAAACTTTAATTAGTTAAGAACCGCTTCATGTATTTATTATGATTGTGGGAAAGTTCGCTTTCTGACCAAATTGTTAACTTGTACAGTGGGCAAACAGTCTTGAATACGCAGATACTCTGCAGAAGCTTGCACGTCCGTTCAAGAATAACTTCGAGAAATTCGTGGATTGCAAAATAGGAGATGAATCCACTCTTGCTCAACAAATCCTGGCTACTGGTCCACAATAAACTGTCTGAACTGAATTGAGATTTTAGCATGGCTTAGCTGGATGTCCAATTTTCCACATGGGCTTTTCAATTTTCCACCTGGTGTGCGTCCTGTACCAATTTTGAAATATTTTTTTTTTTTAAATTCCCTTCCGTCGCTTAAGCGACAGTTCTTGATGTCGCTTATCCGACGGTTGCTCTCTATAACCGTCGCTTAAGCGACGGATCCTCCATCTTTTTTGCAATATTTTTTTTTTTAAAATTGACTAACCGTCGCTTATCCGACGGACCTTCTGTCGCTTAACCGACGGCATGAAGGTTATTTTCTCAAAAAAATTTCACTACCGTCGAAGATATCCTGTCGCTTAACCAACGCTTTAAATTTAACCGACGGTTACTGAAGTGTCGCTTAACCGACGGTTACTTAAGTGTCGGCTAACCGACGACAAGTTTCCGACGCTTAAAAAAAATCAAAGTTTCGTACATGCGACAGGAAAGTGTCGAAAGTCCGACATGACGGCCGTCGGATTTTTGGTCGAAATGTAGTAGTGATTCTTCTCACTATTTTTATGAAGAATCTAGTTTTTTTCTCATGTTGCAAAAAATCTGATATAGTTGGTGTTTGTTGTGCAGGAGAGAGGGTGCATTGACTCCTTGGGGAAAAACGTTAGACATAAAACTTGATCAAAGCTTCTCAAATTGATCAGGATAGTAGAGATCATCATCATCAAGGAATATACAAGGTTTTCTAGGTAAGATCTATAGGTTAGTCCATTCCTTCCAGATCTCAATTCATTGACATCTACTTTTCTTCATTTTACTGAAAATTCCATAAAATAAAAAATGAAAAAAACACTAAAAATAGACCGCTTGATCTCTTGACAAACCGCTGCTGGGTTTTGTAGATTGGGTCATCCCTTCACCAAATAATCCTCAATGTTGAGCTAAAAGTTCCTAGTTTTTCCTAGATCTGAGAAACTGTCCTCCCAAACCCTAACACTCCTCACTATTTTTCTAACTTTTTTCGAGATCTGATTTTTCTGGCAAAATACCAACTTGGGTTTGTAGATCGGGTCATCATCTCACCAAATATCCTTCAACATTGAGCTAGAAGTGTCCTGGTTGCCCTAGATCTGAGAAACTGACCTCCCAAACCCTAGCACTAACCATCCCACTGTTGGTTTTTCCTGTGATCTGATTTTTCCAGCCAATTACCTTTTTGGTTTTGTGGATTGGGCTAGGTTGGTTTCTCCCAATGCTGGGTAGATAATGAATCCATTTCCATAGATCTGACAGGCATTGATCTCCAACCCTAGCGCTACCCCCTCTTTGGCCTCCTTTTTTTGTAATCTAATTTTTCCTGGTGTCTTAGGTACTTTGACTCTGTCATATCTTTCATCGAGTCTATCCATCAGTACTAGATAGCCCCAATCCTCTCCTTGACCTCCTTGCATTGGTCACGTTTCCCAAGGCAGCATATATCCTCACCTATTGCTAGTACCTCAACCCCAGATCTAGTATTTACCTTATAGGTCACCTATGTACCAACTTGGATCGAACCTCATACTTCCTAAACCATGATCCAAAGCCTTGGATCACCTCATGACATCATCCATAGATCTAGGTCTCCACTACCTTACACCTTATGTACCTCAAGTCCATTTGATTTGATCTGGTGTCTAGGTTGGATCTCTCTTTTCAGGAGTAGATCTGGGCCTTCCCCTTTGTTGTATTGGGCTAAGATAACATAAAGCGAAGGCTGCCTCGATTGGTTCCACCTCCTTAGTTGCTTGTCCATATACCATCTATCCTGGATCCACCTCACATAGGAAACTACAAGGTTGGTGATAACAAACATGATAGCCATGGATCCAGGAAACTAAAGGGAGAAAAACTCATATGTATATGATGATATTGTTTTCACTATAATGAAAAAGGAGGTGAAACTAATTATCCTTCATCCCAAGGAAGATAAGGAGATGACAAAGAAAAATATAGGATAATCTCATAGAAAAAGATATGGTAAGTAAGATTGGTGTAACACCCTGGTTTTGACCCCATTGCATTAAATGTACAAGATGTATATCTTGTACTGAATCGTGGTGTGGAGCTAAAGGCCAAGGCCCCACCATTGATTGGTTATGCTATGTTTCAGATTTAAAATGTCACCGATGGTATATCAGGGCATGCGGCATACATATTGAGTTTTGTCATCATGTAAATATGCACCTTTAA
Source organism: Pseudotsuga menziesii (assembly GCA_001517045.1). Taxonomy (NCBI): domain Eukaryota; kingdom Viridiplantae; phylum Streptophyta; class Pinopsida; order Pinales; family Pinaceae; genus Pseudotsuga; species Pseudotsuga menziesii. The sequence goes on from LPNX011184172.1 coordinate 5,981, forward strand.
TTAAATAACCTGACCAGCTACGTTCGCAGAAACTAAATTGAGAAGGGGCATGATTTTCACAAGGATAAAGGTGGGGGAAATGTCAAACCTTGGGCAATGGGGGAAAAAGGCATGTGTCATCTTTCCTTGTTCTATACAACCACTCCATTAAGAACTACTGCTGGTAGTTGGGGCAGTTATGGCTGGGAGTGGAGTGTGGCAGGACTGTCAGTCCTTTCCCGTGCACACACTCCACCAGCTTGGTTGACCTCACGATGGCAAAAATGACCACCATCACTCCCGCAGATATTCCACTCTTTCCAGGATAGTGCTGAAACGCGCACGCACTTTGGAATACTGTGCATTCTCTCCATTGTCTGTTCATCTTCACGTAGGGACAGTAGTCTGATTATTCCCACGCACAGGCTTCTTTTCGTTTGGTCTCACGCATCCAGGAGAGAGGAGTCGTCTCCATTGCCATTCACATTCTCCACATAGAGGAATCGAATGTGTTTCAATATGTATTTGGGATTTGGTGTGAATATTCTCTCACACACTGGGTTCTACATTGTTGTTATTCACACAACGAGCTGGGAGCTGTGCTCTTTCATCCACGATTTTCTTGCAGAAAGCCATTTTACGCTCAGGGACTGTGTGTAAGTTTCCTTGCTGATTTGTGGCTCATGCATATGTTTTTCCCTCTGTATTTTGGGGTCTGGTGCAAGTTTCTCTCACGCACAGGCTGGGAGACTGTATTTCCTCTCCAGCATGGTCTGGGTAAGTTTTCCCGGTGACTTTGTTGTCCAGGACAGATTGTTGTTTCCCCATGTTGTGAGTCATGTTGACTAATACGATTTGGGACTGTGTAACTCGCTTGGGAGTCTTTTTGGCTGCGGTAGGGCCAATAATGAATCAGGAGTCGTTTCCTTGTTTAAGCTGTGACAGCTGATTGATTGCATACGTGCAATGGTTGGTCTTCGGACTGTGTAGGGATCAGGGATGGGGGCTTGGTTTGCTTGATAAACCTGGTGTGTTTGGAAACCACACAGACAGAGCTAGAGGGATGGCTTTTTTCTCCACAACCCATGAATAGCACTGGAAGGGAATGCAGGGCCGGAGGGATTGTGTAGCAGAGAAGGGACTAATTCCTTATGTTGGGTGTGTGTGGGTGTCTTAGAAGTCAGGCTAGTTCTGGTGTAGGTGTTTCTAGCTCTGCAATGAGCTTACCAGCTTAGCATTTAGCCTTTCCCAACTCCTTGATGGCCTGATAAACCTGACCATGTTGGCTTGGTTGTCTTGTTGATGGCCTGATAAACCCAACTATGTTGGCTTGGCTGTGCTTTATATATCCTTGGCTATGTGTAAGCCTGCTTGTTCCTTATTCCTTGGAGAATCATGCCCAGCTCGGGGGTGGCAGCGCTGCTGAGAGATTAAGGAGCACGCTAGCCTATGGTTGGGTGGAACGTTGCAACGACGTAGCTGGTCGCGGAACGAGTTCTTTATAAGATAAGTGATCTTGTCTATTTTACTTCTGCAATCCTATTTACTGTTAATGATTATGATGAACATGTTGAATGAATGCTTGTATGAATGTATGTTGTTTCCGCTGTGTATGATAAATAATTGCATCTCTACATGTTTCTGCTTCAATGCATTATGTTTCAGTATTTTTCATGAATTCGCATGTTCATGGGGCTGGTAGCCCGGATGGTTAACGCCATGGTAGCATCCTCTTCTTCGGTCGGAGGGTTGGGGATGTTATAGTGTGGTATCAGAGCTCATGTTGCAGCATGGGCCTGAATGGACCATGAAGATGCAGTGATAGAAGCAGGATTTATTTCTGCTCAGCAGAGACCAGAACCTATGACAGGAAACCTCCATAAAATTTGTCTAAGTGTTTGAAATTTCGGTTCGTCGGAACACTTAGTGGGAAAGACTTCCGATGTAGCGGAGAGCTAGATGGAAGCACACCTGACAAAGGACCGTTGGAAGGAAAATTGCAAAAAAAATTCTAAGTGTTTGACGTTTGTCGGCAGAAGATAGTTGATCGAGCGCCCGCTGTTGCGGATGGCTAGACAACTACACGTCCGACAGGTAAGACCGCCGACGCCGTCAAGAAAGTTTAAAAAAATTTCTAAGGCCGAAATCGTCGACTATCGGAAGAAGATAGTGTTTCGTGTGCCGCCGTTTCAGAAGCCTAGGGCACTAGTCTTCCGACAAGAAGAGACTACCGATACCGATCCGGTTATGCCTCAGCAGATTAGGCTGTCGATCAGAAGAAGATTGAAGATGATGGGTCGCCGTTGCGGATATTGAGGGAACTATTTCATCGATGAAAAGAAGATCAAGCGGCGAAAAGGAAGAATAAAGGGGGGGGATTTTGAAAAAATTTCTAAGTCCTGGAGTCGTCAGCCATCAGCGATGGTTAGTGGATAGAGCTTCCGACAGCTGATGAGTTATGGTCTGCGGAACCCGCAGTGGGATCACTACCCACCGTTGGGGTTGTTTAGTGAACTATTCTCCCGATGAACAGTACACCCGACCGTCGATGAACAGCGGAGGAAGTTAGTTTTTTTTACCGCCAAAACATCGGATTGATAGTTGGAATGAGACCCGATCCTGTACAAGGAAATTTTGAGTTTTTCCAGTGGGATTTCCCAGCAGATTTCGACTATTTTTCAGGGGAATTTTCAGCGGTTTTTCAGTGGATTTTCAAGGCTGAAAAGGAGAAAGTGGCAGCAATCTTATGCACCAAATTGCATGAAAACCAATGATTTACAAACAAACAAACAAACAAAAAAAAAAAACGAGGGTGCTGCCCTTGACCCCCGTCATCCCCCTGAGACAGACGTTCTTTGAAGAAGAAAATCTTGTGTTTGGGCAAATTGTTATTTTATGATTTTTCCAGGAGAGGGTAAGTAATGCTGGTTTATATCAATGTTATGCATCTAACACTTATGTTACTAACACGTTTGCAGAATTATAGTCACCTTTAAGAGCAGTATTCCAGGTAGTGTAGTTTGATAAGTAAGTGGTGGTTCAGTTATGAGAACCCATGACGGATACGAAGCTTGGGATTCTTATGAGCATGCGCGAGATGCCATAGGATAAAATGTCTGTAATATAAATGATGACATTGAGTCTAATGGAAGGAGATTCCAAGAGACATCGTCAGATGTTGCAGCCACCATGAGAAGCTTGATCAAAGCCCAGGAAGAGCAGCATCAATTGAATGCTGCAATGTTACAGAGTTTGATAGACTTGTAAAGAAAGATAGATTCTGGACGAGGTACAGCAAGACCAGAAGGCAGTAAGAGCAGTACTAGGAGAAGGAGAAGGACTTCTAGTGGGTCATCTGACTCTGAAGAATCCAGCGGGGATTCAAGTTCTTCTTCTCATAAAAGAAAAAGAAAGATGCACCATAGGGATCGCTCTCAGGATGAATTTAAGAAAGCTAAACCTCCTACATTTGATGGTGAGGTAAAGACTGGACAAGAAGCTGAAGCTTGGCTTCTTGGGATAAAGAAGTACTTTCAAGTGCATGACTATTCAAGAAACATGAAGGCAAGAGTTGCCATATTCAATCTGAATGGAAGAGCATCCATTTGGTGGGAACACTTCAAGCAAGTAAAGAGGATCAGTGAAAGGAGACTTAAGTGGAAACAGTTCAAGAAGTATTTCAAGCAAAAATACCTCTCTGACAGGTATTATGATGACAAGATTAAGGAGTTCCATGAGCTGAGATTGGGACAGCAGACCATGGAAGAATATGAAAATAATTTTTTAGAGTTGTTGAGGTATGTTAGGTACATCAAAGATGAAAAAGTGAAGGTCCGGCGTTTTCTGAGTGGATTACCTCAGTCTTACAAAGATAGAATCAAGTTTTATGAACCTAGAACTCTTGAAGAAGCAATAAGGAAGGCTAAGTATTGCTATCAGCAAAGCAAAGGTAAGCCGGATTACCATAAGGCATGGAAGGACAAGAAGAATGAGAAGTTTGACCAAAGAAAGAAAGGTTTTAAACCTTCTAACTTCAGGAATCAGCAGAAGCAGCCATCCCAAGCTGCGAGTAAACCCGTTGGAGTGACAGGAGAAAAGCCTAAAGATCCACAACAGAATAGAGGGCCACTTCAATGTTGGAAATGTGGAAGACCCCACATGTGTAGAAATTGTCCACTCGAGAGTGAGAGTGCAAGGCTAGCTTATAACATTCAAGAAGTAGAAACAGTGGGTCAAGTAGCAATGGAAATCCCTAGGATTTATGCAGCACTGGAGGACCGCCAGGAAGATTACCAATCAACTGTGGTTGAAGTAGCAGGTAAGATTGTTGAGCAATCCGTTTCTATTTTTGTTGAACCTGGTTCTACGCACAGTTACATTACTCCTAGAGTAGTGGATATTTGTGCTTTTAAGAAGGTAAAGCATAGAAAGTCTTGGTTAGTTCAGCTAGCCACTGGAACTAAGCGAAAGGTCGGTGAAGTGGTAGAGAAATGTCTATTGGTTATGGATGGATTGGTCACTTGTGTCGATCTGAATGTTCTACCGCTTGGTTCCTATGATGTTCTCATTGGGATGGATTGGTTAGAAGCTCACAAGGTGAAGCTTGACTGTTACAATAAGACTTTCGAATGCATGAATGAAGAGGGGAACCTAGTAGTTGTGAAAGGTATTCCAAAGGTGATTTCAGTATGGCAGGTTTCAGCTATGCAGTTAAAGAAGTTCTGTAGGAAGGGTTTCCAGTTGTATGCAGCTCATATTTTGGAGACATCAGGAGATGAAACTCCTAGGTTGTAGGACTATCAGGTGTTACAGGAATTCAAGGATGTGTTTCCTGATGAGATTCCAGGGCTTCCTCCAAAGCGGGACATTGATTTCAAAATTGAACTTGTGCCAGGAGCAGCACCAGTGTCCAAGGCACCCTACAGGATGAGTACACCAGAGATGCTAGAGTTGAAGATGCAACTGCAAGAGTTGTTGGAAAAGAAGTATATCCGACCGAGTGTGTCCCCTTGGGGAGCACCAGTTTTGTTTGTAAAGAAGAAAGATGGTACACTCAGGTTATGTATCGATTACAGACAGTTGAACAAGGTTACTGTGAAGAATAAATATCCTTTGCCTACGATTGATGACCTCTTTGATCAAATAAGAGGAGCAAAGGTATTTTCCAAGATTGAATTGAGGTTTGGTTACCATCAGGTGAGAATCAAGGATGAAGACATTCATAAGACATCCTTCAGGACAAGGTATGGACACTATGAGTTTGTAGTGGTACCATTTGGTCTCACAAATGCACCAACTACATTTATGTGCCTTATGAATAGTGTCTTCAGCAAATATTTGGACAAGTTTGTTCTTGTTTTTCTTGATGACATTCTTGTTTATTCTAAGAATGAGAAAGAGCATGAAGAGCACTTGAGATTGACATTGCAATTGCTTAGGGAGCATCAATTGTATGCAAAACTAAGCAAGTGTGACTTCTATAGAGATAGAATTCAGTATTTGGGTCACATTATCTCAGAGGAAGGTATATCTGTGGACCCTGAAAAGATTGAAGCCATTATGAATTGGCCTACTCCAAGAAATGTGACAGATGTAAGATCTTTTATGGGACTGGCAGGATACTACCAGAGATTCATTGAGGGCTTCTTTCCGTTTGGTCTCAGGAAGCCAGGAGAGAGGAGTCGTCTCCATTGCCATTCACATTCTCCACACAAAGGAATCGAATGTGTTTCAATCTGTATTTGGGATTTGGTGTGAATATTCTCTCACACACTGGGTTCTACGTTGTTGTTATTCACACAACGAGCTGGGATTCGTGCTCTTTCATCCACGATTTTCCTGTAGAAATCCATTTTACGCTCAGGGACTATGTGTAAGTTTCCTTGCTGATTTGTGGCTCATGCATATGTTTTTCCCTCTGTATTTTGGGGTCTGGTGCAAGTTTCTCTCACGCACAGGCTTGGAGACTGTATTTCCTCTCCAGCGTGGTCTGGGTAAGTTTTCCCGATGACTTTGTTGTCCAGGACGAACTGTTGTTTCCCCATGTTGTGAGTCATGTTGACTGATATGGTTTGGGACTATGTAACTTGCTTGGGAGTCTTTTTGGCCATGGTAGGGCCAAGAATGAATCAGGATTCGTTTCCTTGTTTAAGCTATGACAGCTGATTGATTGCATACGTGCAATGGTTGGTATTCGGACTGTGTAGGGAGCAGGGATGGAGGCTTGGTTTGCTTGATAAACCTGGTATGTTTGGAAACCACATAGACAGAGCTAGAGGGCTGGATTTCTTCTACACAACCCCTAAATAGCACTCGAAGGGAATGCAGGGCCTGAGGGACTGTGTAGCAGAGAAGGGACTGATTCCTTGTGTTGGGTGTGTGTGGGTGTCTTAGAAGTCAGGCTAGTTCTAGTGTAGGTGCTCCTAGCTCTACAATGAGCTCACCAGCTTAGAATTTAGCCTTTCCCAACTCCTTGATGGCCTGATAAACCTAATCATGTTGGCTTGGTTGTCTTGTTGATGGCCTGATAAACCCAACTGTGTTGGCTTGGTTGTGCTTTATATATCCTTGGCTATGTGTAAGCCTGCTTGTTCCTTATTCCTTGGAGAATCATGCCCAGCTTGAGGGTGGCAGTGTTGCTGATAGATTAAGGAGCACGCTGGCCTATGGTTGGGTGGAATGTTGCAGCGACATAGCTGGTCGCGGAACGAGTTCTTTATAAGATAAGTGATCTTGTCTATTTTATTTCTGCAATCCTATTTACTGTTAATGATTATGATGAACATGTTGAATGAATGCTTGTATGAATGTATGTTGTTTCCGCTGTGTATGATAAATAATTGCATCTTTGCATGTTTCTACTTCAATGCATTTTGTTTCAGTATTTTTCATGAATTCGCATGTTCATGGGGCTGGTAGCCCGGATGGTTAACACCATGGTAGCGTCCTCTTCTCCGGTCGGAGGGTTGGGGACATTACAATTGGATTGGAAGTGCATGATCATCCCAAACCCTAGCCATTGTGATGGATAAATAAGGATGCCTAGCTTAGGGTCACAAAACAATGCAAGATTAAATTTTCCATAAATGTGGATTATATTGATGAAGTGGAGGTAGACGTGGTACCCCTTAATGTTTGTGTAGTATTTGGAAACACCTACATGTATAATAGGGATGTGATATTCATGAGGACAGAAAACCAATATTGCTCAAGGATGGGAAATGTTTCATAATCAACACACACAAAGGTAAATCGAATATTTCTATGGTAAGTGGGAACTGAGCAAAGAAGATGGAAAATTAAAGTATAAAGCTTGTGTTTCTTTTCTTTGGACATAATCAACAAGAAGTTTAATCAATAAAAGTAAAGGGATCTATCGAGGGATCTACCAAAGAGCGTAAACACTAGTTGAATAATATTTTGTAGGCATACAAAGAAGTGCTCCAGCATCCTAGAGAGACACGTCTTAAAAGGGAAGTGGAGCATGAGATACAACTATTGATAGATTATCCATTGCCGAATGTCGAACTATACAGATACTTTGTTATGGAGGCATAAAAGTGAAGAAGCAGTTACAAAAAATGTTGGAGCAAGGAGTAATGTAACCAAGAACCTCACCTTATGGGTCAATTATTATCATATTACCCAAGAAGGATGGGACTTAGAGGATTTGTATTGATTATAGATATTTGAACAAGATCACCCTAGAGAATCGAAATCCTCTTCCAAAGATCAATGATTTTCTAGATCAATTGCAACATGCCAAGTAATTCACAAAGTTGGATGTCAAATTGGGATACCAGCAGGTATGAGTGAAGGAAGAGGACACCTAAAAAGACCACCTTCAAGACTAGGCAAGGTCTTGTTATCACATATCTTGTAGTTTCCCCATAGAGTAATCCTATACAAGATGGAAGAGGGGATAGGAAACCAAAGTTGTGACCTACTAATACCCTAACCCCCAAAAGATGGATGGTTGTCATGCCAGTTAGGATATCATTCACTTTATGTCATTGAATCCCAAGTGACAAAGGTGGAGACCCAAACCTATCATAAAAGGACAATCACTAGATCAAACCAACAAATAGAGAATATGTAAGGTGAGAGCTAGAAACCATAGATTTAAGGGATAAGACGCAAATTAGAGAATACTTGAGTATGGGTGTTTAAGGATGGTGTCAATACTACTCAAGCTAAATGGATCAAGGACTTATGGAATTATAATTAGATCTAGGATCAGTGTGTTTTTCACTAGATCCAACCCAAGACCCTATGGGGATTTAAATAGAAATATGGAAATTACCAAGGCAAGGTTGAATCAAAGAATTATGTCTTTTAACACTCACTTGGATGATATATTTGACAATGTGAAAAAATACAAGAAAAAACTAGAAAAGAAAAATGGGAAACTTGCTGTGAGGTTAAAGAGGGGTGCTCTCTATGCCAAGGATTAGTGCCTAAATGTGGGAAATTGGAGAATACTGGTGACTCCTAGGAGGGATAGGGGGTTTTTTAATATGGCCAATAAAACCCAGATTACCAAATTTGCAAATTCCTAGTGAAAATTGGTCCGATAAAATTTCCAACTTTCTACAATGGTTTTTTTTCAGTAAAATGGGTGATAGGAAATGCATAAAAAATAAAATACAGAGAAAGAAGATGAGAAAATTACTTGTAATTTGTAGATGTTTTCCTGGACGATGAGGATTGTCCCCTCATAGATCAAATGGAAAAACAGGAAAGTTCTTGATTGTATTGCTTTGCTCAATAACCCAAACATCCTCATTTCCTGCAACACAAAGGGAAACCAATAAGTGAAACAAGAAAGATTAGGATATGAAAAAATAGAAGAAAATAATAGAGAAATGAAAAGTCATAAATAAGTAATCACTCCCTGACAGAATCAATCTGAAGTAAGACGTCAAGGAAAGTCTCCCCGCCAATGTTCATTCTCCTCAAATCGCCTACGCCTGCATAACGAATTGGATACCACAAGTACAAGAAAATATGCCAAAATATCCTCACTACAATAGAAATATAGTTTCAATCATCATCACATTCAATTATTCACAAAACATAGGTATTGAATCCCAGAAAGATCTCTTTATTCAGAATTTCCAATGCCAGAGCTCATGGTTACAATGGGGTGATCACCTCTCTTAAATATCTTGAGAGTGTGTCCTCCTTTTACCTAACTATCATCCGATGGTTGATATTAAGACATCATCAATGGTGGAGATCACAAATACAGGGATCATGGTGACCACATCAAAGGGATGCACACTTTGCTTAAGGACGCCTTCCAAAGGTGGAAAACAAAACATAACATAAGATATGACATGATAGTACATAAAAGGGGGTCAATATGGGCTTAATTCACCCCATTCCCTATTACAACCTACAATCATAGGATATAACAATATAATACATCAACTAGACAAGTTCAGAGGCACCCTTTGGGGGACGTCCTCACTGGATGGGACAAAATAAAATAATATTGGACCAAATGCTAATTGAAATTGCTGAAGAACTGTTTGGGGATCCAAAATACATCATCTAAGTGAATTTCCTACCATGAATTCCCTATCCAAATCGATTTTTTTTAGCAAATTCCTAGTTCATTTTGGGTGGTACATCCTTTGGAACTAAATAAAACTATCATAACTCTGTCCAGGATAAGAAATGGGGAAAAATGACTGCACTAGATGATCTAGAGACATAGAATAATGGTATAAGTGATTAATCATACCCCTTGGAACATTGCAATTCTCTAGGAGAACCAAAATCACTACCATAATAATAAAATTTGGCCAATAATAAAGTGATAATAATCACTGAATGTGCAATCTGAGGTCAAACTCTGAAAAGTGGAACCACAATATTGGTCATGGGCATGTCTGGAGCAAATATAAGCTTTTTTATTTTTTGAGGCATTGCCTTGGGAACCGTGTTTGACTTGGTCAATTGGCTTGACCATGTCAAAGTACCCAAACTGTAGGTGAGATGTTGTATCAATATGATCTTGCATGTATCTGAGGTAGGAAATGCTCCAATGGTGTATATCAAAACCCAACTTAAGTCATGTTATTCAGAATCATGGTGACAATATTAATAATAAGTAAGATATGCTAGATTTTTATCATTTAATATATATGATCTTAGGATCTTATTTGAGAGAATAACAAGCACAACAATCGATCACAATAGACAATGAACACAAATATTTTCCTTAGGGAAACCATAAAGGAGAAAACCCCGCAACTTCCTCAAAGATAGAATGAGCACCAAAAGTAAAACCCAAAGATACAAAGATGATCTCTCGACAGCAGTTGTCTCTCTCTCTCTCTCTTGTCCCAACTTATTCTCTCTCTCAGTTATGCTCTACAACTGAGTGTGTGTGACTGTAATAAATAGAGAGGCTCACTCTCTATTTATATTCTTTTGTTCACTTAATATTTGACTCTGTTATGTAGGCACGAGTAATCCTAACTCAGTTATGTAGGCTCGAGTAACCACAACTAGGGTACTAATGACCTGACTTACAACGGAGGGGACTTCCTCATGACTTTTAGTAATTATCCCGATAGGAAAATCAGGGTACACAGAAATACAATTGATTATCCCAATAGGAGCATTAGGGACCAATGAAATACAATATATACAAGTGAATACATTCCAAAGTTACAAATACATCAACACTCCCTCTTAACTAGGAAGGTATTCTATTGATACAATTCATCAACACAAGTCTTCTTCTCTAGATCATCATCAAATATGGATCATCATTAGATCATCATCAAAACTGGATCATCATCAAATCTGGATCATCACTGGGTCATCATCAAAGTTGGATCATCACTAGATCATCATCAAAGATGGATCATCACTGGATCATCATCAAAGTTGGATCATCATCAAAGATGGATCATCACTAGATCATCATCAAATATGGATCATCACTGGATCATCATCATTGTTGCTTCCATTATCTCGATCAAATGGTGCTATCTCTCAATTCTACTCGTCACAGGAAGTTCTACAGAGCCATCCCTTTGTCATGTTGGTTGTAGGCCTAGCCTCCAGGTAGGTCTTCATCTTCTTCAACACTTATATCTTACCTAGTCAGAAAGGACCGCCCAACACTTACATATTACCATGGGAGGAACACATCCACCACCATGTCAGAAAGGCATGCCCAGCACTCACATCTGACCTCATCATGTCAAAAAGGCCTAGCACTCACATCTGACCTCATCATGTCAAAAAGGCTCGTCCAACACTCACATCTGACCTCATCATGTCAGAAAGGATCAGCACTCACATCGGACCTCATCATGTCAGAAAGGCTCGTCCAGCACTCACATCCAACCTCATCATGTCAGAAAGGCTTTGCACTTACATAGAGGTCATGGGAGGCCCAACCTACTACCATGTCAGAATGGCTCTGCACTTACATCTAACCATGGGAGACCCATCCTACCACCATGTCAGAATGGCTCTACACTTACATTTGACCATGGGAGGCCCAGCTTGCCACCATGTCAGAATGGAAATGCACTTACATCTGAACATGGGAAGCCCATCCTGCCACCATGTTAGAATGGATTTGCACTTACATCTGGCCATGGGAGGCCTAGCCTGGCACCATGTCAGAAAGGCTCTGCACTTACATCTGAGCATGGGAGGCCTATCCTGCCACCATGTCAGAAATACTCTCAAAATCATCACCTCCCCTTTGAGGGAACATCAATTTGGATAACACCAAGATTCTCCTTGAAGTACTCAAACTTCACTCTAACCATTTCTAGAATAGAATCACATCAGGGCTGATTAGATCCAAGAATAACCTGTGAGCTTCTCCAAGATCGATTACATCTGAGGACAACCTACATGACCGTTTACATTTGAGCCACCTATGAGCTTCGCCAGGATTTTATGCTCAGACAACCTGTCTTCACCAACTATGCTAGAACTCCCTCTTTCGAGAGATCTCGATATGGATCACATACTGGAGCTTCACTGCTCCTCTCTACATCATACAAAAATGCAAGTTAGATTAATCAAATCAAATAGTAGTTTTCAAAAGAAACATACTACCTCCTAAATAGCCAAACAAGTGGCAACATATTTTGCCCTGGTTGTACTCAGTTCCATGAAGGATTGATTCCTGCTAAACAATGAGATCACACCTGAACCCATACTGAAAAAGCACCCTGAAGTGGTATTCCTATCAATGGCACTACCTTCCCAATCCGAATCCACATAACCTTCCAGGTTAATCTTCTGATTCACCTCACACTTGATCCCATACTCAATTGTACCCTTCAGGTACCTCACTGCATGCTTTGCAACTATCAGGTGAACATGTCTCAATGTGTTCAAAGCAAAGCAAATATCTAGTCTCATATTCATCAGGTACATCAAGGAACAAATCATTTGACGATACATCATGGCATCAATCGACTCTGATGAAGCAACACTCAATAGCTTCAGGTTTGATGCCATAGGTGTGGTCACGGCCTTGTAGTCCATCATCCTGAACCTCTTCAGGATATCTACTGCATACTTCCCTTGTCCCAGGGAGATTCCATCCCCATTCTGCCACACCTCCATGCCCAGAAAGTAGCGCATCATATCCAATTCCTTCATCTCGAACTCGGTAGCAAATCTCCTTCTTGCAACTTTAGTGAGTTCCACTTTTTCTATCAGGAACAAGTCATCGACATATAACAAGAGCATCACTGGTCTTACACATTCAACCTTGAATTAAAGGTTGGAATCCACTTTACTCTCAGTAAATCCTAGATCCATCAGTAAGCTATCCATCCTGTCATACCATGTCGGACCTCAGGATATTCTGCAGTTACTCCCTCTGAAGCGGAGCATCATACTCCCTTAGGATTTCATACTCTATGCATTGAAACATTTTTTACTAAAGTGACAAGTATACTACTCTGCTACTAATATTCTATGTATCCATCTAGGGTCACTGGATACCAAGATCCTCTATCTTGAAAACATTCTTATCACACCCATCTGTGAGTTTGTCATCTTCTATAGGCTTTCATCTTCAACCTTGTCGCAAAGGTTAAGATCTTCATCGCTCTAGGTAATCTTCAAGATCCTCATGTATGTGTTATCCCATTGGTGCCATCTGAGCTCGTACAAGGCCTTCTTTAATTTGCACACATGAGTCTTCCTTTCATGTGTCTTAACTTCCAATGGATGCAAATGTCTCTTCGTATTTTATGCCTTCTTTCTGTGAGAAGCCTTGTGCTACAAATCTTGCCTTGTATCCCACGATGTTGTCGCCTACTGCATGCTGGATCTTGTAGATCCATATGGAAGACATTACCGACTTCCCTTCAGTTCTCGATACTGCATCCTAGACATCATTCTTCATTTTGGATTATTAGGGTGAATCTTGAACTATCGTCACTTGTTCTTTGGAACAAGTCTCATCCTTCTTTTCTTGTAGGCGATTGTACGCGATCTTTCCTACAATTCAAATGCACCAGTTGTATGATTAGAAACATTTCATAATGAATATTCATAATGGTAAATTATTATGCATAAAGATATAATCATGCAACTATTTTAGCCAATACAACATTCATCCATATCTCACGGAAACTTTCTAGATGCCTTCCATCTCTACCATGACATCATTGAGATTGTGCACTAATCCAATATGTTAGCAAAGAGGTTTCATTCTAGATAATTAGCAATGGAGAGTTGTACAGAACCATGAGCTACTTACCCATCACATGCATATTAGTAGTATATTGTCATTAATGCAAACTTTCTATCATGCATAATACATTAACAAAATATAAACAAGTGCATAACAAAACAATATCATGAAATGACAATTGAATACTTATCTTTATTTATTCCATGGCTAGAGTCCTTCTTTCAGCTTCATCATCTTCTTTATTCATAACAACATCATTTCTTATCCAAATCCTCAAGATGGATAAGATTTTCTTCAAGAATTGAGTTCTTCATATTCCTCATCACTTGAGGGATATTCTTTGAATCGTGAGTGCTTGATCTTCAGTTTCTCCAATCTTCTCTTCTCTTATTATGGGTCAAGCTTCATCTTGTGTGTGCTCTTCCCAAAGTCTGCTGAAAGTAATCACTTCCTTCTGGCACACATTCCTCGAATGAATGAATCCCATGATCCTGGGAGGCCATTCAAAGAGGTTATCACAACTTCTGCATTCTCCACTTCTTCTTCTACTGCTTCAAGTTGTTCTTATATTTGAGAGACCCTTGTAAAGTATTATTGTATGGTCTCTGCATTTTGGATCTTCACATTATTCAACTGGTTTCTCAAAGTCATCTTCTGATTTATGTTCTTCCCTTCAAATAGCTTCGTTAAGGAATCAAACATCTCTTTAGGTGTCTTTAGGGAAGACACTTGTGGTATAAGGTGATCCTTGATTGAATCAACAATGATCTTCTTTGCATTGACCAAGTTCTTCTTGTGTAAGGCTTTAGCCTCATCTCCCTCTGGAACTAGAACCTCTCCACTTATGTAGGTGTCCAATTCATTTTCTTCAAGAACCAGTGAAATCCTATACTTCCATGCTTGGAAGTTGTCAACTTCACCAAGCTTTTCATCAAGATGGTGTGATTAGTCATCTTGAAATGAGAACCTCAACTGTAAATACCAAAATATTAGATCTTATTGATTTGAGGTGTCCATCCTGGTTCTGGAGCTGGTTGATCTAGGGTTTGTCATAGAAACCCTAATTTTTAAAACTTGGAATATTTCAAATCTAATTAGATAGAAACATGGGCCTCTTCAATGTGAGTTGTTCGATGCACTCCTTTTCTGAAAACAGTGGAGGGAAGCTCTCGAAACAGGAAGCCCTAGTTTTTCAATTTCCTCTACATAAATTCATGATATTGTTTCTAAGGTATCTCTGAAATTAATGCATGTCTGTGTCTAAGATTTCACACTAAGGTAGCCTCACCTGCCCTCTTTCCAAAACCACAAGTTTTAGCTGAATTGGGTTCTCCAGTTGGGACTTACTTGCATATTCAAGTTAGTAATTGTATTTCGTATGAATATGGTGAACGAATCCAAGTAATAAGTGACACGAGTATTCCATTGGTTTGAACTTGTCTAGGATTTTATTGGGAACAAACAGATTCTATAGAATCTGGGGCTTATGCTTCACGTTTTCCCAAGGTGACTTGTTTCAGGACTGTTCAGCATAGCAAACTTGTACGGAATTCCACATGTCACTATTTCATCATCAGGGTCTAAAAATTTTACCAAATAAAGTGAATTTCGTGCCCTATTTGGTACATCTTGATAAATTTCAATTGGACCTTCGCAGCCCAAGATATAGAAATTCTCCCTAGGTGTCCTATTTAGGGATCAATCCTGGAAGGGGATGGAACCTTGATTTGGAGGAATCGTATCTCCTGGAATATAGTAAATCTGAGGCTGAAATTTTTACACATGGTACATGAGGATTTTATCTTCGGCCTGTGAAAATTTCAACCCCTAATATTTCTTCAATCCCGAGATATAGCGAATGTACCAAAACTACCAGTTTTAGTATTTTAAGGTTTTTAAGGCCTGGGGTCAAACTAGGGTTTGACTTTCCTAGAGTTTTACCCAACCAAAAATATCGAACTTGGTCTCTAAATTTCGATTTTGAGGAGGAGAGAAATCCTATGCTGGGCTCACTCAAAAATCCACTTTTGTGAAAATCCATAATTTCCTGTATCAAAAACTGAAAATGCCCATAATCAAATTCTGCTTCGACAGAAAGATGCGCCCTTCAATGGAGAGTTAGCCTAGCCTTATTTTACTAATGGATTGTGGAGAGAGACCCAAAAAGTAAGAAGCACTAGCTTTTGTAGCTACATAGTGTATTTTTCTCAGGTTAGCTCTAAGACTATGTTAGATTTTTATCATTTAAGCCATATGATCTTAGGATCTTATCTGAGAGAATAACAAGCACAACAATCAATCACAATAGACAATGAACACAAATATTTTTCTCGGGGAAACCATAAAGGAGAAAACCCCACAACTTCCTCAGAGATAGAATGAGCACCAAAAGTAAAACCCAAAGATATAAAGATGATCTCGCGACAGCAGTTGTCTCTCTCTCTCTTGTCCCAGCTTCTTCTCTCTCTCAGTTATGCGCTACAACTATGTGTGTGACTGTAATAAATAGAGAGGCTCACTCTCTATTTATATTCTTTTGTTCACTTAATATTTGATTCTGTTATGTAGGCTCAAGTAATCCTAACTCAGCTATGTAGGCTCAAGTAATCCTAACTTAGTTATGTAGGCTCTAGTAACCACAACTAGGGTACTAATGACCCAACTTACAATGGAGAGGACTTCCTCATGACTTTCAATAATTATCCCGATAGGAACATCAAGGTACAAAGAAATACAAGTGATTCTCTCGATAGGAGCGTCAGGGACCAATGAAATACAATATATACAAGTGAATACATTTTGAAGTTACAAATACATCAACAAAATATACATGTACCTTTGAAATATCATTGAACCTTCTAGAAGTCTCTTGTGTATGCCATGCTTACAAAGTTTAAATAATTTTCTATTGCTAGGTGAAGGTGTAAAACAAGGCTAAGGTAAAGGGGAATCACTTTTAGCTAACTTTTACCAAGTGATCTCTCCGAATAATAACCAATACACTCAACCACAATGACATATGCATGATAGACAGTAACAGGGAATGGCAGTGTCTCGCAAATGGTTAAAGTACTTGGGCTTGTTTCCTTCAGTCTCTAGCAAGTTTTTCTTTACATCACTTTTCAACACTGGTCAAACTTCAAAGGAAGTTTCTCTGGAAACCTTTCGGGCTCTATTAAATGAAAAAGACATAACCTTTGCAGGATAGTCTCACCCTGTTTCCCTATAGGGGCAAATCAGTCGAACATTATACAAGGAAATGAGTGTTCATCCTTTGACCATTGAACATTTTCAACAATTTCACTTTCACATAAGATAGTAGCCATCCTACAAATTCATGTTCCCTAGAAATACTTTTGGGCTCCAGTAAATGACTAAGGACTAGCCCCGTTTCCAGTGAGCATTCCATAGACCTGACAATTTTTTCTCACCTTGTTTCCCCTATGGAGGTAAAATGAGCCTTACATTATATAAAGAATGAGCGCTCAACCCTTTGGGCACTAACTAGATTTTTTAAAACATTTATAATTTGCATCATTTATATATAACACTTATGAGTTCCAATGCTTTAGTTTTTAGCAACACTGTTGGGAGGAGTAATTGTTTTGAGGACTAAATGGGAACAACTTGGTGAACCTAGCCACACTGGATAGGTCACCATGATCATCCTAACAAAACAACCCTAGGTGTTTAATATACATCACAGAGCAAAAACAAACCAAATATCCATATACATGTCTCACCATATACCTGTCTCCATCTGATAAGCCTATTAACACATATATAGTAGCCGCACTACCATATTCTAATTTTCAGATTCCGGTACATTTTTCAGCTAGTTCCCTTACATATGAGATGTTGAGATGCGCATCTATGATGGATCATTATTTGATGATGGAATATAGTACTCTCCCATGCCATGACTAAGTCTCAGGACAATAAAATTTGACGGTTGATGTATTCATTTATCCAGTTGTAGACGAGTTAGTAGTTCCCAAAGTTGCATCAGTGTTTTCTCATTAGGTAGATGCTGGTTCAGATGGATTATTTACATGTTTATGACTCATCTTATCTTATCTTTTGTTATGGTTATCATTTCTCTTATACTCATTTTTGTGACATGTATTAACATTTAGTGTCATGATCTAGCGGTTATATAAATATGTGGACTTGGATGTATTGATATTATGTATGTATGTCCCTACTCAAACCTGGAATTTCTTGATCTATACTCATTGGTTTTACCCTCCTCAGGGAGAATAGAGGTAGTCATTCCCACCATAATTTGGCTTGTTGGTGTTGGTTTCATTATTCACTATCTCCACTCATCCATTACCTTCTAGTTGTGTTTCCAACCTAACTTACTACTTGACTTATGGCATGGAGGACCTTTCCCCACTAGAGCCTCTTTATTAGATAAGATTCCATGTTTATTTGTGTCTCGACTCTGAGTTTCCTAGGTTGTGTTGGCTAAACCTGAAGGAAGTAGTGCTTCCATCAATACAATGTATTTGGAAATGAATGAATATCTTATGAAAAATCCCATTCATGAAAATTAGTGTTTTTAAACATACATGAATGAAAGGAAAGCCTAATGAAATTGGCTTTGAAGTACAGTGAAATTAATATCTTAAAACATTCATGAAAAGTTGTGTTTTTAAACATACATGAATACATGAAGCCTCAATAATAAAAATCCATGTAATAAATACATGGACCAAGGATATGGAAAATCAAAGGCCCAAAATGCAATGGTTCTTAAAATTTATATCGAAGTATTGCTGGCCTCACTTGTATTGATTTGGATTGTGAGGATTTCTCAACGTGAATAAGCACCTCTGAACGTAACTTATCCATTTGTGAGACACTTCCATCCCCTGTTTTTTTGCTTGTCCGATATATGATAGAGTGAGTATCCCCTTTCCATATCCAAAGTGTCAGAGTGTTGAGTTAGTAGTCGCCCTTCAGCCTAGCCTTTTGAATTTTAGCCTTCACCCTTCACTCGCAAATTGATTACAACTATGAAGTGAGTATGGTCTTGAAAGTCTTGCCTGAGTTATAATTAATAAATGAAACCCTATATATTTGGTTGATATATCGCTAGTGAAATTATTGTTACTTGTTATAATTATTATTTGAATGATTTGTAGAGCATGTCTTAACCTTTAAACACTTGTAGCAGATGGATGTTATCCTGGGTTATATTATTGACCATTTACATATTATTTTTATTTGTTTGGGAATATTGGATATTATTCTTGATCATGGATAGATTGACAGGGTGTATGAGTATGCACCTTAGATGGATTTGGACTCCTTGAGCCCAGTGAGACAGCTTGTTTTCAATTTCGATCAGTTACAGGGATGATATGGCTCAGTGTACCATTCTAGTGCATTTTTAACTTGCTGGAGGCCCTATCTAAGTAAAGAGATGATTTATTTGGTTCTCCAAGGGATATGTATGAGGAGGGGGTGGTCCAGCCACTGAATTTTACCATATTTCCCCTTCCCAGAGAGCTTGGTGGGATTAGTTGGATAATGCAGGAAACCTAGGAGGTAATTTTGGGCATATCACGTTTCTCGAGGCAGATAAAAAATGATTAAAATGGCTACTAAAGAATTTGATTTGGGATACTGAGACAAGGAAATGGCATGGGATGAGTTTTGATGATGAGTGTGATGCCTTCCACTCCTTCAGCACTTGCAGCACTTGGATGGACCCAGATCCATCTCCAACATATTTTATTATTCTCTGGAGCTTTTGGAGGCTCACAATTTCCTCAGAAAGGCACTATTTTGGACTTTAAAAATTATATTATTTTTATTGTGCCAATGGAACACACTGTGAGAGTTAGTTAACACTCCATGGACCCACCATGAGCTTTATTTATGTTTTATTGAGTGGGATCCCTTCTCCTAGGGTGATTTGGTCTATTTTTAGATTATATCATTGTATTGATCCATCTACTCTATGTTGAGCTCGTCTCAACCGTTGATCAAAACATTTTTATCTTTTAATCTTAGCCACCCATTTGAAAAGTGGCTATGATTTTTGTTCTCTCATTTCTATTTAAAGGAGAGAGCTTCTCATTTGTAAAGGGTCTTTGACTCTTGGATCTAGATAATAGAAAACTATTATTGTATATTTTATTTTTGGATCTCCTTTGCATATGGTGTTCTTAGATAGTGATTGGAAGATATATTGCTTCCTAGAATTTGGGTATTTTTTGTGAGATCTATATATTTTTGGGAAACATTGTCTTGTCTACAAGAGGGTGACTTCAACTTGGGCGTTTTTGCAGGGGTCCCTCAAATCACTTGGATTAGATGTGTTTTGTATTAGGAGGTGTTCATTAGTATCAATGTGATCTATGAATTCATCTTGATATTTTTCTATAGCATTTGTTCTTTTCTCATGACGCAAAAAATCTAATATGGTTGACATGTTTTGTGTAGGAGAGAGAGCACAGTTGCTTCCTTGGACAAATTGTTTTACATAGAAGCTCCTTCAAATCTTCTCAAATTGATCGGGACAACATAGATCATCATCATCAAGGAATATGCAAGGTTATCCAGGTAAGATCTACAGGTTAGTATTTATTTTTCTATATCTCAATCCATTAAAATCTTCATTTTCATGTTAAAACCCTAAATACTAAAAACCAAAAAATATTGTAGATCAAACCGCTTGATCACGAGGCAAACATTTTCTAGGTTTTGTATATCAAGTCAAACCCTAAGTGGGTCTTCCTCAACATTGGCCTAAAAGTGAGTCCATTGGGACCAAGTCCCAAGGCACTATTCTCTAAACCCTAGCGCTAGCCTTCTTTTTTCTTTTTTCTCCTACGATTTAACCTTTTCCTTCTGGCTCAGGTGCTTTGACATTGTCATACCTTCTTTCGAGTCTATCCCATGGTACTAGATAGCCCCAATATTGTTTTTACCCTCCCTGCATTGGTTATGTTTCCCAAAGCAAAGGATATCTTCATCTTTTGCTAGTACCTAGATCCTGCATCTAGTAATAGGCTTATAGGTAACTTGTGTTTTGAACTTGGATCAAATTTCAAATCTCATAAACCCCTTATCCAAGCCCTAGTTGACCTTGTGACATCATCCATAGATCTAGGCTTTACTCCACCTTACACCTTATGTACTTCAACTCCCTTTGATTTGATCTAGTGTTTAGGTCTGATCTCTCCTATCGGGAGTAGATATGGGTCTCCCCCATTGTTGTATTGAGCTAATATAACATCAAATGAAGATTGCCTCAATTGGCATGACAACCATCCCTTTGGGATTCTAGGCTATATTGGTTCCACCTCTTTAGTTTCCCATCCCTTTGCCATCCATCCTGGATTCACCTCATAGAGGCAACTACAAGTTTGGTGATAACATTTTGGCATCGTTTCCAGGGAGGTAGAGGCTTACCTTGGTTCATCTATTTTACATTCGGTGTCTGTGAATGTACTTACATCTTTTATCATTCATATCACATCCGGACTAATATCAATGATTGTGTTTTATATGTTTAAATATTCACAATCACTGCATGAATTATACTTACCTCTCCTATGACATTTCGTTCACCTGGTGACTCAACAACGTGACTCCACTGAGAAGAGAACCCATCACATAAATTATAATGAATTCAAATATATTTATCAGACGCATGAAGGAATTAAATGAAAGTATAAATGAAGCTAAAAGATGAATAAACGGAATGGATAGAAGGAGTTCAAAATATGGGTATGAGGATGATCTCGAGCATGATTATGGGTATGAATATAGTTATCACAATATTTATGATACCCGCCAATTTGCTCACCCATGCAATAAATATTTCCCAACCATCCCGATTGGACTAGTAAGCAAGCATCAAGTGAATGATCCTTGTAATCCTCTTCATCAGTGTAATACAAGTTTTGTCGTGACTACCCGTGATAAACTTGTAAGTCAACATGAACCTAGAGGTCAATCCCATTCAAATCCTTATAGCCAAGTAACCAGAGCTATTATAAAATAAGACAAATAGTCTCCTTTTGACTTTTCTGAAATACCAAGGGCACCTCATCCTATGCCAAACGATTACACTAGGAGGTTGCCCAAGTTTAATGGAAATAAGGATATATCTATTGAAATTCATTTGGATATTCTCTGGGATTACATGGAAATTAGAGGTGCAGACAATGAAGATGTTTATATGCGAGCCTTAGGACAATCCTTCCGATGGGATGTTGAACTATGGTTTGATCAGTTAGCACTAGAATCCATCACTGGGTATGACATGTTCACAAGATCTGTCAATAGATAAGTGGGGTAGGAACACTGATAATTATTTAGAGTGTAAATCTGGAAATGATTGTGTAGTTTATGATCATTATATTGACAATTTGCTTTCTCAATTGGATCATTCCTCTCCTGAAATGTTCCAAATTATGAGCATTCCTGCAATCCATAAGAATGTTATAGAGTACTTTGAGAATAATGTTTCAAAACCTCATTCTGAAACTAAGAGGGATATCAATCAAATCATATGAGATACTCTATTATTATTACCCGAATCAGTCACAAAGCAAATCTTGGATTTAATCTGTGGAAGGGAACCTAACAATCACCATCAAGAAACGTCTACAGTTGAGCCTTCCATTTGTGAGTTCATTATAGAGACTTTAGAAGAGAAACTCCATAGTCATTTCCTAAATGATGATAATTAAAGCTATCCGAATCTGGATTCAGAATTTGATTCTGTCTTGACAAAAGAATAAAATGTTGAAATTAATCAAATTTCCATTGAGGAGCAATCATGTGGTCATATTGTGGTTGAAGGCCAAGTTTGTGATAAGGAAGTTAGAAATCAACATTTTGATATTTTTCCTTATCAAATGAATGATGGTGATAATTTACCCTCAGTTGAATTAAATGAACAATCTAAAGAAGAACAACCACATGATGATGATATACTAGCGAGTGAACTTGACCTAGAGAATTCTTTGTCACATCTTTTGAGCTGGAATCTATGTCCAAATAGTCATCAAGAGCATCCAAGGAATGATTCTTGTAATGTTGTTGTTATTCCCCATCATATTTTTGGTCAAGGTGATTTGGTTGAGGAGATTAGTCATAGTGACTCTAGTTCTTGGGAGCTCAGTGTTAATCTTGCCAATTTCCTTAACAAATGTCCCATATGACATACAATATTGGTGTTAGCACCTTTAGGTGATGCAAATCAAGTTTTAATTTTTCAATCCACCCTCCCATCCCAGCTTTTGAAGTCATTTTGTATGGTGTCATGAGAAATTTTCAGAGCAAAGTCTCAAAAGTGCCAAGTGGTCAATGGTAAAACATTTCATCTCCTTTCATCCTTGGTTCATAATGCTTTCAATTTTGCTAATTCCTTTAATTGGGTGATTGAAAATATCTATAAAGATCAATTCCATATTTTCTCATTTTTAAACAACAAATGGGATTAATCTTAATTTTTGGTTTATTGATCTCTAATGTGTCCCTATTTTGTTTCACCATTGATCATAATGTGAGTATGATTAAATGTGCTAAACAGAAAGATGAGCGAAAAATTGATGGCCTAGGAGGAAAGAATCATGTATCGTATTCTTTTATTTCATCAAATTTAAACTTGCATACATTTTATGATCCTATCGATCTATGGATGGAAGAAGTTTGCAACAATCAATCTCATCCCTGGCATGATTTCATTTCTCTTTATCCTTCTTTGATTTTCAAGCAACAAGTTATAATGGTTTCAATTTTCATTCACATTACTTAAAATGCATCTTTGACTTGTTGTATCATTAACTGTAAAGAAAGCTCAATAGATTCGTTCAGCAAGTGGTTTTATTGGATTTATGATTTCACTTAACATTTGTCTAAACTGGTTAGAGTAGGGTAGGTAGGATTAAATAAGCCTCCTTTGGGGCAATATTTTTTAGCCATTTAGTCTAGCACCTTTTTCCTTTTCTTGAAGCTTTCCTTTGAAGCTCTTAGTGAAGCTCTACCTTTTTACTACACAATAAAATTGAACTTTTCTTAATGTTATGGTTATAGATTAGATTTACTTTCTACTTTTCAATTTCATGCATTCCAATTTTAGTGCTTTATTTTATCCACATAGCATTTTGACAACCAGTGTGTGAGTTTGGTATAGCTCTGGACATTTTGCAGGTAGTTGGTGACTTTTTGGTAGCAGTTGCAGAGCTAGAAAGATGGATCAAGGATGTGAGGAGCATAGTACAAGGACCATAGATTCTAAGGTTCTCAAGCTCTCTCGTAAGCAGATCACTTGTCCTAGATGCAGCCAAATGTTATCACATATATAGTATCTGGGCTACCATATTTTATTTTTCATATTCTAGTACATTTTTCAACCAGTTCCCTTACATATGAGATACTAAAATGAGCATCTATGATGGATCATTATTTGATGATGGACTATAGTAATCTCCCATGCCATGACTGAGTCTCAGAACACTCAAATTTGAGGATTGATGTAGTCATTTATCCAGTTGCAGAGAAGTTAGTAGTACCCATAGTTGCATCCGTGTTTTCTCATTATACAGATGTTGGTTTAGATGGATTATATGCATGTTTATGACTCAGCTTATATTATCTTGTGTTATGGTTATCATTGCTCTTATACTCATTTTTGTGACATGTATTAGCATTTAGTGTCATGATCTGGCGGTCATATAAATATGTGGACTTGGACGTATTTATATTATGTATGTATGTCCCTCAAAGACCTAGAAGTTCTTGATCTATACCCATTGGTTTTACCCTCCTCAGGAAGAATAGAGGTAGTCATTCCCACCATACTTTTGCTTGCTAATGTTGGTTTCATTATTCACTATCTTCACTCATCCATTACCTTCTAGTTGTGTTTCCAACCCAACTTACTACTTGACTTGTGGCATGGAGGACCTTTCCCCACTAAAGCCTCTTTATTGGAAAAGCTTCCTTGTTTATTTGTGTCTTGGCTCTGAGTTTCCTAGGTTGTGTTAGCTAAACTTGAAACAAGTAGTGCTGCCATCAATACAATATATTTGGAAATGAATGAATATCTTATGAAAAATCCCATTCATGAAAAGTAGTGTTTTTAAACATACATGAAAGAAAGGAAATCCTAATGAAATTGGATTTGAAGTACATTGAAATGAATATCTTAAAACATTCATGAAAAGTAGTGTTTTTAAACATACATGAATGCATGAAGCCTCAATAATAAAAATCCATGTAATAACTACATGGATCAAGGCTATGGAAAATCAAAGGCCCAAAAAACAATGGTTCTTAAAAGTTATATCCAAATATTGCTAGCCTCACTTGTAATGATTTGTATTGTGAGCATTTTTCAAGCTGGATAAGCACCTCTGAACATAACTTATCCATTTGTGAGACACTGCCATCCCCTGTTTTGTTGCTTGTTCGGCATATGCTAGAGTGAGTATCCCCTTTCCATATCCAAAGTGTCACAATGTTGGGTTAGTAGTCACCCTTCAGCCTAGCCTTTTGAATTATAGCCTTCACCCTTCACTAGCAAATTGATTACAACTATGAAGTGAATATGGTCTTGAAAGTCTGGTCTGAGTTATAATTAATAAATGAAACCCTATATATTTGATTGATATATCACTAGTGAGATGATTGCTACTTGTTATAATTGTTATTTTAATGATTTGTAGAGAATGTCTTAACCTTTAAACACTTGCAATATATTGATGTTAGCCTGGGGTATATTATTAACCATTTATAGATTATTATTTTTATCTGTCTGGGCATATTGGATATTATTCTTGATCATGCAGAGATCTGTATGGTGTATGAGTATGCACCTTAGATGGATTTGGACTCCCTGAGGCCAATGAGATAGTTTTTTTTTAGTTTTGGGCAGTTACAGGGTTGATCTGGGTCAGTGTACCATTCTAGTTCATTTTCACCTTGTTGTAGGGCATGTCTGAGCAGAGAGATGATTTATTTGGTTATCCTAGGGAGTTGTATGAGGAGGTGGTCCAGCCACTTGATTTTACCATATTACCCCCATACCAGAGATCCTAGTGGGCTCAGTTGGATAACGCAAGAACCCTAGGAGGCATTTTTTGGCATATCACGTTTCTCGAGGCAGATAAAAAATAATTAAAATGGCTACTAAAGAATTTGATTTGGGATATTGAGGTAAGGAAATGGAATGAGATGAGTTTTGAAGATGAGTGTGATTCCTTACACTCCTTCTCCAGTAGTTGCAACACTTGGATGGACCCACATCCATCTCTCCGACATATTGTATTATTCTCTAGAGCTTTTGGAGGCTCATGATTTCCTCAGAAAGGCACTATTTTGCGCTTAAAAAATTATATTATTTTTATTGTGCCATGGGGACACACTAGAAGAGTTAGTTAACACTCCCTGGACCCACCATGAGTTATATTTATGTTTTGTTGAGTGGGATCCCCTCTCCTAGGGTGATTTGGTCTATTTTTAGATTATATTATTGTATTGATCCATGTACTCTATCTTGAGCTCATCTCAACCGTTGATTAGAACATTTTTATCTTTTAATATTAGCCACCCATTTGAAAATTGGTTATGATTTTGGTTCACTCATTTCTATTTAAAGAAGAAAGCTTCTCATTTGTAAAGGGTCTTTGGCTCTTGGATCTAGATAATAGAAAACTATTCTTGTGGAATTTTTTTTTGGATCTCCTTTGCATCTGGTGTTCGTAGTTGGTGATTGGAAAATCTATTTCTTCCTAGCATTTGGGTATTTTTTGTGAGATCTATATATTTTTGGGAGACATTGTCTTGTCTAGAGGAGGCAGAATTCAATTTGGGCATTTTTGCAGGGGTCCTTAAACTCGCTTGGCTTGGCAGCATTTTGTATTAGGGTGATTTAATTAGTATTAATGTGATCTATGATTTCATCTTGTTATTTTTCTGTAGCATTTGTTCTCTTCTCGTGACGCCGCAAATGTGATATGGTTGACGTTTGTTGTACAGGAGAGAGGGCATAGTGGCTTCCTTGGACAAATCGTTTTACATAGAATATCCTTTAAATCTTCTCAAATTTATTGGGACGACATAGATCATCATCATCAAGGAATCTATAAGGTTATCCAAGTAAGATCTACAGGTTAGTCTTTATTTTTCTAGATCTCAATCCACTGACATCTTCATTTTCATGTTAAAACCCTAAATACTAAAAACCAAAAAATATTATAGATCAACAAACCGCTTGATCTCGGGGAAAACCTTTTCTAGGTTTTGTATACTGGGTCAAACCCTTAGTGGGTCTTCCTCAACATTGGGATAAAAGTGACTCCACTAGTCCCAAATCCCAAGGCACTGTTCTCTAAACCCTAGTGTTGCCCTTCTTTTTTCCTTTTTCTCATGTGATTTGACCTTTTCCTTTTGGCTCGGGTGCTTTGACATTGTCATACCTTCTTTTGAGTATATCCCGTTGTACTACATAGACCAAATATTGTTTTTACCCTCCATGCATTGGTCATGTTTCCCAAGGCAGAGGATGTCTTCATCTTTTTCTAGTACCTAGATCCTAGATCTAGTAGTAAGCTTATAGGTCACTTGTGTTTCGAAGTTGGATCAAATTTCAAATCTCATAAACCCCTGATCCAAGACCTAATTCACCTTGTGACATCATCCATAGATATAGGGTTTAATCCACCTTACACCTTACATACTTCAACTCCCTTTTATTTGATCTGGTGTTTAGGTCTGATCTCTCCTGTCGGGAGTAGATCTAGGTTTCCCCCATTTTTGTCTTGGGATAAGATAACATCAAGTGAAGATTTCCTCGATTGGTGTGACAACCATCCATTTGGGAGTCAAATCTATCTTGGTTCCACCTCTTTAGTTTCCCATACCTCTACCATCCATCCTGGATTCACCTCATAGAGGTGAATACAAGTTTGGTGATAACAAATCCCATCTGTAACTGTGTGTACCATATCTTTCATGCTACTCTGCTCAAAAGAACTAGGTCACCACTGAAAGAATCTCAATGGACAAGGAAATATCAGTCTTGGCAAGGAAATACTACTAACAAGGTCTTGAAATGGATGAGGCTGAAAAGATCCATTCTAAAACACCATGTGAATAAATATCTCAAAAAAATAAAGAGATCAATCTGTATGCTGCATCATGGTAGCCAAGCTTATAATATAGTATCCTAGATCATCTCAAACATGAATAATATATTTCTTACTGCATTTTGGACTACACTTTAGGAAAATATGGAAATTAAGTAGAAGATATCTACAACATTCTATTAATAGACAAATGAGAAGACATAAGTAGTTAACAGTACTTCAATATGATTAAATATAGTATCTAGATCTGAGAAATATAGTATCCTAGATGTTATTATAATTCCATAAGCCACAAACCCATTTAACTTGAGTAGTAGTGACACCATCCTTAAACCCTCGTACTCAAGTATTCCCTAATTTTTGTCTTATCCCTGAAATATAGGGTTCATAGCAATCAGAAACTCTATGGAGTAGTAATGTAGAATCCTAGTTCTTCTGTGCACCAATATCCTGGGACTGTGGATGTGAAATTTTCCATATTCTTCCAATATGATGATAAATATGAGAAGGAATATTTCCTTTGTCTCCTCTTTCTGGAGGAATAGTGACTTGATCCAATTTGTTCTTCAGTGGGTTGAATTGTGGGTCAGTCTTCACCATAAGTAGCATCTCTCAGGAAGCTTGTTGCACCTCACTAAAGGAAGTGAAACTAAATGAGAGAGC
Organism: Pseudotsuga menziesii; assembly: GCA_001517045.1. Classification (NCBI taxonomy): domain Eukaryota; kingdom Viridiplantae; phylum Streptophyta; class Pinopsida; order Pinales; family Pinaceae; genus Pseudotsuga; species Pseudotsuga menziesii. The sequence goes on from LPNX011184172.1 coordinate 34,433, forward strand.
GCAACATGTTCATTCTAATACTAGGACCTCATTCTTATTCTATCATCTCGATCCCCAACAACATTCCCAACAACTTCAATGAGATTTTGGTCCCATTTAGGCTTCTGATTTGGAATAGGAGTTAGATATGGATCTAGATCCTATTTAGGTTCAATGTCAATATCAATATCATGTTGATCATGTTCCTCATCTTCTAAATATGAAAATTTAGACAATACATCATTAACAAAAGGTCTAGAGAGAATTTTTTTACCCCCCCCACCCCTTCGAATGGTTGTTGAGTTTGTATTGGATTTGAGTATGGCAGAAAGTGTGAGAATTCATATGTCGGACGCATGGTTTGCAAATCCCTTCACTATAATATTCCCAGTTGAGATATCTATGATATCCACTGAGCCAGGGCCAAATATTACTCTCTTTGGTGATCCATTATGTCTCATGGGGACACCCTAGGGGAGTTAGTTAACACTCCCTCAACCCACCATGAGCTTCATTTATTTTTATTTAGTGGGATCCCCTCTCCTAGGGTGTTTTGGTCCATTTTTATATTATATTATTGTAGTGATCCATGTACTTTATGTTGAGCTCATCTCAACCATTGATTAAAACATTTGGATATTTTAATTTTAGCCACCCATTTAAAAAGTGGTTACGATTTTGGTTCTTTTATTTCTATTTAAAGGAGAGAGCTTCTCATTTGTAAGGGTCTTTGGCTCTTAGATCCGGATAATAGAAAACTATTTTTGTGGAAATTTTTTGGATCTCTTTTCCATCTGGTGTTCTTAGATGGTGGTTGGAAAATCTATTGCTTCCTAGCATTTGGGTATTTTTTGTGAGATATATATATATTTTTGGGAAACACTGTATTGTCTACAGGAGGGTGACTTCAACTTGGGCATTTTTGCAAGGGTTCCTCAACTCACTTTGCTTGAATGTGTTTTGTATCAGGGGGTTTTCATTAGTGTCAATGCGATCTATGATTTCATCTTGTTATTTTTCTATAGCATTTGTTATTTTCTCATGACGCAGCAAATATGATATGGTTGATGTTTTTTGTGCAAGAGAGAGGGCGCAGTGGATTCTTTGGGAAAAACGTTGGACATAGAAGCTCCCTCAAATCTTCTCAAATTGATTGGGATAGCATAGATCATCACTATCAAGGAATATACAAGGTTTTCCAGGTAATATATACAGGTTATTTCTTATTTTCTAGATCTCAATCCATTGGAATTTTAATTTTATTCTTGAAACCCTAAATATTAAAAAGAAAAAAATATTATAGATCAAACCGCTTGATCTCAGGGAAAACCATTTTTGGGTTTTGTATATCGGTCAAACCCTAAGTGGATCTTCCTCAACACTGGGCTAAAAGTGACTCCATTGGCCCAAATCCCAAGGCACTGATCTTGAAACCCTAGCGCTACCCTTCCTTTTGCCTCTTTCTCTTGTGTTTTGACCTTTTCCTTGTGGCTCAGGTGCTTTGACATTGTCATACCTTCTTTTGATTCTATCCCATGGTACTATATAGCCTCAATACTACTCTTTCCCTCCCTGCATTGGTCATGTTTTTCAAGGCAGCGGATATCTTCATATTTTTCTAGTACCTTGATCCCAGATCTAGTATTGGGCTTATAGGTCACTTGTGTCTTGAACTTGGATCAAATATCACATCTCATAAACCCTGATCAAAGCTCTGGTCCACCTAGTGACATCATCCATAAATCTAGGGTTCCCTCCACCTTACACCTTATGTACTTCAACTCCATTTGATTTGATCTGGTGTTTAGGTCTGATCTCTCCTGTCGAGAGTAGATATGGGTCTCCCCCATTGTTGTATTAGGCTAAGATAACATCAAGTGAATATTTGCCTCGATTGGCATGAAAACCATCCATTTGGGAGTCAAGGCAATCTTGGTTCCTCCTCTTTAGTTTCCCATACCTCTACCATCCATCCTGGATCCACCTCACAGAGGTAACTACAATTTTGGTGATAATATTTTGGTGTCCTTTCAGGGGAGGTAGAGGCCTACCTTGGTTCGACATACCTCACCTCTCCTACGACATATCTCTTTTCGGTGAATTACTTGTGTGGCTCACTTGGCAACTCCAACCCATTAATCTACTAAGGACCGTACCCAATGTATTAATCTTAAGTTCTAATGTCATGTCTCACACTAGAGAGAGTGATTCATAGAACAATATGATGATGAAAATGATGATTGAAATGAGAAAACTGATACAAAGTTTATACGGTTTGGTTTTAAATCAGCAGAAACAAAACAGACATGATGAACATTTCCATAAACTTTCTCAAAGAGTGTATACCAATGATTACCCTCATACTATGTCATCTAGGATGCTTTCATATAATCAGGTCGTGACAAGGTCTCAAACATGAAATAACGTAAAGAATATAGAAAATAATAAGCATGTCACAAGAGAGAATTCTCCTAAACAAAGGAATACCACTGATAAGAATCCTTCACATCCATCAAATGTTCCTCGTAGGGGCATCTTGAAGAAGAATGAGCAACTTTGAGGATTCCATCTCAAGAAACCAAGAAGGCAGTAATTCCAGACTTTGCTAAACCTCAACATAAAGAAACTGTGCAGAGAAATTAAGTGAACCTCCCTGGAAAAGGAGTTCCTCCTGTGATACAAGGTAGTATGAATACAAATATACTGGGAAAACTTTTCAGATCTTCAGCCATGATGTCTTTGAAAGAGCTCATAGATATCCCTTCTGTTAGAATTCAGATAATGCACTTGTTGGGATTAAAGACAAGTGACAAAGACCGGGGGAAGCCTTGTAACTTAAAGGTTGACTTGAGCCATTTCTTTTCCAAACCAAATATACCTGTACCTCTTAATGAATTACTTAAGATCCCATCCTTGTTTAACCAAGCTACTCAATTTCTAGGGATAAAACCTAAGAATAAAGCTATTGAGAAATCAACATTTAAGAAATACACCCCCCATAATGATCCAATGTGTAACTAGTAAGGGCGGTGGTCATCCCCCGTTCTACATAGATTTAGAAATAAACCAATTGATTCTTCACAATTGCATGCTAGATTCAGGAGCAGAGGTTAACGTCATGCCACTTAGGGTAATTGAACAACTAGAGATAAATCCATCTCGGTAGTTTAATAACGTATGTGGAATGGACTCTCGACCTATTAAGTCGAAAGAAATAATTGAGAAATTAAATATGAAGCTAGCAGCGTACCCAGAGATTGAAATAAACATGAACGTTTTATTCTTAGACATACCGGGCACATGGGGAATGTTGTTGTCTAGAGAATGGGCCACTAAGTTAGGAAAAGGCATCCAAATGGACCTTTCATATGCCACCATCCCTATCGGAGAAAATGCATCCTATAAAATATTAAATGAAAATCCTATGATTGAACATGTGGAAACACCTAAACACCTTTTTGAGGAAGCCATGGGGCTTACAAAGGAGGTCAAAAACTATATGGTAATGGAAAACTAATGGGAATATCCTCAACAACATCCTTGTCCTCCCAGCCAAGTAGGGAAGATGCATTTTGATGGAGCTAAATCTAGGCATGGTGTTGGAACAGGAATCATCCTTATTTCCCCCTCCGAAGAAGAAAAGTATTTTTCTTTACATCTAAAGTTTGAAGCCACAAATAACATGGCAGAGTATTAAGCCTTACTTTTGGGATTAGAGATTGCCCAATATTAGAAAATCAAATGCCTGAGTGTTATAGGTGATTCAGATTTAATAGTGTCCCGGGTGAAAAATCAATTTGTGGCTAAAAACAATAGACTTAGAGATGAGAAATGTTTTTTGGGATACCATTGAAATGTTCGATGCCTTTGCGATCCAAGCAGTTCTAATAGAATAGAACACCTTGGCTGATGCATTATCAGTGATAGCATGCACTTTTGAAATCCCAAACCACCTTAAAGAGAAGGAGTGTAAAGTCGAAGTGTTGTTTAGACCATCAATCCCTAACAATCGGGATCATTGGAAAGTCTTTGATAATGATGCTCAAATCATTGCCTTCTTACAGCACTCAGATAATTTTCAGAACTGCAATGTTGACTTGGAAAATAAAGTGAACAACCTGTCGTTGCAAGATGTTGATGTTATGAAGTTAGCAATCCCTTTAGAGAATAATTTCAATAGACATGATGAATATAAGGGTAAAAGAGCTAAACCAGTAGATGAGGTCATAGAGATTAACATTGGAAGCCCATTTTCTCCTAAAATGATTAAAATTGGAAATAACGCCACCCCAAAAGAGAGGAAATCTATCAAAAATCTAATTAGGGAATACAAGGATGTTTTTTCCTGGACGTAAGATGATCTCAAGACTTTTGATCCTGCCATTATTGAGCATACTATCCCATTGAATGAAGGCGAAAAACCTATAGAAAAAATTTGTGAAATGTTAATCCTAAGCCAGCCCCCTTAATAAAAAATGATCTTGAAAAGATGCTAGCCACTAGAATTATCTGACCAGTCCAACACACCACTTGGGTATCTAACCATGTGACTGTGAGAAAGAAGAGCGGTGAAATCAAGATATGCATAGATTTTAGAAATCTGAACCAAGCGTCTCTTAAAGATAACTACGCTTTTCCAAACATGGAGAATTTACTACAAAGTGTTACAGGAGCAAGTATGCTGTCAATGTTAGATGGCTTCTCAGGATACAATCAGGTGTAGATAAAAAAAGAAGATAGAGAAAAAACAACCATTACAACCCCATGGGGAACTTTTGAGTACATAAGAATGTCTTTCGGATTATGAAACACTGGGTCAAGTTTTCAAAGAGCTATGGATCAGGCCTTCAATGATCTCATGGGAAATATTATCGCCATTTAACAAGATGACCTAACAGTTTTTTTCCAAAGAGCGAGATGATCATGTGAAACATTTAAAGAAGGTGTTTGATCAGTGCAAGAAGTTTCCTATATCTTTGAATCCCAAAAATATCACTTTCGGAATGGATGAAGGTAAGTTATTGGGACATATTGTGTCTAAATAAGGCATTAGGATAGATCATGAGTGTTCCCAAGCCATTAATACTATTTATGCGCCCCATAAGGTTGCTTACTTGCAATCCTTCTTTGGAAAAATAAAATTCATCCAAAGATTTATATTGAACTTAGTAGAGTTATACAGGCCTCTAAATGCTCTTCCTAAGAAAGATGCAAAATTTGTTTGGGATAAAACCTATGAAACATCATTCATTAAGCTAAATAAATCCATTTCAACTGCTCCCGTTCTAGCTTGTCTTGATTACAATAAGGAGTTTCTAATCTATTCATACACTTCTAAGGATACCATTGCTGGAGTTCTATTACAAAAGACAATGAAAATCATGAACAACCTATATCTTTTATGAGTAAAAACTTGAGAGATGCTGAATTAAAATACACTACTACATAAAATCAAGCCTATGCTCTAGTCAAAGCCCTAAAACATTTCATTACATAGGGTACTCCAAGATTAATTCCTTCGTGCCATATCAAGCGGTTAAAGATGTCATATGGCAAGCAGATGGTATAGGTATTAGAGGAAACTGGATTTCATGGATACAAGAATATGACTTAGATATCAAACCCATTAAAATTGTGAAAGGTCAAGGTTTGGCCCAATTATTAACTGAGAAAAGTAATAGTCATGCAGTTAATCTTGCTAGTGAGCATGAATCTCATATTTTTGCATATTGATGAAGACCATGAATGGTATAAGGATATTATCTATTTTTTGAGAAATCTGTCTTGCCCCGATTATTTGGTAGATCATCAAAGGAGAACCTTAAGGTTGAAGGCGGAAAAGTATATATTAACTCAATATGGTCTCAGTTGGAGGAACCCCGATGGAATAATTTTGAAATGTGTCAATGTGGAGCAATCCAAGATCATCATTAAGGAAATGCATGCAGGGGTCTGCGGTGGACATTACGCACCTAGAACAACTGTTGCAAAGATTATGAGAGCAGGAAATTACTGGCCGACCCTCTTCAAGGATGTGCACCTTTTTGTGAGAACTTGTCAAGAGTGTCAATTTTTCTCAGGAAAACCCGGGTTGCGAGCTTTGTCGTTGATCCCCATGGTTGTAGAAACTCCTTTTCAACAATGGGGTATGGATTTTATTGGGCCCTTTGATCAGAAATCGAGTAATGGATATAAATACATCTTGACTTGCATGGATTACTTTACTCGATGGGTTGAAGCTATACAAACTAAGAAATGTACAGCTACAGTAGTTGTCAAATTCCTAGAAGAAAACATTGTCTCTTAGTATGGATGCCCTATAAAGATAACCACTGACAATGCTAAATCTTTTAAAAAGCTAGAGATGTCAACTTTTTGCATGAATCATGGAATTAGATTATCCCATTTTTCTAACTATTATCCCTAGGGTAATGGTCTCGCTGAATCCAGTAACAAGAATTTGATTAAGCTTTTGAAAAGAATGGTTGGATAAAATAAGAGAAGCTGGGATAACAAACTAAAATATGCATTGTGGGCCGATAGAGCGACAGTAAAAATAATTACAAGAAAAGCTCCTTTCGAATTGGTTTATAGGAAATATTGTAAGCTTCCAATTAATATACAAATCCCAATATATGACTGGTTGCAACAATGTACTTCAGATCAGGAAGCATTTCGATCAAGAATTGACAAGTTAGTGGAGCTTGATGAAGTAAGAAGGGTGGCATTTGACAAAATGGTTATTGAACAAGAAAAAGTTAGGGGGACTTTTGATCAAAGAACAAGATATGTAAAAATTGGAATAGGAGATATAGTCTTGTTATGGAATAAATTAAAATAGAAACCTAGAAAACATGGAAAGTTGGAAAAAATATGGATGGGTCCTTATCGAGTATCTAGCGTAGCTGAAAAAGGATCAGTTTATTTGGAAACTCAAGACGGTGATGAATTTGAACTTCCTGTGAATGGGATTTTTCTAAAGCATTACTTCCCACCCATCGTGTGAGTCTTGTTTTTCCTAGTTGGGTAGAGTAGGTAGGACTTGAATAAGCCTTTTCTGGGTAGTAGTGCAGCCTGCCAGTATTGCACTTTTTTTTCCCTGAAGCTTGCTTTTCAAAGCTCTTACTATAGTCTTCAGTTTTAGCATTTTTTTTGCACAATAAAATCAAACTTTTCTTAAAATTTATGCTTATAGATTAGATTTACTTTCTTCTTTTCAGTTTCATGCATTTCAGCTTGAGTATTTTATCCACACAATGTTTTGATGACTGGTCTACGATTTTGGTATAGCTCTGGACAATTCTGCAGCTACTAGTGACATTTTGGCATCAGTTGCAGAGCTAAAAGGATGAATTGAGGATGTGAGTAGCAGAGTGCGAGGACCAAATATTCTGAGGTTCTCAAGCGCTCTATTCAATAGAGCACTTGTCCTAGCTGGAGCCAGATGTTATCACATATATAGTAGTCAGGACTACCATATTATATTTTTCAGATTCCAATACACTTTTCAGCCAGTTCCCCTACATATGAGATGCTGAGATGAGGATCTATGATGAATCATTATTTGATTGATGGACTATAGTCCTCTCCGATGCCATGACTAAGTATCAAGACACTCGGAGTTGAGGAATGATGTATCCATTTAGCCAATTGTAGAGCAGTTAGTAGTGCCCAAAGTTGTATTAGTTTTTTCTCATTGGACAAATGTTGGTTCATATGGATTATTTACATGTTTATGACTCAGCTTCCATTATCTTGTGTTATGGTTATCATTTCTCTTATACTCATTATTGTGACATGTATTAGCATTTAGTGTCATGATCTGGAGGTCATATAAATATGTGGACTTGGATGTGATATTATGTATTGATGTCCCTACTAAGACCTAGAATTTCTTGATCTATACTCATTGGTTTTACCCTCCTTAGGGAGAATAGAGGTAGTCATTCCCACCATACTTTGGCTTGCTAGTGTTGGATTCATTATTCATTGTCTCCACCCATCCATTACCTTCCATTTATGTTTTCGACCAGACCTACTACTTGACTTGTGGCATGGAGGACCTTTCCCCACTAGAGCCTCTTTGTTGGACAAGCTTCCCTATTTATTTGTGTCTCGACTCTAAGTTTCCTAAGTTGTGTTGGCTAAACCTAAAACAAGTAGCGCTGGCATCAATACAATATATTTGGAAATGAAATGAATATCTTATGAAAAAATCCGATTCATGAAAAGTAGTGTTTTTAAACATACATGAATGCAAGGCAAGACTAATGAAATTGGATTTGAAGTGTATTGAAATGAATATGTTAAAACATTCATGAAAAGTAGTGTTATTAAACATACATGAATGCATGAAGACTAAAATAATAAAAATCCATGTAATAAAATCATGGACCAAGGCTATGTAAAATCAAAGGCCCAAAAAGAAATGGTTCCTAAAGTTATATCTAAGGATTGCTGGCCTCACTTGTATTGATTTGGATTGTGATCATTTGTTAAGGTGAATAGGCCCCTGTGAAAGTAGGCTTATCCATTTGTGAGACATTGCCATCCCCTGTGTTATTGCTTGTCCTTCATATGCTAGAGTGAGTATTCCCTTTCCATATCCGAAGTGTCACAATGTCAAGTTGGTAGTCACCCTTTGGACTAGCCTCGTAAATTTTATCCTTCACCCTTCACTAGCAAATTGATTACAACTATAGAGTATGGTCTTGAAAATTTGGTCTGAGTTATAATAAATAAATGAAACCCTATATATTTGGTTTATAGATCGCCAGTGAAATGATTGCTACTTGTTATGAGTGTTATTTAAATGATTTGTAGAGAATGTATTAACCTTTGAACACTTACATCGAATGGATATTAGCCTGGGTTAGATTATTGGTTATATGGTCATTTACAGATTATTATTTTTCTATCTGGGTATATTGGATATTGTAGATGATCATTCAGAGGCCTATAGGGTGTATGAGTATCCACCTTATATGGATTTGGAATCCTCGAGTCCAATGAGACAACTTGTTTTTAGTTCCAGGCAGTTGTAGGGATGATTTGGCTCAATGTACCTTTCTAGTGCAATTTTTCCATACTAGATTGCCTGCCTGAGCAGTGGGATGATTTTCTTAGATCTTCTAGGGAACTGTATAAGGAGGGGGTGGTATAGCCACTTGTTTCTACCATATTACCCCCCTCCTAAAGATCCTGGTGGGATCAACTGGATAACATAGGCACCCTAGGAGGCAGTTTTTGTCATAGCATGTTTCTTGAGGCATATAAAAAATAATTAAAATGGCTACCGAAGAATTTGATATGGACTACTGAGGCAATTAAATGGCATGGGATGAGTTTTGATGATGATTTTGATGTCTTCCACTTCTTCTCCACCAGTTGCAGCACTTGGATGGTCCTACATCCATTTTTCGGGCATATTTTATTATTTTCTGGAGCTATTAGAGGCTCACGATTTCCTCTGAGAGGCACTATTTTGCAATTAAAAAATTATATTATTTTTATTTTTCCATGGGGACACCCTAGGGGAGTCAGTTAACACTCCCTGGACCCACCATGAGCTTCATTTATTTTTATTTAGTGGGATCCCCTCTCCTAGGGTGATCTGGTCCATCTTTATAATATATTATTGTATTGATCCATGTACTTTATGTTGAGCTCATCTCAACCATTGATTAGAACATTTGGATATTTTAATATTAGCTGCCCATTTGAAAAGTGGTTATGATTTTGATTCTTTCATTTCTATTTAAAGGAGAGAGCTTCTCATTTGTAAGGGTCTTTGGCTCTTGGATTTGGACAAAAGAAAACTATTCTTGTGGAATTTTTTTGGATCTCCTTTGCATCTGGTGTTCTTATATGGTGATTGGAAAATCTATTGCTTCCTATCATTTGGGTATTTGTTGTGAAATATATATTTTTTTTGGGAAACATTGTCTTGTCTACAAGAGGGCGACTTCAACTTGGGCGTTTTTGCAAGGGTTCCTCAACTTGCTTTGCTTGGATGCGTTTTATATCAGGGGGTTTTCATTAGTATCAATGTGATCTATGATTTCATCTTGATATTTTTCTGTATCACTTGTTCTTTTCTCATGAAACAACAAATCTGACATGGTTGACATTTGTTGTGCAGGAGAGAGGGTGCAGTGGCTTCTTTGGGAAAAACGTTGGACATAAAATCTCCCTCAAATATTCTCAAATTGATCAAGACATCATAGATCATCACTATCAAGGAATCTAAAAGGTTTTCTAGGTAACATCTATAGGTTAGTGCTTCTTTCTTAGATCTCAATCCATTCGCATTTTCATTTTCATCTTGAAACCCTAAATATTAAAAAACAAAAAATATTATAGATCAAACCACTTGATCTTGGGGAAAACCATTTCTGGGTTTTGTAGATCGAATCAAACCCTAAGTGGATCTTCCTCAACATTGGGCTAAAAGTGACTCCGTTGGCCCAAATCACAAGGCACTGATATTCAAACCCTAGCGCTACCCTTCCTTTTGCCTCTTTCTCTTGCGTTTTGACCTTTTCCTTGTGGCTCAGGTGCTTTGAAATTGTCATACCGTCTTTCAAGTCTATCCCATGGTACTAGATAGCCCCAATCCTGATCTTTCCCTCCCTGGATTGGTCATGTTTCCCAATGCAGTAGATATATTCATATTTTCCTAGTACCTTGATCCTTGATCTAGTATTGGGATTATAGGTCACTTGTATCTTGAACTTGGATCAAATATCACATCTCATAAACTGTGATCCAAGCCTTAGTTCACCTAGTGACTTCATCCATAGATATAGGTTTCCCTCCACCTTACACCTTACGTACTTCAACTCCATTTAATTTGATCTGGTGTTTAGGTCTGATCTCTCCTGTCAAGAGTAGATATGGGTCTCCCCCATTGTTGTCTTGGAGTAAGATAACATCAAGTGAATATTTGCCACAATTGGCATGACAACCATCCATTTGGGAGTCGAGGCTATATTGGTTCCACCTATTTAGTTTCCCATCCCTCTACCATCCATCCTGGATCCACCTTATAGAGCTAAGAAAACTAGGTTGGGTCCTGTTACAAGATTTGGTGCTCTTTTCACCAATTGGTGTTGATTATAATTGAGAATATTGTAGTCTTTCATTACCATAAATAAAGATTAAAATTACATATATTCTTGTGTCTCTATTGTTGTGATTGACGTGCTTATGACTCATCCTGAATTTGATTATGTAATTGATGACATAATGATTGATATACTCTGATTGATTAAAAGAAGGTAAAAAGTTTGATAATTTATTTCACATTGATTCACCCCCCCTCTCAATGTGGCCATTGTGTCCAACATGGTTGTTATAACATATACATTTGCAGCTGGGATTCCATGATGCAACATGCAGACTTGTCTGTATTTCTATTCTGGGCTACTTTTTACATGGGGTATAATCATGGATCTTTACAGCTTCATTTCACTTCAAATCCCTGTTCATCATATTTTCCTTTCCATGACTGATATTCAGAAGTCCATTGAGATGAGTTCAGTGATGATCTAGTTCATTAGAGCAGGGAAACAAATCATGAGTTGGTACACATAGTTATAGAGGGGCTTATTAGTTGGAGATAGGGATAGGTATACATGGTGAGATCAGGTATATTTCTTTGGTTTAGTTTTTCTCTATGGTGTATCTCAAACACCTATGTTTGTCATGTTAGGATGATTATCCTGACCTATGATTATATGTTCTATATTGCTCTAACTTGTGTTATGATTAATTAAGGAATTCAATGAGAAGAATATTTCCCATGCCATGTTTGAAAAAAGTGTAAACCTTGGTGCTAGGATGGTTCCATGTCATTTGTCCCCATCTATCCAGTCCATCCACTTCTATCTTTATCCCATGACTTAGACTGATTGAGACTTGTGATATTGAAGATCCTTTTCCCCTTTCTAACCCCTATGAATGATGGATCCCATGTTGTCTTGTGTCTCGGATATGAGTTGTGCAAGAAGACTTGTTGAAGCCTTGATCCTTTTGGGCCAGGAGAACCAACTAGTGTTGGTTCTTGAAATTAGGTGAGTTGGGTTTTTAAGCCTTGACCTCTCTAATTGATTTCCCCTGATGTTTGTTCTTGAATGTGGATATTCCCCCTAGTTTTCGAGAAGTTTTCAACTAAAACTTAAATCAATATGTCTACCATCATTACATGCATTACGAGTTATATGCTATATGTATTAAGAAATGCAATCCTGCAAATGAAATTACAAATTTTCTTTAGAAACAAATCATAAAGGCTATGAAAGGCCCAAATAAAGCAGCGGATAAACAAATACTAAATCTAAAGACTACTGACAGAGCCTAAGGGTTTTGATGTGAGATGGAGTAAGGGATAGCTAATTCTAAGTGTCCCCTAGGATCTCTTCACTATAGTTTCTTGTGTACTCAACGCAAGGGTCCTAGAAAATATCCTCACTGAGATTGTTCTTTAGCTTAGATGTGAGATGTAGACATGATTGTTAAGGTTGAATGGACACTTTTCAGATCAACTCATCCACTTGTGAGACACCACCATTCCCTATTGTTCATCCATAATGTATATGTCACCTTGGTAGATTGTATTGGTTATCATTCGATATATCACTGATTCAAAGTCAGTTAAAATCCATCTCCCCTTTCCTTAACCTGGTTCTTCCATCCTCACCCATCTGTAGCACATCTTTTACACTTTGTAAGTATGGCATGAAGAAGTAGACTTCCAGAAGATTCTAATATTTTTCAGAAACAAAGGTACAACTTAATATTATTATTATTACTTGTCACCATGATTATGAATAATTGATTTAAGTTTGCTTTTGATATACATTGTTAGAGAATTTCTTACCCTGGATGGTTGCAGTATCATACTGGTATAGTATCTCACCTTAATTTTGGGTACTTTGACCTGGTCAACCCAGTTGACCAAGTAAATCACGGTCCCCAAGGAAGTGACTCAAAAATACAACATGGTCTATATTTTTTTGTCCTCGTTTCTCCAAAAAAGTGATTATTATTACTTAATTATTGGCCAAATGATCAAATTTTATTCCAAATAGCAGTATGATTGGTTCTCCTGGAGAAGAGTAGTGTTATAGGGGGTATGAGTAGTCACTTATACCATTCTTGTGTGTCTCCATATCATCCAAAGAAATCATTTTTCCCTAGTTTTCACCATGTACAAAGTTATGGTGGATTTATCAGTTTCCAAAGATTATACCATCAAAAAATTAACTAGTAAATCACTGAAAAAATTGATTTGGCCTCCTGAGTCAATGAAATGGCTTGGAAATTTGACAGATGATGTTTCTCAGCATCCCAAATAGTCCTTCAGCAACTTAATGTCATCACATGTCTCAATTATTTATTTATGGATCATACAATGAGGAAAGCTCCCAAAGGGTTTCCCCCTCTTATTGGCTATTGATGTATTTCACTGTTATATCATATGATTTGAAGTTGTAAAAGGTCCTAGGTTGAATTAAGACCCTAAGTGACCCCCTAAGTATATTATTGTATCATACTTTATGTTATATTTTGAGTTTGACTTAGGATAGGCATCCTTGAGCAAAGTGCGCCACCTTTGGTTGACTCAGTCACTCATGTGATAAGTTGTGTATTGTTGATCTCTACCATTGATGATGTTTTAATCTCAACCGTTGGATAATAAAGTGAGTTAGGGTTTATGTCCCTCTAAAACTATTTAAGAGAGGTGACCCCCCCCATTGTAATTCATGAGCATTAGCATCAGAATTTGAATAAAGAGATTTTTGTCTGGGACTAGTCTCGGTGTACTTTGTGTATTTCATCTGATGTTTTGATGACTAATATTGCTACTCTTTTATACTGAGCATTGTTCGGGACACGTATTTCTTTTTTTCCTTTACCCATATTCTGCAGATTGAAGAGGTGCACTACGGAGGACGTAGTTGTGCGGAAACTCACCCCGTCTCCGCTATTGTGTTTCTGGTTTAGGGAGTAACTCTTTCTTATGAAATTTTACTGCCTTTTCCTTTTTTTATCTTATAGATCTCATTTATTTTCCTTACAATTTGGTTTTCTTGGTTAAGTAGGTAGAAAGGAGCACTGGGGTGATTTGTTGATGCTCAACTCGGTCAAGATATACTTAAAAAAATTCCATTTAATTCGGAAAGTGGAATTCTTCATAATTTCAAAGGAATTCTACAAAATCAAGGTACGTTTCACATGTAAGTTTCTCTTCTTTTATTTTCTGTATATGCATTGTTCATCATTCTATTACATTAAAACCCTCATTTCGTAGATCCGTAGGTTCTAGCTTGCGGCAAGCTATAAAATGTAAAACCCACTTTGAAATAAACATAAAACCCCTAGATTTAAATTTTTGGCTTAATCGGACTCCATTTTACGATCCAAAGCACTGGCTGATTACTAGGGGAAAATGCCCCACTTGGGGAAAGTGGTGATTTTCAAAAACTACAAACTAGGTATTGTTGGTTTCATTTCCATTCTCCTAATATTACATCCAATAATTGTTTTGAGCATCCAATTTAAGTAATTTTCACCATTTTTCAGCTTAAAACCCTAGGGAAAAATTGGGATTTTCACTTGGATGCTCTGAATCTCTTGGTTTTTGTTTTAAACTCTAATTAATCATACTACTATGAGACTCCACCAAGTTTTCATCGGTTACTCATTTGTTTTCCTTGTTTTAGGGTTTCTTGGTCATAGGGACGCCCCCTGGGCTCTATGTTTTCACTGGGTCTAAAGTGTAGGTCTACTTGTATAGTGTGAGATCTGAGTTCTTTCGAAAGTCTTGGATATCATAGGTCACGAATTTGGTTTACTTTCCTCTGTCATTATGAATAGGATCATCGCATAGGGAAACTATAAGATTCATGATAACATTTTTTGGCGCTGTTGCGGAGAAGGAAGGTTCAACAATTATCCTTAAGCTCTACTCCCATTCTCTTTTCCAACATTTTTGGCACCATGTCGAGGAGGTAGAGGCTTAGCTTAGTTCATTATACATACCTCCAGTGTCTATGAATGTGGTTACTTTGTTATTCATTCATATCACATCTAACCTTAAATTTAGTGGTTGCATTTCAATTACTTAATTCGACACAATCACTGTTTTGTTTCTATCTCTCCTATGACATTATACATTCATGAACATGACCATTCATTCACTTGGAGACTCCACAACGCGACTCCACTGAGAAGTAAACCCATCCCATAAATCATAATGAAATCGAATCTATTCCTCCAATTGTTCATTGAAGTCAAGGAAAATCCAACCAAGCTCAAAAGGAAGTTGTTATCTTGTCTTAACTTCTTTGAAGTCTATGAGGCACCTCATCGTATGCCAAAAAAGTATAGTAAAGGGTTTCCTCGGGTCTTTTAAAATTCAATCGTATCAATTAAAAGTCACTAGGATGATTTTTGGTGTTAAATGGAATCCTTGGGGGAAAATCATGAAGATGTCTATATGCAATCCCTATTTGAATCCTTAGGAGGTAATGTCAATTTTTGGTTATACATGTTAGCACCAAGATCCATCACTGGATACGATATGTTCACTAAGATATTAAGAGAAGAATGGGGTAAGAAGGTTGATGGATCCATGCAGCTAGATAATGATGGTGTTCAAGATAACCATAATGAGATAATTGACGATATTCCTTATCAAAATTATTCCTCCTCTCTCGATCCAGCAGTGGATATTCCTTTGAATGAGCCTTCGATGCAAGAGAATGATGATGAGGAAATGTATTATCTTTAGGATTATGACCTTGATATTGATATAGAAGGGGAACTTATTGGAATATTGTCATCATTACCTCAATAAGGCACAGATGAAGAGGGAGAGCAAAATGATTACTATCAGGATCCATCCATAGTTGATTCTCTTATCTGTGAATCCATTGAAGATCCTCATTACCTGGTTAACAATTATCTTGATTTAGTTTTTTATCATAACTCTGAAGAAGAACTTATTTTTTTAAACAATATGACTTCTTCCGAGAGGTAATCATGTCACCATTATACGGTTGAAGAACAAACTTGTAAGGGTGATAGGGAAACTGAATCTGAACTTCTTGGCATTTTTCCTTATCTAATGAGTGACAATAATGAAGAAATTAAAGAAGAAAAATCACATGATGATGATATGGTTGTGAGTGAGCTTGATCAAGAATATTACAATGGGGATCCTTGTCCTAATAGTATCAATAGAACCCTTCATCGAATCCTTAATCAAGATATGTTGGGTAATGACCTTGCTCTGAATCTTGAAATCATTCCTAAAATTAAGTTGAAAACTTTTTCCTCTCATCAAATTCTGAGATCATTTTTTCCAAGTCACATGGGATAAAATTTTCAATCCACCCTCCCGTCCCAACTTTTCGAGTCTTCTTGTATGGGTTTTTGTTCTAATCAAGGTGGTACTTTTAAAATATTTAGTCAGTATTTTGAGCATGGTCACATAATTTGAGAAAATGTGCTTCATTTCCCTTCTCGGTCATCTCTCATGAATAATATTTTTCAATTTATAAATCTTGGGTGGTTGGAGAAGGTTTATAAAGATCAATTTCATCTTTTCTCCATTTTTAAGCAACAAATAGGCTTGATATCATTCACGTTTCATTACATTACAACTTGTCCCCATTTGATTCTCTCATTTCTTCTAGAGTTAATAGAATTGAATTTCCTCGTAGGGTAGAGGAGCAAACAAAGAACTGTTTGGAGCGGTTAAATCATGAGTCATATTGTCTTCTTCCATCAAGAATGAACTCGCATACTTTTTATCACCCTATTGGTATCTTGATGGATGAGTTTGTATAAATTCAATTTCATCCTTGGCATGTTTTCATTCCATATTTTCCAAATCTTATTTGATTTTCAAACAACAAGTTAGAATGGTTTCAATTTTCATTTACATTACTATTAAACCATCTCTGGCTTGTTGGGTCATTAACTATAAATAAAGCTCAATAGATTAGTTCAGCAAGTGGTTGCATTGTATTTACGATTTTACTTAACACTTGTCTAAATTGTTAGAGTAGGGTAGGTAGGATTGAATAAGCTCTCTAAGAAATAGTTGAGTCTGTCTTCTCTTTGATTGATGCATGAGTCTTCTAGTTTCTAAGCATTTTCTGTATTTGTCATTTTTTGCATTTAAATTGAGTAGAGTAGAGTTTATGTTTCATCACTTTACTTTCAGCATTTATTTCCTGACAAATTATTTTTACGCATATATTTGTTCCCATACATGTTGCTCTGGTATTTCTTGCTTCCATGTGCGTAGGTAATAAGCAAATACTTGGAAGGAAAGTAGAATGTTGGATGTGCTAGATTGCTTCTTGTTGATGGTGTTGCGGACCAGAGATTTCTGAGGTTCTCAAGCACTCTCTTCATTAGAGAACTTGTCCCAGTTGGAGCCAGATGTTATCACATATACATTTGTAGCTGGGGGTTCATGATGTAGCATGCAGACTTGTTTGTATTTCTATTATGGGATACTTTTTACATGGGGCATCAGCATGGATCTTTACAGCTTCATTTCACTTCAGATCCTTGTTCATCATATTTTCCTTGCAAGGACTAAGATTCAGGAGTCCATTGAGATGCTTTTGGTGATGATCTAGTTCATTAGAGCAGAGCAGCAGATCATGAGTTGGTACACACAGTTATAGAGGGGATTATTAGTTGGAGACAGGCATACATGGTGAGATTAAGTATATTTCTTTAGTTTAGTTTTTCTCTATGATGTATCTCAAACACATGTTCTTATCATGTTAGGATGATTATGGTGAGCTATTCTTATATGTTTTATATTAATCTAACATGTGTTATGATTAATTAAGGAATTCAATGAGAAGATTGTTTCCCATGCCATGTTTGAACAAAGTGTAAACCTTGGTGCTAGGATGGTTCCATGTCATTTGTCCCCATCCATCCATTTCATCCACTTTTATTTTTATCCCATGACTTAGAATGATGGAGACTTGTGATATTGAAGATCCTTTTCGCCATTTTGACCCATATGCATGATGGATCCCATGTTTTCTTGTGTCTCGGATCTGAGTTGTGCAACAAAACTTGTTGAATCCTTGATCCTTCTAGGATAGGAGAACATGCTGGTGTTGGTTCCTTAGTTTAGGTGAGTTGGGTTTTGAAGCCTTGACCTCTCCAGTCAGTTTCCCCTGATGTTTGGTCTTGACTGTGGATATTCCCCCTAGTTTCCCTAGAAGTTTTCATCTAAAACTTAAATCAATATGTCTACCATTAACTCGCATTACGAGTTATATGCTATATGTATTATGAAATGCAAGCCTGCAAATGAAATTGCAAACTGTATTTAGACACAAATAAAAAAGGCTATGAATGGAATGATGAAAGGCCCAAATAAAGTAGTGGATAAACAAATGCTAATTCTAAATACTGATGGCCATATTATTGAAATATAATGGTTAATTCCTCACGGATCCTAAGGGTTTTGATGTGATATGGATTAAGGGACAACTAGTCCTAAGTGTCCCCTATGATCTCTTCACTGCAGTTTCTTGTGTACTGAACGTAAGGGTCCTAGAAAATATCCTCACAGAGTTTTTTCTTTAGCTTGGATGTAAGTCATAAACATTATTGTTAAGGTTGAATGGACACTTTTCAGATCATCCCATCCACTTGTGAGATACAACCACTCCCTATAGTTCATCCATCATGTATATGTCACCTTCATAGAGTGTATTGGTTATCATTCGGATAGATCACTCAATCAAAGTCAGTCAAAATTCATCTCCCCTTGCCTTAACCTAGTTCTTCCATCCTCACCCATCTGTAGCACATATTTTACACTTTGTAAGTATGGCATGAACAAGCATACTTCCATAAGATTCTAAGATTTTTTTAGAAGCAAAGGTACATCTTACTATTATTATTATTACTTGACACCATGATTATGAATAACTAATTTAAGCTTGGTTTTGATATACATTCTTGGAGCATTTCTTACCTTGGATGGTTGCAGGGTCATATCGGTATAGTATCTCACCTTGATTTGGGTACTTTGGTCTAGTCAACCCAGTTGACCAAGTCAATCAGGTTTCCCAAGGCAGTGACTCAAAATTACAAAATGGTCTATATTTGTTCCCTACATTCCCAGGACCAATACTACAGATTCAATTTTGAGAGTTTGGCTTCGGTTCTCGAAAAAAGTGATTATTATCGCTTAATTATTGGCCAAATGATCAAATTTTATTCCAAATAGCAGAATGATTGGTTCTCCTAGAGAGGAGAAGTGTTCCATGGTGTATGAGTAGTCACTTATACAATTCTTGTATGTCTCCAGATCATCCGGAGTAGTCAATTTGCACCCTGGACAAAGTTATGGTGGATTTATCAGTTTTGAGAGATTGTACCAACAAAAAATGAATTAGTAAATCACTGAAAAAATTGATTTGGCCTCCTGAGTCAATGAATATGGCTTGAAAATTTGATAGATGATGTTTCTCAGCATATCGGATAGTCCTTGAGTAGCTTACAGTCAACAGATGTCCGAATTTTTTATTTATGGCTCATCTAGTGAGGAAAGCCCCCTAAGGGGTACCCCCTCTTATTGGATATTGATGTATTTCACTGTTATATCATATGATTTGAAGTTGTAAAAATTCCTAGGGTGAATTAATCCCCTAAGTGACCCCCTCGGCATATTATTGTATTACACTCTATGTTATATTTTGAGTTTGACTTAGGATAGGTGTCCTCAAGCAAAGTGCGCCCCCTTTGGTTGTCTCGGTCACTTGATCCATGTGATAAGTTATGTATTATTGATCTCCATTGTTGATGATGTTTCAATCTAAACCATTGTATGATAATGTGAGTTAGGGTTTATATATCTCAAACTATTTAAGAGAGGTGACCCCCCCCCCCATTGTAATTCATGAGCATTAGCACCGAAATTTGAATAAAGAAATTTTTGTCTAGGACTACTCTCTATGTACTTTATGGATTTGATCTGATGTTTTGATGACTGATATTTCTACTCTTCTATATTGAGCATTGTTCAGGACACACCTTGTTTTTTTCCTTTACCCATTTTCTGCAGGTTGAAGAGGCGCGCTAGGGAGGACGCAGTTGTGGGGAAACTCGCCCCGTCTCCGCTCTCGGGTGTCTGGTTTAGGGAGAAACTCTTTCTTACGAAATTCTATTTCCTTTTCCTTTATTTATCTTCCATATCTCATTTATTAGCCTTACTATTTGGTTTTCTCCGGTTTGATAGGTATAAGGGGGCGCTAGGGTGACTGGCTGAAGCCCAACTCGGTCAAGATATACTCCCAAAACGTTCATTTAATCCAGAAAGTGGAATTATTCATAATTTCAGAGGCATTCTACAAAATCCAGGTACATTTCATGGGTAAGTTTCTCTCCTTTTATTTTATGTATATGCATTGCTAATCATTCTATTACATTAAAACCCTCGTTTCATAGATCCGTAGGTTCTATCTTGCAACGAGCTATAAAATTTAAAACCCACTTTGGAATAAACATAAAACCCCTATATTTAAATTTTTGGCTTAATCAGACTCTATTTTCCCATCCAAAGCACTAGCTGGCTACTAGGGAAAAATACCCCCTTGGGGAAAGTGGTCATTTTCACAAACCACAAACTGGGTATTGTTGGTTTCATTTCCATTCGCCTAATATTACACCCAAAAACAATTTTGAGTATCCAATTTTAGTAATTTGCACCATTTTTCCTTAGATCCCATTTTTCTGTTTAAAACCCTAAGGAAAAATTGGGGCTTTTCGCCTAGATGCTTCAAATCTCTTGGTTTTCATTTTAAACTCTAATTAACCATCCTACTAAGAGATTCCACCAAGTTTCCCTCAGCTACCAATTTTCTTTCCTTGTTTTAGGGTTTCTTGGTCATAGGGACACCCCCTGGGCTCTGTGTTTTCACTGGGTCTAAAGTGTCGGTATCCTTGACTGGTGTGACATCCGAGTTCTTTCGAAAGTCTTGGATGTTGTAGGTCACAAATTCGGTTGCCTTTCCTCTGTCGTCCTGAATAGGATCATCTCATGGGGCAACTACAAGATTCATGATAACATTTTTGGCGTCATTGCTAGGAAGGCAGAGGCCTACCTTGGTTTGACAATTATCCTTAAGCTCTACTTCCATTCTCTTTGCCACAACATTTTTTGCACCATTTTCGTGGAGGTAGAGGCTTATCTTGGTTCATTATACATACCTCTGGTCTCTGTGAATGCGGTTACTTTGTTATTCATTCATATCACATATGTCCTTAAATTATGTGGTTGCATTTCAATTACTTAATTCAACACAATCACTATTTTGTTTCTATCTCTCCTATGAAATTATACGTTGGTGAACATGGCCATATTCATTCACCTAGCGACTCCAAAACGCGACTCCACTGAGAAGCGAACCCATCCCATAAATCATAATGAACTCGAATCTATTCCTCCAATGTTTTAATGAAGTCAACGAAAATGCAACCAATATTAAAAGGAAGCTGCTATCTTGTCTTAACTTCTCTAAAGTCTATGAGGCACCTCATCCCATGCCAAAAAAGTACAGTAAATGGTTTCCTCGGTTCTTTGCAAATTCAATCCTGTCAATTGAAAGTCACTTGGATGCTTTTTGGTGTTATATGGAATCCCTGGGGGAAAACCATGAAGATGTCTATATGCAAGCCCTATTTGAATCCATAGGAGGTAATGTTGATTTCTGTTTATATACGTTAGCACCAGGATCCATCACTAGATACGACATGTTCACTAAGATATTAAGAGAAGAATGAGGTAAGAAGGTTGATGAATCCATGCATTTAGATAATGATGGTGTTAAGGATAATGATAATGAGATAATTGACGATATTCCTTGTCAAATTGATTCCACCTATCTTGATCCAGCAGTGTATATTCCTTTGAATGAGCCTTCGATGCAAGAGAATGATGATGATGAAATATCAACTCTTTAGGATTATGACCTTGATATTGATATAGAAGGGGAACTTATTGGAATCTTTTCAGCATTACCTCAAGAAGGAACAAATGGAGAGGGAGAGAAAAATAATTACTATCAAGATTCATCCATAGTTGATTCTCTTATTTGTGAATCCATTAAAGATCCTCATTACCTGGTTAACAGTTATCTTGATTTAGATTTTGATAATAACTTTGAAGAAGAAGAAAATTTTGAAAACATTATGACTTCTATCAAGAGGCAATAATGTCACCATTATATAGTTGAAGAATGCACTTGTAAGGGTGATAGGGAAATTGAATCTGAAATTCTCAATGTTTTTCCTTATCTAATGAGTGATCTAATGAGTGACAATAATAAATAACTTAAAGAAGAACAATCACATGATGATGATACAGGTGTGAGTGAGCTTGATCAAGAACATTACAATGGGTATCCTTGTCCTAATAGTATCGATAGAATCCTTCATCCAATCCTTAATCAAGATATGTTGGGTAATGACCTTGTTCTGAATCTTGAAATCATTCCTAGAATTAAATTGAAAACTTTTTCGTCTCATCAAATTTCGAGATCAATTTTTCCAAGTCATATGGGAGAAAAATTTCAATCCACCCTCCCATCCCAACTTTTTAAGTCTTCTTGTATATGTTTGTGTTCTAATCAAGGTGTAGGCTTTTGAAATTTTTAGTCAGGAGTTTGAGCATGGTCACATAATTGTTGAAAATGCATTTCATTTCCCTTCTCGGTCATTTATCATGAATAATATTTTTCAATTTATAAATCTTGGGTGGTTGGAGAAGGTTTATAAAAATCAATTTCATCTTTTCTCCCTTTTTAAGCAACAAATGGGCTTGCTCTCATTCACATTTTCATTACATTACAACTTGTCCCCATTTGATTATCCCATTTCTTCTGTAGTGAATAGAATTGAATGTCTTAGTAGGGTAGAGGAGAAAACAAAGAACTGTTTGGAGTGGTAGAATCATGAGTCATGTTGTCTTCTTCCATCAAGAACAAACTCACATATTTTTTTATGATCCTATCGATATCTTGATGGATCAGTTTCTAGAAAGTCAATTTCAACCTTGGCATGATTTCATTCCACATTGTCCAAATACTTCTTTGAATTTCAAACAGCAAGTTAGAATGGTTTCAAATTTCATTTACATTACTCTTAAACCATCTCTGGCTTGTTGGGTCATTAACTATAAAGAAATTTCAATAGATTCGTTCAACAAGTGGTTGCATTGGAATTATGATTTTACTTAACACTTGTCTAAATTGGTTAGAGTAGGGTATGTAGGATTGAATAAGCTCTCTGAGAAATAGTTGAGTCTTTCTTATGTCTGATTGATGCATGAGTCTTCTAGTTTCTGAGCATTTTATGTATTTGTCATTTTCTACATTTAAATTGAGTAGAGTAGAGTTTATGTTTTAGCACTTTACTTTCAACATTTATTTCCAGTCGGTTTAATTTGACACATATATTTTTTTCCATACATGTTTCTCCAATATTTTTTGCTTCCATGTGCGTAGGTAATAGGAAAATGCTTGGAAGGAAAGCATAATGTTGGATGTGTTGGATTGCTTGTTGCTGATGGTGCTGCGAACCAAATATTTCTGAGGTTTTCAAGCACTCTCTTCATTAGAGCACTTGTCCCAGTTGGATCCAGATGTTATCACATATACATTTGCAGTTGGGCTTCAATGATGCAGCATGCACACTTATCTGTATTTCTATTTTGGGATACTTTTTACATGGGGTATCAACATGGATATTTACAGCTTCATTTCACTCTAGAGCCTTGTTCATCATATTTTCCTTGCAAGGACTGAGATTCAGGAGTCCATTTAGATGATTTTGGTGATGATCTAGTTCATTAAAGCAAAGCATCTAATCATGAGTTGGTACACACAGTTATAGAGGGGCTTATCAGTTGGAGACATGTATACATGGTGAGATCAGGTATATTTCTTTCTTTTAGTTTTTCTCTATGATTTATCTCAAACACATGTGCTTGTCATGCTAGGATGATTATGGTGACCTCTTCTTATATGTTCTATATTTCTCTAACATGTGTTATGATTGATTAAGGAATTCAATGAGAAGATTGTTTCCCATGCCATGTTTGAACAAAGTGTAAACCTTGGTGCTAGGATGGTTCCATGTGATTTGTCCCTGTTCATCCACTTTTGTTTTTATCCCATGCCTTAGACTGACGGAGACTTGTGAGATTCAATATCCTTTTCCCCATTCTGGCCCCTATGCATGACGGATCCATGTTGTCATGTGTCTCGGCTCTGAGTTGTGCAACAAAACTTGTTGAAGCCTTGATCCGTTTGTGCCAGGAGAACCCATTGGTGTTGGTTCCCGAGGTTAGGTGAGTTGGGTTTTGAATCCTTGACCTCTCTGTTCAGTTGCCCTCGATGCTTAGTATTGACTTTGGATATTCCCCCTCGTTTCCCAAGAAGTTTTCAGCTAAAACTTAAATTAATATATCTAGCATTATTACATGCATTACAAGTTATATGCTATATGTATTATGAAATGCACGCATGCAAATAAAATTTCAAACCGTGTCTTTAGACACAAATAAAAAAGGATATGAAATGAAATTGTGAAAGGCCCAAATAAAGCAATGGATACACAAATGTTATATCTAAATACTATTGGCCATATTATTGAAATGTAATGGTTAACTCCTCACGGAGCCTAAGGGTTTTGATGTGAGATGGAGTAAGGGACATATAATTGTAAGTGTCCCCTAGGATCTCTTCACTACAGTTTCTTGTGTACTCAACACAAGGGTCCTAGAAAAGATCCTCACAGAGCTTGTTCTTTAGCTTGGATGTGAGTCATAGACATGATTGTTAAGGTTGAATGGACACTTTTTAGATAAACTCATCCACTTGTGAGACATCACCATTCCCTGTTGTTCATCCATCATGTATATGTCACCTTGGTAGAGTGTATTGGCTATCATTCCAATCGATCATTGAGTCAAAGCCAGTCAAAATTCATCTCCCCTTGCCTTAACCTGGTTCTTCCATCCTCACCCATCTATAACACATCTTTTACACTTTGTAATTATGGCATGAACAAGTAGACTTCTAGAAGATTCTAAGATTTTTCAAAAGCAAAGGTACATATTACTATTATCATTATTACTTGTCACCATGATTATCAATAACTGATTTAAACTGGGTTTTGATATACATTGTTGGAGCATTTATTACCTTGGATGGTTGTAGGATCATATTGGTATAGTATCTCACCTTGATTTTGGGTACTTTGACCTAGTCAACCCAGTTGACCAAGGTAATCACAGTTCCCAAGGCAATGACTCAAACATAAAAGATGGTCTATATTTGTTCTAGACATTCCCAGGACCAACACTGTGGTTTCAATTTTGTGATTTTGGCCCTAGTTCTCCAGAAGAGTGATTATTATCACTTAATTATTGGCCAAATAATCAACTTTTATTCCAGATAGCAGTATGAATGGTTCTCCTAGAGAAGAGTAGTATTCCATGGGATATGAGTGGTCACTTATACCATTCTTCTATGTCTCCATATCATCTAGAGTAGTCAGTTTTCCCCGGTTTGCACCCTGAACAAAGTTATGGTGGATTTACCAGTTTCTAGAGATTGTACCAACAAAAAATGAACTAGTATATCACTGAAAAATTGATTCGGCCTCCTGAGTCAATGAAATGGCTTGGAAATTTGACAGATTATGTTTCTTAGCGTCCCAAACATTCCTTCAATAGATTACAGTCAACAAATGTCCAGATTATTTATTTATGGCTCAGCTAGTGAGGAAATCCCCCCAAGGGGTGCCCCCTCTTATTGGCTATTGATGTATTTCACTGTTATATAATATGATTTGAATTTGTAAAAGGGCCTATGGTAAATTAAGCCCCTAAGTGAAACCCTCAATATATTATTGTATCACACTTTATGTTATATTTTAAGTTTGACTTAGGATAGGCGTCGTTGAGCAACTGCGCCCCCTCTGGTTGACTCAGTCACTTGATCCATGTGATAAGTTATGTATTGATGATCTCCACCATTGATGATATTTTAATCTCAATCGTTGGATGATAAAGTGAGTTAGAGTTTATGTCTCTCTAAAACTATTTAAGAGAGGTGTGCCCCCCCCCCATTGTAATTCATGAGCATGAGCACCAAAATTTGAATAAAGATGTTTTTGTTTCGGACTACTCTCTGTGTACTTTGTTGATTTGATATGATGATTTTATGACTCAAATTGCAAATATTCAATAATAAGCATTGTTTGGGACACATCTTTTTTTTCCCTTTACCCATTTTCTACAGGTTGAAGAGGCGCGCTAGGGACGACATAGTTGTGGGGAAACTCATCCCGACTTCGCTCTCGAGTGTCAGGTTCAGGGAGTAACTCTTTCTTATGAAATTTTACTGACTTTTCCTTTATTTATCTTACATATCTCTTTTATTTTCCTTAATATTTGGTTCTCTCTGGTTTGGTAGGTAGAAGGGGGCGCTATGGTGATTGTTTGAAGCTCAACTCGATCAATATATACGCTGAAAATGTTCATTTAATTTGGAAAATGGCATTCTTCATCATTTCAGAGGAATTATACAAAATACAGGTATGTTTCATAGTTAAGTTTCTCTTCTTTTATTTTCTGTATATGTGTTGCTCATCATTCTATTACATTAAAACCCTCCTTTTGTAGATTCGTAGGTTCTAGCTTGCGACGAGCTATAAAATTTAAAACCCACTTTGGAATAAACATAAAACCCCTATATTTAAATTT
Source organism: Pseudotsuga menziesii (assembly GCA_001517045.1). NCBI lineage: Eukaryota > Viridiplantae > Streptophyta > Pinopsida > Pinales > Pinaceae > Pseudotsuga > Pseudotsuga menziesii. The sequence continues at coordinate 61,236 of LPNX011184172.1, forward strand.
CCAGCTTAATCAGACTCCATTTTCCCATCCAAAGCACTTGTCAGATACTAGGGAAAAATGCCCCCCTTGGGGAAAGTGGCCATTTTCATAAACCACAAACTAGGAATTGTTGTTTTCATTTCCATTCACCTAATATTACACCCAATAACTATTTTGAGTATCTAATTTCAGTCATTTTCACCATTTTTCCTTAGATCCCATTTTTCTGCTTAAAACCCTAAGGCAAAATTGGGGCTTTTCACCTAGATGCTCTGAATCTCTTGGCTTTTGTTTTAAACTCTAATTAACCATCATACTAAGAGATTCCACCAAGTTTCCCTCGGCTACTCATTTTTTTTCCTTATTTTAAGCTTTCTTGGTCATAGGGACACCCCTTGGGCTCTTTGTTTTCACTGGGTCTAAAGTGTCAATATTCTTGACTAGTGTGACATCTGAGTTCTTTCGAAAGTCTTGGATATCGTAGGTCATGATTTTCCTTTCCTTTCCTTTGTAGTCTTGAATAGGATCATCTCATGGGGAAACTACAAGATTCGTGATAACAATGCTTATGTCATGTTTGACACAAATTTTAGTCTGCATTGCTATGTTGGTTCCATGTGTCACTTGTACCCATTTATCTAGTGTCATCCATGATTGATTTATCCCATGAATTACAAACAATATCTGTGAGATTGAAGATAATTTTCCCTACTTTGACCCCTTTGCATGATTGACTCCATGTTTTTATCTGCCTCTGGATATGAAGTATGTGGCTTGGTGAGTGTGGACAAGTTCATTGGATGGTCTTTCTTTAGTCCTAAAAAAAGTGCTCCAAACAACAACGTATTTAGACACTAAAGCATCGGAACACATAAACACCATATCTAGATTCTAAATGATGCAAAAGGAAAGATGCAATTAATAGTTCTTTTAAGTGCTAATGCCTATATATAAATGTTATAAAACTAGTTAGTGGCCAAAGGGTGAGTAGTCATTCATTGTATGATGCAAGGCTAATTTGTCTCTACAAGACAATAGGGTGAGGCAAACCCATTGAGACGATGGATGCTTGTTGGGAACAAGGCTAGGCCTTAGTCATTTTCTGAAACCCAGAAGGATTTTCAACGCACCTTCCTTTGTAGGATGGCTAGCATCTTGTGTTAAAGTTAAATGACTTAAATTTAAATGTTGAAAAGTGTTAAATATTGTTAAATTGATACTTACTAGAGCCTAAAGGAAACACGTTTAAGTACTTTATCCATTTGTGAGACATCATCATCCCCTATTTCTATATTTCATGCATATGTCACTGTGGTTGTGTGTATTTTTAATCATTCGAGAAGATCTCATGCTCAAGGTCAACTAAAATTCATTACCCTTTTTTCCTAAGACTTGTTTTCCACTTTCACCCATCATTAGAAATCTAATTAAACTTTGTAAGTATGACATATACAAGGTACTTCCAGAAGATTCAAAGATTGTACAAAGAAACAGGTATATTTTATTGATTATAATTATTATTGTCATCAATATTATGATTAGTATGATTTAAGTTGGGTTCTAATATACATCTTGGAAGAGTTATTAACTTGGATGCATGTAGGATCAGCTTAGTTCATCATCTCACCTTCACTTTGGGTAATTTGACCCGGTCAACCCAGTTGACCAAGTCAAACATGATTCCCAATTTAGTGACTACAAAAATAAATAGTGGTTATACTTACTCCAGACATGCCCTGGACCAATACTGCAATCTCAATTTTCATTAGATGGTCACATTTTTTTAGTTCCAGAGTTTATTATTATTTTTTATTAACTTTGGCCATTATTTTTATGATGAAATGATTATATTTTTGGCATTTTAGTGTATCATTGAGTATGCATAGTCACAAGTACCATTCTATCATGTCTCTAGATACTTCTATGAAGTCTATTTTCCCTAGTTCTTAACCTGAATAAAGTTATGATGATTTTTATTATTTTTAGAGGTTGTACCACTAAAAAATGAACTACGAAATTCACTGAAGAAAATGATTTGGCTTGTGTGATCAAGGAAATGGAAAGGGAATGCTTCTATATGATTTATTATGTCTCTATGGACATATATGCATCAGTTTCACTCAGCTTGGGGGCCCAAATTATTTTCATTAGCTTGATTAAGGAGGACAACCCCCATAGGGAGAAATTGATTAAAATGGACAAAATAAAAGTGTGTAAATCAAGTTGTATATTTATAAATATCTTTGGAGGAACCCCCCTAATGACCCCCCCATGTCCCTTAAGTGTTAAACTTGCAAAAAGAATGATTTATCATGTAAAAATGGGATTTATGAGGTAATTCAATCCCCTCAATTGTATTGATCAATGTGAAAATAAAAGATGTAATCTCCACTGATGATGTTTAATATCAACAGTTGGAGGAAAAAGTAAGATATGGTTTTTGTCTCTCAAAAAATATATAAAGAAGAGACCCCCCTCATTATATCCCATCAACAAATTTAGCTCTTGGCTTATTGGAATAGAGACAATTATGATGTGAGAAGAACTTGTGTTCTTGTGGATCAAATGTTGGCAATAGTGATTGAAAATACTTTTCCTTTCGTACTGAATGACATTTGGGAATAATAGGGAATTAGTTGTTTGAATTAATATTTTCTATAAGTAGAGAGGTCGTTTGGGATGGCACATCATTTGGGGAGACCCACTGTTTGTTTCTCTTCCATATTTGTTCTAAACATGAAGTGATTTTGTCTACGACCATATATTTCTCTGATATTTTATCTCTCATTTGTAGTAGTTCATTTTCTTTCCGATCTAAATGATTTTCCTTGGCTTGGAAGGAAGAGGGGCACACTTCTACACTTGGTCGTTTAGTTGGATCTTCAACAAAACTTTCATCTCATCTCTGTGGGATTAATGTTGACCTTTCTAGCATTCATCTACAATTTCTAGGTACCTGGGCTTAATAATAATAAAACCCTCATTTTGTAGATACATAGGTTTTAGTTCACAATGAGCTATAATATTTAAAACCCACCTTAGAAATAATTAAAAACTTTCTAGATCTAAATTTTCGTGGCCATAGGAATCTATTTTCCCACTCAATGCACTAGCCTATCCTTTAGAAGATGACACCCTCCTTGGGAGAAGTGGGTATCCCTCAATCCATGAATTGGGTATTACTAGAATCACATTCATCTATCTCATATTGCATCTATCAATATATTCTTATGTCCAATTGCGCCTAATTTCACCTAAATACCGAAAAAAGTAATCGCGCGCTAGGGTTGACTGTGAGCGATTGAGGAGCAGCTGCGGCAGAACTGAGAAGCATGACGGCGCCTGGGGGAGGAGAGGTTCCCCCCCCCCCCCCCCCCCCCCCC
>LPNX011184172.1:75349-209517 GCA_001517045.1 Pseudotsuga menziesii
TATACCTGATCTCACCATATATACCTATCTCCATCCGATAGGGCCCCTCTGTAACTATGTGTACCATATATGATCTGCTACTCTTCTCAAATGAACTAGGTCATCATTGAAATCATCTCAATGGACTAATGGATCTCAGTCCTGGCAAGGAAACTCCACTAAACAAGGCTTTGAAATGGCTAAGGCTGTAATGATCCATGCCTAAACCCCATGTGAAAAATAACTAGGAATAGAATAAGATATAGATATGTATGTTGCATCATGGTAGACCAACTGCAAGTGTATATGTGATACCAGGATTAAGTCATAATTTGGCCTAAAGTGCAGGTATCCTTGACTAACGTGACATCTGAGTTATTTCAGAGGTCTTGGATATCATAGGTCACGACTTTGGTTTCTTTCCCTCTACCAACCCAAATAGGATCACCTTAAAGGGGAAAATATAAGATTCATGATAGCAGTTCACATTTCGTATCCTCTTTCCTTAAACTGTGGGATTGCATTTGTCCACATTATCTAACTTTCAACCAACTTCCATCATTTATTCAAATTCTCTCATATTAATATAAATAAAATATATAATTCAATATTTATGAGAGAGTGGTTCTTTTAGCATATTAATTGACTTTCATAATGCTTTGACCCAATATTGCTTGGCCTTGCAAATTTTTTTATTTGGATGTGCATAAATATTAATTTTGGGGAAAATATTAATTTATGTGGCCCATATCCACTTACTTAGCTCATATTGAAAAAGTAGCAAGAATTTCCCTTTTTACAGTGCTTAGGAGTTTCACTTCCTCTTGTATTTCTCCATTGAATAATTGTTCCCAACCTTAGTATTATTTTCCATTAATACTGTCGACCACAAGTCCAATTTGTTCCCATATTACATTATTATCACCCTTGGAATTCATACTTAGTAAATATTATACCCTCATCACCACTTTGATAATTAATCATGAATGTGGCTAAGTGACTTAGGCCAATGTGTTCCATAGTAAAAAGTTGGGGACGTTACAAATTCCCCTCCTCCCAACTTTGCATTCAAGCAATATTAATCAGCTCCAACAAGAACCATGAATCCACGTAATGTTTTCTCACCTCAAGAGTTGTTGTTGATGAATAGACTACCATTAGAATTTAAAATCCAAAGCTAATCTCAATACAAAATACACCATGATTATGCTACCACTATGATTGTAACTATCTTCCCAAGGAATAGCTCTGTCTCCTCTATAATTCTATGTGCAACCTAGTTGAAACAACTAAGAATCATCCCAAGGTCCCAAATGAACCTAATGAATGAAGGTGTCCATGACCATCATCCTTGCACTGCATAACCTCCACATGGGAAACCTCCTGAAGGCTCCCAAACCAACAAGAAAGTGAATAGAAATTCCTTATATCATAAGGTTTCCTAGTGAGGAAACTAAACCAATGCTCAACATAGAAGGACTCCTAGAAATCACAGTTGGCTCACTCACCAATGATAATAACTAAGATGTTACACTAAGCAATGGTAGGATCCCATTGCTTGTGTTGTATCCCTCCCAAGATCACTATCATTGGTGGGAATCTATCACTCCAAACTATGTCGGGATCCCACCACCATATTGGAAGGTCACTACTCCCAATGTTGCTAAGTCACTACGAGCCTCCCCAATAGAACATGAATCTCCTCTCATTCCAAATGCACTATGGTCTAATGGCTCACATCATCATTACTTGTTCCACCCAAGTGACTCAACTGGAACTCCCATGCTCTGCCATGCATGAGGGAAGTATAAAATAACACCCATAGTTGTTTCAGCTGCCCATAATACTGCAATAGAATTGATGTATTTATTGTCACATACATAGTAGCTGGGCTACCATTACTCCTGAGCAGTCTTGGCCATATTTTTGAGTCATTCATTTACTTTGAGATAAACATATGATGAGCTTCCAGTTGGTGATCACTCATATTCAATGGATCCATAGCATTCAGTTGATTAGTTTCATACCATGATTGAGCCTCATGATCCCAAATTTGATGACTGAGTTAGCCGTTTTCATGTCCCAAAGCAGAGTTTTTTACAGTTACCATGTTGTACATCAACAACAACATTTCAGTTCCTTTCATATTATTCAGATAGGATTGCAGGTATATGACCTAGGTGATATATGGATATGTACATTTGGATTTTGTTTATGCTCTATTGTATATTTTTGTAGTGATACTTGGTTGATAGTGGTTGCATGTTGGCATTTTATTGGTTTTCATTGGAATCTGAAATAAGAGTGATCTAGTTTCTATGTTCAAGAGATTATTTTGTATACTCAATGGCCATACCCTACTCTTGGTATGGATTTGGTCATTTCCCTTTAGGGACACAATTTTCTATCCTTGGAACCATCTTCAATGTCACCATTCATTCGTTTTCTTCCCTTCTTTTGTTTAACCCTGACTTGTAACTTGACTAGTGACATCTAGGATTTCCCCCACCTTCACCACTATGTTGGAATAAGTCTCCATGTTTAAAAAGTGTCTCATTGTTGGTTTGTGTGATTCTCATCACAAGGATTGTTTTCCTATAGGTCTTGAACACAAGTAATCTTAACCAAAAGTATCTTTAGACAATAAGGCATCATAACTTAAATTATTTATCTAAATGGATTCTTAGCCAGCAAAATAATGTTTTTAAACACTATTGCAATTAAAGTGTAAAAGTCAACTAGTTTCCAAGAGATGAGCACTCATCCTTTATATGATGTGAGGTTGTTTTCCCCCAAAGGGAAACAGGGTGGTCACTCCATTGCACCTATGGACGATGGCAGGAAATGGAGGCCATACCTAGTAATAATCTGAGGCCTGCCAATCTATTCAGGGCACCTGCTCTTGGAGGATGACTAGTTAATTAAATGATTAATAAAGTAAATGTTTTAAAAAGAGTTAATGGTCAAGGGATGAGAACTCATTCATTGTATAATGTAAGACTCATTTTCCCCTTGGGAAAACAGGGTGACAGTGACCTGTTAGGGTTATGGCTTTGTCATTTTCTAGAAGCCCAGAAGGATTTCAAGGAACCTATGCTTGGATTTTGACTAGTGTATTTTTTTGTGTAACTAAGTTATTTTATAAAACGTTGTGTTTCTAGAGTCTAGTGGAGCATTCTCATTATTCCACCCATTTATGAGACACTGCCATTCCTTGTTGTTCACCTAGTCCAGCTTATGTGTTGCATGGATCCCCTTTTTCCTTCATCCTAGATATTTATAGTGTTGAGTAACAAGTCATTCTCATGGCCTTACCTTGTTTTATTCACCTTCACCCTTGACTACCAAAATGGCTAAATATATGAATGAGTATACACTTGAGGTTATTGTTTATAATAACTAATTACTTTGATTTGGATATATTCTTTATATGTATTGTGCGTATAATTGCCAGTAGATGCCACTTGTACTTGAGTATTGCTATTAACACAGATAATTGAGTATGCATATCCATTTTGTACTTTGCAGTATTAGGTATTTTCATTTGGGTCATCTTTTTTAGCATTCTTGACCTGGTCAACTCAGTTTGACCAAGTCAACATCTGGGTTCGGGATGAGTTTTGGATCGTGGTGGTGGATGATGATTATTTGTGGTCTATGAATTTTCATTTGGAATATTCATTCTTCATATGATGATGTATCATGGTGGCTTGTGTTATTATTTTGGTTATCAACATTTACAGGCATATTTATTTTTATTGTTCTAGCATGGATGGAGCCTCTAATGTATATTTTTAATGGACATATAGTGTATAAAGACTCATTCCTAGTATATTTTCACATTCTAAGTCCATTGATGCACTCATTTTTCAGTTTCGAGCACTTGTCTTTCATTTATGGATTAGTTTATCAGTTCATTGCAGTTTGGCCTCAATAAATTAAAATAAAATGCTTCTTCAATGGAAAGTTGGTTCTCCTAGGGATACACAGGGAAACATAGTGTGTATCTAGTTAATATTACCATATTTCTATGGTGTTGGTTCCATTTTTGCATTCAATTGGTTCATAAGTTTAGTCAGCAATGAGATATGAGCACTTTTATTTCTCTGAGGCAGTGTTTTGACACAAAAATAATGAAAATGGCTAATGAAGAAATCGATTTGGATAATTGAGGAAAGGAAGTGGCATGATATTGATCCAAGGAACATTGTTGATGTCATGCTCACTTTCTGACATCAGTTATATTCTTCATGTGGTCCACATGTCCTATCACTTATCATTTTGGGAAATATTGATATATTTTGAGGGGTCGCGATTTGGTCATTTGGTCACATTATGATATTATCTATATTTATTATTTTATATTGTTCCATGGGTCTATGCAAGAGAATTAATTGCATTACCTCCTATTCCCCACCATGTGCCATGTTATATTTTACTCATCTTTCATGTGGTGCGTCCCCCCTTGGGCGTCTTAGTGGGTGCAACCTCTCTATTTTTGAGTTGATCCATGTGATATGTGTTTGGATAATATTAATCATTGATTAGAGTGATATTATATTATGATATTGGCCCTTGATATTTTTTGGATCTAGGTATTATGTACTTGATAGATTTATATATTGAGATGCTCTCTCATTTGTAAGGGGGGCATTTGGCTCTGAAAATATTGGAATAGAAGAAAATTTTTGGAAAATATCTTGAAATATTTGTGAACATTCTTGTATGTTATTGTTATTCCTCTTGCTTATACATTTCAATGGAGCTTCCATGAAAACAATATACTTTTTGTGGAGGTCGATCTTATTTTTGTACAGTAGCGACTTGCTCAAGGGGAGATTGTGGAGGTGACTTGCATAATATCTTCTTTTGAATTGTTTCATCTTTAGGGATTGATAAATTGTTACTTTGTGCATTGGATTTTTCTCTTTACATGACTTGCATTGCTTATCTTTCATTCATTGATCAAATATCACTTTGGTAGTTTGTTTTTGTAGGTGAAGAGGGTGCACTTCCTCCTTGGATAAGGACGTTTTTCTTCATAGATGTCGTATCTAACTTGAAATTGTAACTAAGTGGCAGGATCATCAACATACAAGGTGGTCACAAGTGTTTTCAGGTATGATCCACAAGGTTACTATCATTTTCCATATTTTATCCATTTGTCACATAAAACCCTCATTATTAAAACCCTATTTTATTAGATCTGATATATTGGGTACTTATTTGATGACAACCATAAAACCCAACTTAGGAATCAATATTCAAAGCATATATCCAAAGTTTCAACTCAATCTAACTCTATTTACCCTCGGATCTAGCACTAGTCACTCCTAGGTGGGACGCCCTCCTTGGGATTTTGGCCATTCTTTTAGATCTATCAGTTGGGTATGCTTGAACCCACTTCAAATTAATAGATATACTATTAAAGCATCTAGATATAGTTGTTCACATCCTCATTCGAACTGCACTGGATTTTGGTTTGTATTTCTTCTAAAAAATGGATGAGGTACATATAATCTTAGACATGTATATGGACGAGGCAAGCATACCCATGCTTGTAACAATGTCTCAATATAAAAATGGTGATCAAGGATCAAACAATGGGATCTGCTCAATACATATAACTGGAAGTACATAATGGTGGCCTCAATGGGAGGATAAATACATATACTAATCTGAAGAACCGGTACATAAGAAAAATGGCATTCTCATGAAATGCAATATCACAACAATCAATGCCCTATTGAATATGGAGGTGGAAACAACTGTATGGACTCAATGACTGAGAGTTAGAATCTCTTAGGTACGATAAACAACATAAGTACTATAGATACATGGAAGCATGATACCAAGGGGCTTCCAAACACTATATCCAATGCATCCCAAAAATCACAACGGACATGAAACTGTATGGGTCTCAAAATAGACTCACCAATGTGCTAGAGTCAGGTGACAACCAGGGTCTTCGACCAAATAATGAAGGAACCAATACCCTGTATGAATCTCAATGGTGTGATGATGGAGTTGAAATCGAGCACGTGAGACACAACCAACCCAAAAAGAACTAAGGAGTCATTTCAAGTGGTCCAAGGAGCTCATCAATGAGGTGGATGAAACCACGATGCAAGGACCTCTGGGTCTATCCTCTGGAATAGATGTGGTGACGTCGTTAGAGGGACACCTGTGACTCCCAAGGAAATGAGGTTTCCTTGATAGAACCACGAGGTGGATAGCCATAGATATGGAACAGTAATGAGACTGGGACACTAAATTGGGACAGGGGAAGGGGAGTACGAGGGACTCAAAATTCCTTTGTTTAGAGTATGACGATAGGGATGACTTGGAAAAAAATGATACTGACTCATGGGGAGAGAATCATAGCTGTGGAATCATGGAAATGGCTGCAATGGGAGATACTTGGGGAAGTAACTCGACAAGTGATATCCAGGGGATCCAAGGCAAACTCGTTCCGGAGTACTATGAACAAAGGCGACCTAATGGGGGAGAATCTGCTATAATGGGAGACTATGTGTAATATGTGTGAGACCCTAGAGGCACCGTTTGGGCCTTCTTCATAGTTTAATGAGAACAAAGAAGGTATAGAAGTATGCTCAATATAATACTATCTTGTGGATTTTTGTCGAGCTCAAGATGGTAAATGCTCGATGGTGTTTTCATGTTTAGAGAGTCTGAAAATAGGAAGAAGACTCTAGTGGGGTCTCTTTTTCGTATAATAGTCTCCTAAGTCTAAAAAGGGATAAAACTATATAAAGGAGTACCCTCCCAGCCGAAAAAGGAAGAGAGACTTATTTTCCGTAGGTAGTCCAACCAGGTCGAAAAAGGTCAAAAATATACTGATTTGATGGTAATTCAAATACTTTTACAAGAATGAATGAAACCAAGTTTGCTCAGCGATCTTTTCTTCATGAGATGGCTAGAAAAGAGCTTAAATACAAACCATGAGTGAGATTTTTTGCAAGTTACAATCCCAATGTCCGACAATGCATAAGAGGATACAAAGGGAAACGTTCCTAGATGGAAGGTGCCAAGGGGGTCCTTTTTTTTAAATAGCCTACGTAGTCCAAAAAAGTAGATAAATGAGGCCACATAGACACCCTTTCAAATACTTTAACGAGTGTGAAAGGAAGCAAGCATGCTCGACAATATTTTCATTCTTTTAGGAGTCAGAAAAGAGCTTAACAAAAACTATGTAATTGTCAGTCAAGCAAAGAGGAAGTGTTCAATGTACCAAAATGGGTGATGTTATGAACATGGCTAATATGAATAATAGTAGAACACTAGTGGGGCCTCCTTGTGGGATGATGGATGGTGGTAAAATAAGGCCAATTTTTCAATATGGATGAAGTGGGTGGCTCGTGAACATGCCAATACATACAAGGTTTGATTTTCATGGTGGTACGTAAATCAAGGTGACTCCAGGAAATGGGATAAAAAATCATAGCGAGATCATGAGATGTGGGTCTCATGAGTAGACAGAGGACAAAAAAATGAATCCGACGGTGCAAACAATGTGAAAATGGACACTAGATGGCTTTGTGATGCATGAAAGAAAAATTTGACCAAATGGAGGTCTATAAATAGGGGGGACCACATGACACATGTCATTTTCACTGTGTATTGTTGAGTTGGATTTGAGGGCCCCAAAGCATAATTGTTGATTTATTCTTATTAGACCGACGGTTTTTCAATCTATGAGTTGTTGGTAAGAGCTCTCACCGATCCTGTCAATTTCAGTGGTTTAGTTGTTGTATTTCCTCATTCTGGGGGCCTCAATCGAGCCCGAAGGGTTCGCGGGGCTGGATCGCACTTTTTGAGGGAAAAGGCACAACCCAGGTCACACCTATCATGCAGACAGATGTGACCCATTGGCACCTGTCTTAGAGACAGGAGTGACCTGGGTCGCACCTGTTCAGGAGACATGCACCACCCAGGTCGCACCTGTCAAGTGTTTTTGCACGACTTGGGTTGAACAAAGCGCCCCGACAGGCGCGACATAGCACATAATGGAAAAGTGTGTGTAATTGGGGATGACAGGGACTTTGTGCATGTGCAGGATGCCTCAATTCGAATAGCCAGAGAAAGACATCATGGACCTCAGGTATGAGGTAGACATTCATGGAGCATTAAAATTTACACTTGCTTGATGTGGGCTGCTGAAGTTCTTCTAGATCCCCCTTATGAGTTCAACAAAGTTGTTGATGAACAAGATGGTGATTTTTTAGGATTGAGACTCAGAGTTATTCATCATATAGGGTGAGCGACTGGAGATCACCCTACAAGACATGTACTTTTTTACTGATCTCCCACGGCCAGGCATGATCGAGGACACCTCTCTTTGCTCTCGAGGGGGGTGTTGATGGATTATCTGTGTGCTAGGAATTGTTATGCCTCAACATATCTACATATGTCGTACATATTGGTATGGAACACCGAGAGTCTAGAGACTCGGGCAGTAGAAGTGATGGTGTTGCAGATATTTGGATTGAAAGTTCTGCACAAGATCTCCAACGACCAAATATTGATGGTCGAGAGTGTGTTGAGGGGCACCTAGTATGGGTAGGCCTAGATGTACTTGAAAATGGTTCAACATGGGTTGAAACGAGATAGCTTAGCAGGTGGATATTTTTTTTCCCCTCATTTTTGTTCTCATTCTTCTTTGAGCGACCATCGACATTATGACCGCATCAAGCGATGTGTGAGGGGGGACCACACAAGCCTCGCATGAGGAGTTGGTGCGAGATGATGGTCAGGGAGGGAGGCGACCTTGTGGGACGTTTCTTCACCTGAGAGATTTTTCTTTGTGGAGGTAGCTTCCTGTCCTCATAAAGGACTATCCAAATGTAGGGATGGACTACCTGAAAGATATAGAGATGCCTAAACCTCCAAGACAAGTCTGGGGACTTGATGGTACATATACATGACTATATGTGGTTTCATTCATATATAGTTTACTAGCATAGTGTTATATAGATCATACATGTGATAGATGTTGATGACATACTATGTTGATATGCATACCTGGAACCGCACCCTCCAGAAAGGTACCAGCAGTGTAGGGATGGGTGGAGGGGTTAGATCCACCCACTCATGGGTAGAGGAGGCGACAGAGTGTGACATTGGACTCACTGCGGTTGGACATGGAGAATTTCTGCTCATGAGCAGTGGAAGGCAGCTGAGCAAGAAAATTGCCAAAAAGAGTTGATGAGAAAAATATCTTGCATAAGGTGTCCTTGGTGGAGGAAATCCACACAGTTGGATGGATTCTTGTACCCATTGACCAGTGGCAAAGATTTGAGCCACTGGAAGTGTTCACATGGGCCTTTTGGTTGGAGTGTCATTACCTTCTCAAGTTGGATGAGGAGACACTTATTTGTTTTTCCTGCTTCAAATTTTGGAGATAATCATGATGCATCATCTTATTGTGAGCAGTTTGGGCATCCTTGTTGGTTGGATGATGTCTGTACACATTGGGGTTATACATGGGACTCACACATATGTCATTGCAGCAACAAAACTATGAGCTTCAGTGCTAGTGTGCATCAAGCACATAAATAACTTTATGTTGGGTGGGGAAGTCTCACAAATTTCCGATTTTGCATTGAGAGTCCCTAATTTTCAATGCAGTGGAATGGTTTTCACATCATGAATATCATTTCCTATGATGATAAATTTTTATGATGGATACTACTGTTTGGATACTTACAATTGAAGAAATGGGAGCCATGCATATTTTTGTCTGATAAGTTGTGTGGGGAGGAATTCTCACTTAAGGGGGTGCAATGCAAGCAATGGGACCTTAGCATTGCTTGTTTTGGAGAAACTTTGCATGTTGGCTTGATGGAGCAAGTCAACCTTTTTTTGCACATGATTTCATGCTCCAGTTATCCTACATGGTGGACAAATTTGTAGCACTCTTGATTGTTTCTGCTTGAGGACAAGCAGATTTGGGAGGGGAGGACTGTCATGTCCCCACATTTTGGACCAACAAAAGTGTGGACCATGCTAAACACCTAGGGGGACTAAGTGGAATTAATTAAGTTGCCTAGGGAAATTTTGCTAAATAAACATTATTGAGGGATGTATTTGATTTTTTATTTATCATTATTATTTATTATGCAATTTAATTATGTGGAAATGAGCTTGCATGTCAGGGGGTGCATTGGGAAAGCACTGGGAAAGTCAACTTTCCAAGGTGAAAGAAGTGGAAACTCTATGACAAAAGAAGTCAAAGAGAAAAGGGAAAGTGCCTAAAATCCACAAAAAAGAAGCCAGAAACAAAAGCATGAAATTTTTGGCATGGGAGGGCACAATTTCCTTTTGGAGACTCAAAAAAACTGACAGAAGAAAAGCAGTAAAGTTTTAGCAAAGTAGGGCGCAGTTTCCTTTTGGAGACTCAGTCTCAAAAGCAAGGAAAAGCATAAAGCTTCCAGGGATAAAAGCAACAACTATTTCACTAAGGAAGGCGCAGTTACTAAGTCTAATGGATGACTTGGACAGGGAAACATTTCCACATGGCCCCTACATTCCAATTTGCTCAAGGAAGGCCCCTGACTTGGATAGGGTTAGGGATTTAGGTGTTGACTTGCTCTCACAGGTCACCTATTGCCTCTACTTGCTAAAAAGGTCACCCAAAGATATATTAAAGAATAGTTCGAGCTCATTCACACAGTTTGGTTGATGAATTAATTGTGTCATGCTTATGTGAGGATAGTCTTCTGAGTGATGTACCTCATATCTTTGGGAGATGAGCCCCAAATATTTCCTTTCCCACTCCTCCATTCCCATTCCCTTTCTCTTTGCAAGTGTGGACCTCTTAATGTTTAGCCAGTGAAATCATATCAGCCATATTTTTCAGCCTTCATCTCAGCAAATTTGATCTCCAGTGAAGCCCAAGCTTCACCTATGCTCTCAACCTTTCTCATGTCTGATTTTGGGCCTCCTACCCACCATTTTGAGCCCTCTTATGTGATGGCCAGTCAATATATTTACTCCTGATGTGTGACAGCTTATGAACACTAATATTTATCTCTATCATGTTGTATTCATTCTTTCCATTAAGCTTATAACTCAATTTTCCATGTTTAAGCTTAAATTGTCATTGAAATGGAGGAATTTATCAGTCTAGTATTATAATGAGTAAGCATGGGTTGTGGGTCTGAGTCTGAAAGGTTTTATATGTTCATTGAAGCTGAATTATTCTCTTTCATATTTCATTTAATGTACTAAACCTATCATTATATGAAATTCATGCTTAATTCTGCACCCTAGCTAGATCACTAGTTATAATTAACTAGTTTTACAGTTTCTGCAATTAAAAGAGTTACACGCTCTCAAATTCAATTCTTCAAGTTTCTATGTGTCACTGGAAGACCCATATACCCACACATACTTCCAAATTGCAAATTCATTGAAGTCGTACAGTATTTTTGGAGCCTCCATTGCGCAAGACTTCCCTAGTCCAAAATTGCCTAAAAACCCCAATTCACTCCTAAACTCTTCAAACTTCTCCAGAACTATCCCAAACTATCTTGAACCTTATTTTATGATACATGAATTTTAGACAAAATCTATGTGCCTTTCCCCAAGCTACTGGTCGAAAGGACTGAATACATTTCCCTAGTTTCACGGTTGGGTGACCCATAAGCGGGGGATTAATTTTCCGCATAGCGGACTCTGAAACCTAAATGGTCCCTAACCTAAATGTGTTAGGGAAAATGAATTAACTATTTTGAACTTAACTTTGGTTGATTTCCCCTACCTACTCCCATGCATACAAATTTCTCAGTAAAACACCTTTATTTGCCTAGTTTGAAATTTCACTGAGTCTATGTAAGTAATACCATATTTTTTTATTAATTTGACAGCAGCATTAGTGATCTGATTTGATATCATACTTCAGATCATTACAATGATGGCTAAAATGGTGTTGCGGGAGCTTATGGATCCCTCCATGTTCATAAAGTTAAAGTCCTTCTTAACAACGGTGTGCATCAATCAGCCCTCAAAGAATGTCTTTTGGAAAAGTTATTGTGCTTATAAATTGGTAAATCATGTCTTCTCTGTCTTGTATTTTTGAAATATTGGAAATATGAATTCAGGAAAACAATCCTTCATGCTTGCGCGATTTTTTGGTACCAACTATTTACAAGAAGTCTCTAGCTAGAAGTATAGGTGTACACGTATATATGCATCTTAATACCCTTTAAGATATTTTTCTTTGGTCATTATGAAAGAATTTTTATGAATCTATGCAACACTTAGCTGAAATATAGGTTGTCAAGTGTTTTTGCAATTTGATATGAAATTGCCCTGCCTCTGTTAGACGAGGACTGTTTATCCACCACACTTTTGTTCCAAATTTTTTAGCTAGTCTATATTCATTAGGAGATGAGTATATTTGACGTGATTTTAAATATTTTTGGATTTATGGAGTGCATGATCAAACTATAGTAGATTTTATTGCTAATTCTCGTTGCCTTTTATAATCTATATATGATATATGAAGTACATGAATAGGCTTGGTACTTCTGCAAGTATTGTAAAGACTTCAAGGGTACTAGCTTAATGGAAGAGCACTTGCCTTATAGTCAAGAGATGGGTGGTTCGATTCCTCCATACCCTATGTACATAAATCAATGAATATTTGCATATAAAATAACTAAATTAGTGACCAAAAAATGAGAGAAAAGCGACCAATAAATGGGAGATAAGCAACCAAACAAATGACCAAAATTCACATATAAATAACCAAATGGCAATTTTGGTGGCTAATTTTCGGTCTCTTATCACCAAACATATGACCAGATTAATGACCAAATATGCGACCAAATTAATGACCAACTGACAAGCTATAAATGACCAAACTATATATGACCACATTTTTGGTCGTGTGATAAGAGACCGAAAATTAGCAATCAATAATCGCCAAATCAAAAGTGGTCATTTATAGGTGGATTTTGGTCATTTTTTTGTCACTTATCTCTCATTATGTACTAGTGACAACTGGAATAATTGCTTGACTTGTGATTTTTTGTTCATTGTGTTCTTTAAGACTTTGATAGATTTTCTTTTCAATACTGATTTCATATGCAACGAGAATCTCATGTAATTCATCCATTGTCAATTTATCAAGATCCTTCATTTCTTCAACAATGGAAACTTTTCATCAAATCTTAAGGGGAGTGACCTTAACACCTTTTGTGCAATCATATGATCTTCAACTTTTTCACCAAGTGCTCTGATGGTGTTGACAATTTCATCTACACTTAGGGGATAGGTTGAAACAATCTCTTTGTCTTTCATTTTCCGACCCTCGAACTATCCTCTATGAGCTTTGTCTTTTTAACTTTTTCATCGCCTTCATATATATTTTGAAGCTTGTATCGAATTTATTTTGCCAATACACAATGCATCACCTTAACAAACTTGGATTTTGATAGACCACAGAAGATGGAATTCATGGATTTTGTATTATTTTCACTAGGACTATTCCTAGATGCATATTTTAGTGGATTTGTTGAGGCTATATAACTGGACACAACTGATTCCCAAATTTTAAACCTTGAGATCCATTAGATATGTTCACATCCTTATGGTCCAAAATGCATAGGTTGTTTCGTCAAACAATGGAACTTTGTTTGTGGATAAACCTTATTGACCAACAATGTGTGCTTCTGAGATCTACCTTCCAAATAGTTAGACTATTTGTGAAAGAGCCTACTCTGGTACCAATGGTTGGCCCACATTTTCCATTAAACCAAAAGGCTTATCTATTAGTTTTCAATACGACCGCCAAAGTTAATGGATCCACTAGAGGTTGTTAAACCATGTCACGAGTCTGGAAGGATGTGCTGACCACCAAGTTAAGAATGGGAATATATTCAATGAAGCAAATCCAAATTGCAATATTCAACTACTCAAGCTTCCTTTAGCGAAGAGGTTGCAAGTGGGGTATTTATTCTACCAAAGCTAGCCAAGAATTTCCCCTTGCCTTAATCGATTTCACTTCACTAGCACTAATGTAAACACAAGTATGTAATTGGGGAGACTTGAACCTTGGAGGAGCCAGTATCAATGCCTCACTTTCACCAACCCCACGAATCACTATTAATGATAATTGATTTTGATGGACCATGTACTTGTTTCTTCTTTTGACTTAATTACATCATTATAGTTATGGAAGATGATAAAAACCATCAAACATGCCTCAATGCAATGAGGAATTTAAGCACCATGGTATTAATGATGGCAAGTTGTACAATTAGCACTACATAACTTTTTGTTTATAGTATGTGATGCTCACGAGAGCGAGATGATTAGCCATTAAAAGCATCCCCCTTTTTGGTTGGATTCTTATTTAAATTTGACTAAATATCCATTGAGAATCATTGTTTCACTCCCTTAGGTTGTTTTCCTTCTCCAAAATAACCATAGCCTCAAAACATCCAAAAAAACACCTAGACCTATCAAAGCTCTTCCTTTAGCAATTCATGGGATTCTGACATAGGTCACCAAAATAAGATGACTTTATGGCCCCTGATAAAGCTTTGATTTTCATTGGGAAACACCTCTTATCCATGCACAAAGAACATCGAGGTGATAAAACCCATACAACATGGATATGATAGGTGATTGATTTGAAATGGATTTGGTGCTTGGATTCAATTTTCATGCCTAGCTTTGGGTTAAGTTAAATATGCAGAAGTCACAAAAAATGTACGGGAATACATTATCGAATGAATCCATGTTTCAGAATGAAGGTTTGTTGTTGTACTTATCCCAATGTAATATGCCCAACATGCTTTGGAATATGTAATATAGTGCATAAAATCTCCAAAACACAATTGTTGTAGAATTCCCTAGTTGTTGTAGAAGCAAACAAGTTGAAATTTGGTTTTGTATTTTTAGTGTACCGAGGGAATTTGAAGTCAAACAAAGAAAGAATTTGGGTTGAGCTTCGTTGTCACACATCCACACATCCATTGAATTTCAACATTAGATTTTTCCATTTACTCCCAAAAAATGAAAAATGGCTATACATGTAATCTTAGCATAACTTGATTGTATTATGTTTTCTGGAAGTGAAATGTTTACGACGGGTAGCTAACAACCATCTCCTCATGCCACCAAAATTCATTGTCACACTCATATATTCAGTTCCCTAGAAGGCAGAAACATAATTAGGTTTTCTAGCTAGAAAATAAACGGGAATCTCTTGGAATTCCTAGAGGTAGAATGTTTTGCATCTCTCCCACAGAGCATTAATGAATTCAGAGAGGATTGTGAACAATCGTCTGAGCTAAGGAAAGGAAAATGATGGTGTGTTAAACCTATAGGTAATAGAGTTGTAGGGGATTGTCGAAGGGTAGCAAGAGAATGCCATTTCTTAGTAAGAAGTTGAGCAAATAGAGAAGATTTCCCTAGAGAAATGGATTAGATATTGTTGTCCATGGTTAAGGGAGACAATTTGTTTCAAGGTGAAGCATGGAAAAGATCCAATGGCATTTCTCATTTTCCTATGTCCCTTTTCCTTCACATAGAAGGTTTTATTAAAGAGCATGAAGGAAGAAGTTGTTGAAGAAATCTTTGTAGAAGTTGCTCAAGAGTATTACTAAAGAAGACCCAATGTTGTAAAACACAACACTGAGCACAATGACTTGGCTTTGAAGATAGAAGAGGTGTCCAATAGTGACAACAAATTTTGAGACCGAATGGGGGAAAGGTCGAGATCCTTTTCCATGGTAGAGGGAGCAAAGATTGTTGCTAGCATCAAGTATATCTTTTGCATATATATAAGAGGAGGTAAATCCTATTCAAGTTGGAGCTATGGCAAAAGACTAAGAGGATGATTAAGACATAGAAAGGCCTCATCCACAATGTTTCAACGGTGTATTCAAGCTTGCAAAAAATATGCATTGCAAAAAAATAGTAAGAACACTCCAAAATATCTTATTGAGAAAGTGCAACTAGTTTATTATCTTGCAGGTAATTTCCTCTCATTGCTAAAAGAGCCAAGAAGCCATTGTTTATGTGGTTTTCCTTGGTTTGGGTTTCCAAGTTATATTTATGTTATTGTTGTGATTGTTTACTTAAATAAATGTTTACAATCATTTACTACAACAAAATAACGAGCAAAGATATACCAATTAAATTAAGTAGTTTAGTATTCACATTGTTGAGATGAACGAGCCATAGCACTACAATTTACAAATCTGCAGTATTAAAGCCCAAGTTTGACACACTTGGAGATGAACGCTGGTGTCATAGCATTTGTTGAACCAAAAGCCTAAAGTAGGGAGGCATGTTTCAAAACAAATTTGGTGTTTGGATTCAATTTTCACACCTAACCTTGGGTTGAGTTAAATACAAAAAAGTAACCAAAGATACAAGGGAAGATGCTATCGAACAAAGGCACATTTTGGATTACAAGTTTTTTGTTATCATTATCTTGAATGCAAAATGTTCAAGTTTTTACACATTCTGTAATGAAGTGCATTAAGTCTCCAAAACAGAGTTGTTGTGGAGTCGCCCTAGTTTATGCAAAAGTGGACAACTTAAAAGCTAGTTTTGTATTTTTAGCATAATGGGCATACATGAAGTTGGATGAAGACAAAATTAACTTGAACTATGATTAGTTAGAACATGTCCACACATGCCCACCAAATTTCAACATTGGATTCGTTCATTTCATCCCCCAAAAGGTAGAAACACAATTGTGCTAGATGGAAAATAGATGAGAATCTCTTAGCATTGTCGAAGGCTGAATGTTTTACATCTTCCAAGGGAGCTAAACTTAACTGAGAAAGGAAAGTGAATGGTGATACTAAGCAAAGGAAAATGACGGTGTTTAAAACCTAAGCATTGCAAAATGTTGTGAAAAGCGTATTTATGAGTAAGTAGAAGTCGAGTAGATAAATAGGATTTCCCTAGAAACCAAATGTATTAGAGATTGTCGTCCATGGTCCAGGGAGCTGCTTTGCGTCATTGTGAACCATGGTAGAGATCCAAGGATGCTATTCATTTGTCCATATCCCTTTGCCTTCATACACAAGGTTTTATTAAAGAGGACAGAGGAGGAAGTTATTGAAGAATTCACTGTAGAAGCTACTTAAGAGCAATGCTGAAAAGGACCAACTGTTGCATAACACATGAGCAAGCACATGACTTAGCTTTAAAGATAAAATAAGTGTTTGATGCTCAGAAGTTGTCCTAAAACCAAGTGGGCAAAAGACTGAGAGCCTTGTCCATGATAAAGGGAGCAAATGCTATTCACATTGGGCATATGTTTTGCAAAAGAAAAGCAACCGAAATTCAAGTTGGAGTTGTTGTAGAAGACTTATAGTACAATTAATTGTATGAATGCCTCATCCAAAACATTACAATGGTGTACAAAAGCTTGCAACTTTTTTTGCATTGCAGAGAAATACGAGAATAATCCAAACCAAAATTTCTTATTGAGAGAGTGCAACCCTTTTAGTATGGTGCATGTAATTTCCTCAAAATTTTTCATTCTAAAATTCTCATTATATTTAAAACATAATTTCCTTAAACTCCTTGCACATTTATTTTTTCTTTTACAATGGGAACCATTTACCCAAAGGATACTATTTTATTCTAGTGTGTAGGCATGGGTTTTTTTCTAGCAATTTCTTACCAAAATCTAACTGAGTTTGTTGGAATTGTAGATATAAATTGTTGGAACTGCAGAATTTAGGTGTTCAAAAGTTTTTGAGGGCACCTAATCCATTTTTGCAATAAAAAAATACAATTGGAACAATAAAAAAATATTAATTTCGACAATTTTTTTTACAAATTCCAAAATTTCATTAGGTATTGTTCAACTCCAACTTTGACTTATGAAACTCGAGATGACTTAGACCAACGAATGCAAGTAAAATCGTTTAACAGAGTATATACACTTGAGGACATCTTGTAATTACTCGTTCTTATTAAAGTGTTACTATTACCAAACTTTATCGACGACATAAATCTCATCTTAAAAGAACCGACAAACTACAGTTTTTCTGCCGGAGAGGAATTGAAACTCCCAACTAGTGTAGCTTCGGGACTCGATAATGTTCACATTGTGTAATAACCTTGGGACTTTCAGATGCGTTCACATGGGTTTTTTTTTTCAATAAATTTATAAAAAAATTGGTTCTCAGTACAAATGAAAGCACTTCATCATTATTATCGGTAAAAAATTCAACAACCAAATCTACCAATTCCCAATAATTCCCGGTTGGAATACCAATTAGAAAGAATTCCCAATCAAATTTAGCCCTGTTGGAATAAACTTTAGTAGCCCTGTCGGAATAAACTTTAGTTATAATGAGAGTTCCCAATCAAATTTAGCCTGTTGGAATAAACTTTGGTTATAACGAGAGTTCCCAATCAATTTGATTGGATCAGAGGTGCTAAGTCTTTCATTACGGCCGGGAGTACCAAATCAAACAATCCCCAAATCAAATTTGGTCCGGTTAGAAAAACTCTCGTTGCTACATCGATTCCCAAATAAAATTCGGATCAGTTGTAGTAAAATTTCACTACAAACCAGGAAATCCCAAATCAACATTACTACCAGTATTCCCAAATCAAATTTGGGCCTTGTGGTAACTTTCATCGATTTACGAGGTATTGAGAGTCAAATCTGTGCCACTTGTGGGAAAATCCCATTGATCTAGCCCAGCTGCGAATCTGGCATGATATGTTTTCTTTTGACAAATTTCAAAGTTTATCATCAATCTTGGTCTGCTCTACTCTTGGTTACATTCATTCCACTCCCATTAATCTCATTCAACAATTCTGAGTAAGAATGAAGCTAGTAGGATCCTCTACAAGGAGATCTTCCAGCACATTAAAACATCTCCATTGCCGGACATTTTTCGTCTTTCTTATATGGGTGCTGTCCCTCATGTCTTACTGGCTTTTCTTTGTTCATTCCCATAATTTTTATCACATGTTCTTTCGTGGGTTACGCTTCGCAGATTTCAATGGTCAGCACAATCATGATCGTTATTATAACATAATGCCTAAGGCTCTTCCGAAAAAAGCATCAGATGAGCATGCGGGTAACTCGGTCTCTGAAAATGCTGACAAAAGGCAGGCTTATAGAAACAGTTCTGTTATTGCAGGAGCGTCTTTTGAAAATGGTGACAGAAGGCAGGTTTCTATAAACAGTTCTGTGATTCCAAGAACGCCTTCTGTCCTGCAAGACCATGGAAATGATAGTGATAAATCAGCAGATACATCTCCTCAGCACGAGAAGAACAGAAAACCATCTGCATGTGCCACAGTAGAAGAAATGGGTCTTGCATTTTCAGGACGAGCAGAAGAACCCAGTCTCAGAGTAAGGAAAATGATTCAAGATCACTTTGCTCAGCATGGTATGGTTCACTGTCAATCTTTGGGCATTTTTATTCAAGCTTTTTCTTTTGCTTTATCAGTGTTTATGTTTATATCTCTACTCATAAAAGATGCTGAATCTACTGCATTTTATACAGCCTGATATGCATTCTCGGTACAAATTGTGGGCTCTGTTGTTGAAACATGTTTTTTTTCTTCACCCCCGGCTCAGAGAAGTGCCCTGTGTAGTTCGGTGAATAACATTCATGAATATAAATTAAGATCTAGTCTAGGGATAAATATTATTATTCGGACCAGCATCGCCCAAAGGTTTCTTTAATCATATAATTTCGTTTTTTGCATTGATATTTGCACCACAATTCTAAAGAGTTCAGCCCCAGATTCATTTTTCTATATTAGGCATTCCTTTTGGTGTTTGAAGAGAATTAGGAGAATCCCTTGGCCATCTAGATTGGTTTTTGATTTTGACTTTGAGCTGGTGAAGCTAAGGTAATTCCATGCTTATTAGGGACCCCTGTTCTCACCATGGCTTGGGAGGTCTCCAGTGGCAACACCTCTCATTTGGTGGCCTTAATGGTCAGTTTGTATCCTGTAAGCCATGCTATGATGTGGGCACCTAAGAAGTGATTAGGTTTTAGATCTAGTCCAGAGTCCACTCACTCTGAAGTCCCGATGAACATCTTCTCTATAGCTGAATAGAAAAGACCTCTACATCTTTAGTTCTTGTGGCAGGTGCAGCAAGAGTCAGAGAACTTTCTCCAGAACAGTTTTGCAGACAAAGTTTTGTGTTTGGAAGAACATCTGATGCTGGATTTGGCAACGAGATGTACAGAATATTAACTGCAGCTGCATTGAGTCTTTTATTGAATCGATCTTTAATTTTAGGTGAAAACAGGTTAGTGATTTTTTTTCAAGCTTCATAATTCAAATCATCAAGAAGCTTTTGATTTCAATTGGAATATAGAGTTTAAAATATGAGAACTGGTCCATGTAAGTAGGTTTACAGAAATATCTAGATCTTCCTGCACATGGACAATGACCACCACCACAAAGCAACGACAATACCATTTATCATAGAACAATGCATAAAACAGTTGGTAAGAAGGAACTCGAGAGTGGAGAATGCTTGCAAGTGATTTATGCTCTCAAATTTGTTCTTGCTTTTCAGGGAAAAACTCCACTTTGGGGAATACATTACTTATTCTGACCATTCATTTAGTCTGAAAGAGATAAAGCTACTTTGGGCGAAGAATGGCTGTGTAGGCAAGTATAAAAGGCCTCTTGTTATGAGAATTGATGATTTTCAAAGGCCAACACGAACTGGTGTTCTCTGTGAGGACTGGAGTGAATGGAAACAGCCTATTGTTTGGTAAGGTCTGTGACATGTTCTGAATTCTAAGACAGCAAAACTATTGCTTCTTTGGTTTGTCTATATACCTGTGTTTTCCACCTGAAGTAAGGGATTGATGATACTATTCAACTCATTATCCATGTGTCAGGTTTCAGGGTACCACAGATACTACTGCAATTCAGTTTTTCTTGAAGAATATACATGCTGGCATGAGAGATGCTGCTTTAATGCTGCTTGGAAATCCAAGAATACCAAACTCCAGGCCTAATTTATTTGGAGAGCTAATGAAAGTCATCATTTTGCCCAGCCAAGCTGTGGAAGAAGCTGTGAATTGGGCTTTAAATGGTGGTCCTGATCCAGATATTACATTACACATGAGAATGCGTGCAAGCAGGTATTATTATTCTCTGTCAAGTTCTGTTGTTGGAATTGGTAGACTTGAAAATAATTATCCCCTATTGGCATGAAAATGCTGTTATGTTTTTAAACAATGAAAGAAAAAACCTATGTACATCAAGGATACGAACTTGCCTTTTGATTTATTAGAATCCTGTTTTCTTAGAGGAAGAGGATTTCATATTATGTTTACAAGAATGTTATTCTAGTAGGGCATAGATTCTCATTCAGCCCAACTATTATGAAATTTGATCAGATCACTATATTCTGAAGTCGTCATTACTAAATGCCCTAGGAGTCAAAAACTGTGTTGCCATGTATCTGACAGAATTATTTAGTTATTGCATTCAGGTACTTTACTATATCTTTCATCTCTGGGCTAATACAAATGCATTCTTCTCAGGCCTTATCTATCTAGGATCTCTTATGTTGAGAATGTCATTGCCTCTCCAACTAGCTATTTTTTAGACCTATGAGATCCCTCCTGTCTCTATCCACTTCTTCACCTCCTCTTCTACTTTAATGTTTCTTTTCTGCTCTGTTGCCGCCTAATTCGCACCTTGGGTCATGTGGCAGAAATCTTCAAGCCACTGGGTGCGACCTTGGGTGCAAGCAAGAGTCAAGTGTTGTCACTTGATCTTGACTCCTCCGTCTAGGCTCTCTCCTAGCGAAGCCAAGAGGGGTGGTCCCTAAAAGTAAACTAAGGTTGTTTAATCTATGAAATTAAAACAACTAATCTAGGAGATACAATGATATAAAATGTTACAACTGAGATAACTTTGCAAAAATAATTAAATCACCAACATGTAAACAACATTCACTCAACACACGAATTAACTTAAATGCTCAGAAATAAATTGATACAATAAACCAATGCTATTGGAGTGCTTCTGTGAATGTGGGTTGCTAGTGAGGTCTCAATAAGTATTGTAGTTACCGTGGTTGGTTCCTTTTAAAATTATTAGATGAGTGATTAAGGAGTGGGTTGATTCTTGGTAAATTTCATTAAAATGTGATAATGATCTAATTATTAAAAGGGAAATGGTATTCCAGATATACCCAAGGGGTACGAGAAACGTGTCTGGATTTACTAAGGAGTGGCTCTCACAGTGATGTGTGGGCTAGATGGAGTTGTAGGGTTGTGTTCAACACTACACCAACAAGGGTGTAACCTAACGGTGCCCCACAGTCACTTTTTAGTGGTTCTCGCTTCACTTGCAGAATTTTCCCACAACCTAGTAATATCGAAAAGTGTCGGATTTTCACTATAGGGATTGATTGAAGTGTTCAACTAATTACTAGTCACTCCAATCCCTTTCTGATTGTCCCACCGATCCATCCAATAGCCTGCAATGGTCACAAGAGCATACGGGAATTGAAGCCTTGTTAATTTTAAGAGTTTTAGAACTAAATATGAGTTTTTGAAATCACAGTGCCGATACTCTAGTTACTAAGAACATAGCTGAATTCGTTAATTTTACTATAAGAAATTAAAAGAAATTAAAAAAATGAAAAAAATAAAAAAAAGTGCGAATTCCCCCTGGGGGGATGGGGTGTGGGCACTTGGCTGCCCACTTGCTTCTCTTTTTTACAATGAATATTATAAAGAAATACTTGTGCTCCATTGTAGAATATGAGACACAAGTTTATAAGTCTGTAGAAGCTTTAAAAGATTGATGAAAGGTACACAAGTAAAAGGGAGTTCCAGATGACTTGATTCTTTGAAATTTGGGGAGCACTTCCTTCTACCTGTTCATCAAAATGCAGAAATCAGCGACTAAAAATTACACTAAGTTGCCAAATAATACTTTAAAAGCATAAAAATTTAACTAGTCTTCAATACCAAAAGATAGACTTTTTGTTAAACTTTAAAACTAGATGCAAAAGATGGATCTATAATGAAATGTTTAAACTTCAAACACTTTAGATCTTATCTTTTAAGAACTTATACTAAACAATATTCCTAATATCTGATTTAAATCTTTCAAAATGCTTCGTAATTAGTACAAGTAAAGTAACAAGGAATAGTGTGAATTTAAACGAGAAGATGGTAAGAAAAGCCCCAATTCAAGAAACTTGGGCAATGGAGTCCTCAAGTGCAGAGCAGAGGGATTGAGATCTCTTCAAATAAACATAGAGGTGTGATGGAATCGAACAAGAACCAACACTCCTTTATGCTAGATGTCCCTGCATAGTTTGAACAATGACTACACCATGTGGAGTACCTATGCAAAAGATTTGAAAGCATTCATACAAACAAGTAAAGCATACAATTCTAGGATCTATCCACATAAATAACTCAGAGAAATGAATAAGAACTACTTATTTATCCTCTTCTACCAATTATCATTAATCCTTCAAAAACCGGTTAGAACAACAAAGCATGTAACAAGAAACTGATACAATTATACCTCACGCAACACAAGAAATCACCACACACTGATGCCCGACACAAGTATGCCTCCACAACCATTTGATTTTATTCAATAAATTCAATAAACGATTACAAGATATAGCAGCATAAGTTCCATACAATTTCTTCTTTTCTAAATGAAGAGAACTTGCTCTTTTAAATAGAAAAACCCAACATGAGGGGGCACACTTGCTAAAGGATGAGCTTGATAGCTTGGCATTGTTGATTTTTTTGAGCAGCATCAAGAGCCATTCTCTTAGGAGAATGGGGCCACTTGGTCCGGGACCACGATGAAGACTCAACCCAATGTTAAGTGACCATTCTGTTGAATGGTAGATATCTGGTCTGGGACCATGATATAGACCTAGGTCTGCCCTAGGAAGACTCAACCCAGTGTTGAGTGACCATTATGTTCAATAGTAGACATCTAGTCCGGGAACACGATGTGAACCAGTCTAGTACTGGTAGAATCAGCTTAGTTCTGAGTAGCCATTCCTTTGGCGAATGGAGGCGCTTGGTCTGTTACCAAGTATCTGACCTGGGGTCAAATTATGTAGCCAATGGTTGAGGCACCTAGTTTGTTACCAGGAAGGCACTATAAGCCCTAGACTCGATCTAGGTATGTGTGACATTCTGACCCTTGATTTATGGGCTTTGTGTACTTCTCCAATGCTTAGCTACCCTTGGTTAAGTTACCCTAGTACCAGATCTAGGTGGCACACAGAGTGTGAGATAAAAGCATTAGTAACTCTCTTGGTTTATGATGATGTTCTTTTGGAATAAAAAAGACCACAAGTAATGACCACAGGGGCACTTGGAAAAAGGCTAAAGTCAAATGTCAAAAATAAATAAGGACTTTTGGACCACAGGAAAAAGACCACATGTGAAAGTCAAAGATAAGTAAGGACTTTTGGTAAAAGTAAAAAATACATAAAAGGACCTTTTTGGTAAAAAGGTAAAAGTGGAATTAGGACAAGAATAAAATATTATTATTTTGTCTTTCCTAATTTTGGCCCACTTACAGATGAATGAAGATTATAAAAGAAGATCAAGTCTTCTCATTAACACACACACAATTTTGCTCTCACAGGTGAAGCTGCTATTGAAGACTATTTTTATGTTTTTGTGTTTTTTGTTCCAGCAAGGGCATCCATCTTACTTAGCTAACCCTCAACTAGAGTTTTATCAGCAAACTCATCTTCAACATCTCCAGATCTCGGGTAGTTGCATATTTTCACCGGTAGACTAACTTCCTCCCTCCACGGCTGCCCTCTATCTTCTTTGGGCAGGGCTCAGGCTACTCTACAGACTCATAGGCAGGCCCTAGTTTTTTCTTGGGTTGCCCCTTCCAGCCCACGACCACCCACAGTGAGCCCTAGCAGGGCCTCGGGTAGCTTGCTAAGGGCTTACGGCCACCCTAGCTAAGCCCTTTAGGGCTCAGGTTGGCCCAGATCTGCTACGGCTAGCAGACAGAGGGCTTGGCCCTAAGCCCGGGCTGCCCAACAGACTCCAAGAAACCTCAACAAACTCCGAGAAACCTGTTGACCTCTCGACAGTAGAGATTTTCCCTTCGGGCAGCACAGGGCAGGAAAAAACAAATTTTGGGCAGCCTGTCAGAGCAGAAAAATAGTCACAGGCAGTGACAGAAAATTTCGGGCAGCCTGTTTTTAATTTTCGGACAGCCTTTATAATTCTAGGCAGACTGATTTGCACTTTGGGCAGACTGTTTTTGATAGTCTTGTTTAATTATGGGCAATGATTTTTTGTTTCCAGGCAAACCCTAACTTTCTGGGCAGATCTGATATATTTTGGGCAGTGATTTTTTGTTTATGGGCAGGCCCTAAATTTCTGGGTAGATCTGATATATTCTGGGCAGTGATTTTTTTGTTTTCGAGTAGGCCCTAACTTTCTGGGCAGATCTGATAATTTTTTCGGGCAGGCCCTAATTCATCTTTGGGCAGATCTTCATTGTTTAGACAGTTTTTGGGCAGACTAGGCAGGCAAAAATTAATTCTGGGAAGCCTGCTATTAAATTCGAGCAGTTTGTAAATTACGGGCAGCGTGTCAAATTCCTTCTGGGTAGATATTCTCATTTGCAGTAGTACTTGTGAGAGCAAGAGCATATATCATAATGAAATGACTTGATCTTCTTTTATAGCTTTTGTCACCTGTAAGTGGACCAAAATTAGGAAAGATAAAATAATAATATTTATTCTTGTCCTAATTTCACTTTTACCTTTTTACCAAAAAGGTCCTTTTATGTATTTTTGACTTTTGACTTTAGCCTTTTTCCAAGTGCCCCTATGGTCCTTTTAATTCCAAAAGTACATCATCATAAACCAAGAGAGCTATTAATGCTTTTATCTCATACTCTGTGTGACACCTAGATCTGGTACTAGGATAGCTTAACCAAGGGTAGCTAATCCTTGGAGAAGTATACAAAGCCCATAGATCAAGGGTCAGAGTGTCACACATGCTTAGACAGTCTAGGGCTTATAGTGCCTTCCTAGTAACAGACCAGGTGCCTTAGCCATGGGCCACAACTTTTATGACATGTCAAAAGTGGAATGTTATAGTTGCCACAAGTTTGGACATTTTTCTAGAGACTGCAGGCAGAACAAGAAGAAACCCAAGAGAGGGTTTCAAGCATCTGCTGCAGAAGCAGAGGAAGAAGAAGATGAAGAACCAAAGAAGAAAAAGAAAACCAAGGCTAATAAGGATAAAGAGCCTAGAAGAGAGTACTACTTGATTTCTGCTCTCACCGGTTCTTTCACAAATTGTTCCACTTCTTGGTTGGTGGATAGTGGTGCCTCCAGGCACATGACTGGTAACCCTGGAACACTCACCAGTTACAAAAATAAGAGGTTCACCACTCAGGTAGAACTTGGAGATGACTCCACTTACAAGATTGAAGGAGTTGGCTCAACTTCACTTCAACTTGACTCAAGTATGGTTCTTCATATTGATGATATTCTTTATGTTCCTGGCTTAAAGAAGAATATTTTATTTGTTGTTGGTTTAGAAGACAAAGGCTACAGAGTCCTCTTCATGGACAAGAAGGTCTTTTTATGGGCAAAAGACACAGATCTAAACTCAGTAGTACAGATTGGGGATCAAGAGGGAGGCCTTTACAGGGCTTTCGAGGATTCTACTCACGCAGTTGATCCATGTGAGTTGTGGCATAGAAGGTTTGAACACCTTCATTGCACAACACTTCCAGGCTTACAGAAGATAGTCAACAGAGATGTGGTCTTCCATGAGAAAGCTGTGTATCAAACACAAGAGCTTTCAAAGGAAGATGAAGTACCTACACTAGAGTTTCCACTTTCAGAAACTCAAAGGGAGGAAGAGGAATTTGAGGATCAAATCCAGCTGTTCCAGAGGACACTAAAAGCCCATTAGAAGAAGTACTTGAAGTTCCTCCTTACAAAAGGAGATCAACTCAGTACCAAGAAATGGTACAAGAAGGCAAGAGGCATAAAGCTTCTCTCAGGACTTTCAGGGAAAGACCACAGAAGTACTCAAGTCTTATGAGTCAGCTTGACAGCGCAGAACCTTCCAAAGAAGCAACAAGTCAACAGGTATGGGTTGATGCCATGATTGAAGAGTACAGTTCAATCATGAAGAATGATGTGTGGAAAGTTGTTCCCATACCAACAGGGAAGTCAGTAATGACAATTGCTCCTATTGAGAGGTATACTACCTTTAGAACCATCATTTCACTTGTTGCATTATTCAGATGGAAGTTACATCAGACAGATGTAAAGACTGTCTTCCTCAATGATAAGATTGAGGTGGAGGCTTATGTTGAACAACCTGAAGGCTTTATGAAGAAAGCCTTGTATGCTCCAAGAGTCTGGCATGCGAGGATGGATGGATTGCTCCATAACTCGGGGATTTCCAAAAGTACAACTAAGTCTAACTTGTACTTTGAGGTTGTTCATAATCATGTCTTGATACGTGTTCTATATGTAGTTGGCTTGTTTCTTACAAGTGATGAACAGTTGATAGACTAGTGTAAGAGAGAGCTTGCATCTGAATTTGAGATGAAAGATCTTGAATTAGTGCATTACTTCTAGACAGATAAAATAATAATAATATGTTAAATGATCAAATAATGTTGAATACCACAAATCATCATCAAAAACCTATAACCACTGCATAGAATCATCTGGTGACCTGTAATAAACCACATTTCATGAATCTGCATCATTCGAAGTCTATCCACCTTATGTCTTGTGGTTGATATTGGTCATACTAGATTTGACCAAGTCAACATGACCAATAATATGACCCAGGCTAACATCCAACTCCTGCAAGTTTTTAGAGGTTAAGACATGCTCTACAAATCATTCAAGTAACAATTATAACAAGTAGTAATCATTTCACTGGCGCTCTACCAACCAAATATATAGAGTTTTGTTAATTATTAACTATGGCTTAGACTGGACTTTCAAGGCCATACCCACTTCATAGTTGTAATCATTTTATTAGTGAAGGATGAAGGCAAAAAATCAAAAGGCTAGGCTACGAGTGACTGCGAACTTGACATTGTGACACTTTAGATATGTAAAGCAGATACTCACTCTAGCATATGCCGGACAAGCAATAACACAAGGGATGGCAGTGTCTCACAAATGGGTAAGTTACGTTCAAAGGTGCTTATTCACCTTGCCAAATGCTCACAATCCATATCAAATACAAGTGAGGCCAGCAATCTTTTAGATATAACTTTTAAGAACCATTGCTTTTTGGGCCTTTGAGTTTCCATAGCCTTGATCCATGCATGTTCAAAAACACTTGTTACATGGATTTATATTTATTGAGGCTTCATGCTCCATGCGTGTTTGAAAAAAAAATTTGCATGGGTTTTACGTTTCACATTTCACATTTACACTTCAAAGCCAATTTCATTAGGCTTGCCTTGCATTCATGTGTGTTCAGAAACACTTGTTTACATGAATGGGCTTTTCACAAGATATTCATTTCTTTTCCATATACATTGTATTGATGGCAGTGCTATTTGTTTCAGGTTTAGCCAACACAACCTAGGCAACTCAGAGCCGAGACACAAATAAATAAGGAAGCTTATCCAACAAAGAGGCTATAGTGGGGAAAGGTCCTCCATGCCATTAGTCAAGTAGTAGGTCGGGTTATAAACATAACTGGAAGGTAATGGATGAGTGGAGATAGTTAACAATGATACCAACACTAGCAAGCCAAAGTATGGTGGGAATGATCACCTGTATTCTCCCTAAGGAGGGCAAAACCAATGAGTATGGGTCAAGAATTTCCAGGTCTAAGTAGGGACATACATACATAATATCAATACAACCAGGTCCACATATTTATATGATCGCCAAATCATGACACTAAATGCTAAGACATGTCACAAGAATGAGTAGAAAAGCAATAGTAACCATAACACAAGGTAATACTTGCTAAGTCATATACTTGTAAATAACCAATCCGAAACAACATCTGTCCACTGAGAACTTGCTGCTGCAACTCTGGGTAAATGGCTAAATGGCTACATCAGTCCTCAAATTTGAGTGTCCTAAGACTCAGTTATGGTATGGGAAAGTACTACATTCCATCATCAAATAGTGATCCATCATAGATGCTCATCTCAACATCTCATATGTAAGGGAACTGGCTGAAAAAGTGTACTGGAATATGAAAATAGAATATGGTAGCTCAGCTACTATATATGTGATAACAATAATCTCATACATAGGCTCAAAACATAGTACAAAGTCACAAAATAATCCCAATTCATAGGCTATTCCACATTATCCACTTTGATAAAGTTCACTAAGTCAATGTTCACATTTTAATTTTTAATTATGCTGGTAAAACATGGTCGAAGCTGTAATTAGCCAAAAATGGTCACTTCCCTTGCCTGGATGCCCGAACCAATTGTGCCAATGAGTTTGTGGACCCCAAATCCACTAATGGGAATCACAAGAACCACCCAAATCCATCAAATATGCTCTATGTGGCTCAATCCATGCCAAACTAATAAAAATACGACCTTGTTAACTGATAATACATAAAAATCTCATCGACCGGGCTGCATCATGGCAAACTAAAGCATGGAATCATGTATGGGATCCATGTGGATGCTAAAAACCAAAAATTGCACGTCCGGATCCAAAGTTCCTGGTACCCCATTTTTGGCTTGGCCAAACTAGTTTGACGGTTAACCAAGTCAAACTGGTCAAATAATGGCAAAACTGGAGTTGTGAAGACCTGTAAGCACAAGAGGATGCTACAATTCTCCCTTATTTATGTTAGTAGGTTAACTAAAACAGTAAGCAACACGCCATAGTGATCCATTACGAAATACAAAAGAAACTAGGCCTAGTTAGAACAGACTTGTTACCTTTTCAAGAAGCCTTAGGCAACCACCACTAGGTTCTAACAAAGTGCTATGCAACTCACATCCAAGCTTTTCTCAAGCTCCATGAGGATCTTTTCTAGAACCGCTGTGATGAGTTCACAGGTGATTGTAATTAGGTGAGGTTCCAGGGGACACTTAGAAATAGCTGTCCATTACTGCATATCATGTCCCAACCCTTAGGATCCATGATGAGTAAGCATTACATTTATTTCATTTATGTGGCCAAGCAATCATTTAGTTTGGCATTTGTTTTACATCTACTTGGCCCTTTACTTTCTTTTCACACTAGCCTTTTGGCTTGCACTTTACTTTGGATATAGCATGACACACATGTACAATGTAATGATGGCAGTAGCACTTGCTTTGAGGACTAATGGAATGACACCCGATGGAAAGCACAACTCTACCTGCCACTACAACATCAAGGGAAACTGACAGGAAGTATATCCATGGTTGAAGTTGTACTCTCACACACTCCAAAGCCGAGACACAAGTAACATGGGGTCCAACATACATAGGGGTCAAAGCGGGAGGTCCTCTAGATCACATATTTTAGTCCAAGTCAAGGGAAGGATCCAATATGAATGGGTCGGATGGGTGGAGATAGTGAAAGATGATGCCAAGACTAGCAACAAGATAAAATGAGCAAGTCTATACCAAAGGTGGGGAAGGAACCGATGTGCATACAAAGGAGCCTTGCAATCAAGGCAACCTGACCACTCCAACAGTTAGCCTATCATATGAACCAAAGAAGCATAGGACCACTCAGCTAGTCACCTAGTGTCGAGTCAAACTACTAATATAAATAAAGGAGACAAAACATAACATCAATGCACAATACCTTATACCTGCTCTACCATATACCTACTCTACTACATGAACCTGGATGATGATCTCTGACAATGATGGGCATAGGAAAGAACTAACACTATTCCCTGCTGATATCTATGTGAACCATGACCTAGCAAACCTCATCTCCATGGGGTCATGTGGGAACAACTATGACATGGGAGCATGGAGTCTGCTCTGAATGATATCTGGAACCGAGGCACACTGCTGATAATAAATGTCTCATAGCTCTGCTCATGCTCATGTAAGGATTGGCTCTGTGCTCTGGTACTGGATCTGCATCATGGTGGCTCCAGCTAACATGGATGTGATAACAAATACCTAAATGAAGGAAGCTTGTCCATCGCAATACCAATAGACTTTAAAAGATCAGAGACCCCTATGTACCAGCATTGAGTGTTCTCAAGGCCTAGCTGTGGCAATGGACTTTGATGAGTAGTAGGCTAAGTATGAGTACTTGTCCTACCCATTCGCTGAGTTAGTGAAGCTCAAAATGGGGTGTAAGAGTGAGACAAAGTTGAACAAAGTCTCAAGTTGAAAGGGTTGAGTATCAAACTCTGCTAGTATGATGGGCTGATGTACTGTTTGTTTGCATCCGATGATATGACAAAGGATGAGAGTTTACACTCTCTCTACTGAGGCTCAATCAGAGTCTAGTAAACAAGCCCCCCTAACCTTTGAGCCATAGAGGACCGTGGGCTGGATGAGAGTGTCTATGAGAGACATCTTGGACGATATGTCTTAAAGTAGTGTTTGCAACTCTGTCTCTCGAGAAGGGGATAAGGAAATGTAGCCCTTGTTGACTCGAGGTTGAAGGGCATGCCACAGACTAAAACGAGGTCCTGTGAATTGTACCCCCAAATAAGTATAGGTGTTGGTGATCTCAATATCCACCCTTCTGTAAAAGAAATGAAGATCTGAGATTAGCTTCTTCAATCCATTGAAAATCGTGATCTTGGTTTTACCCAGGTTGATCGTTACAAAAAAGGGCTAAGGCATCTAATCGTCTCTGCAACACCTCTAGAGATAAGGCTAAAACTTTGAGCTCTCCTTTGACCTATCTCAAGCTCCCAAATATTGAGCTAGTTCAAACTGCCTTCAAATATATATTCCTGTACCTTATATAGGATGTGATCCTCTATAAAACTTGCCTATCATAGTTGACCATGTCAACTGGGTCCACTTCCTTCCCTATGAATCTTTTCTGTGTGGAATCTAACCCAACTACCTTTTGGATTTATGCTTGGGTCTCTGTGTTGTGGTACCTTTGTCCTTTTCTAAAACCAGAACAAAAATATTTTTGGGTGATGTGGGATGACCCAAACACTAGGGATGCTCCTGCATCATATGCCATACAAAGAGGCGAGAACCTGATCACGGGTTTGTCGATATATCAACACTAATTATTTGTCCCATCCGAGATCCTTCTTCTTACTCAGTAAACCCCTCATTGTTGCAATAATCCTCATGTTCCACTTTGCAAACTCGTCGTCTTTGATCCTTGTCATTATTTTTGCAATCTGTTGTAAAATGACAAGTCCCAATCGATTCTTATGCAGTCATAAACTCCTTGGTTATCATCCTTAAACGTGGTAGCCTTCATTTGTTCATAATTTTCATATGTGCACATAAACTACATGTAGGCATCATCTCATCCTTTTCGAGGATATATTTCATTTTATTCAAGGTCATATTCAACAACATCCTCACTATCTTTGCCTTCCATACCTGCAAACAATCAACACAAAATAGTTTACAGGAATCAAAAGTTCCTTGTGCATTTCCTCTTTATTTTTCTGCAAATCTACTTGCATATTTTCTGCTGTAAGCTCCTCCCAACTCCCTCTATCATGCACTCAGTCCCACGGTACTCCATCTTAATTGGCATGCAGTCAATCACAACATCTTGGTCATACTTCTCACTCTCCACATCATCTTGGGGATCTTTTGTTGATTCTATTTCCAGCTTGCTGTTATCATCCTCTGTATTTTACATGGCTGCTCGTCACCTTCAACCCCTCCTTTCATATTTTGCTTCCCTCTTAACAACTTATTCTTCAGGTTAAAGGCTAAGTTATAAGGCTCATTTATGGAATGCATCTCTGCCGTAAAAATTTCCTTTATAATGGATAAAGTAAGGCCATTTGCAAATCTAACAACCTGCTCTTCACTATCGCTCACAAGATCAATGCTAATTGCTATTCTAGGAAACTTTGCAGCATACTGTTCTACAAAGGTTCTCTTTTATTTTAATCTTTCTGACCTTATATTCATATTTAAAAAGTAATCCCAAGTCATATACTTATTTTACAATTTGGCGGCCATCTTGTTCGATGTCTTGATCTTGTCCTTTTTGCTTCTTTGTCTATTTAGCTGTGGATCTTTCCACCATTTTAATGCATGTCCTCTCAATCTTTGGCATGCAAACTTCACTCGCTTGGGGTCCTCAACCTGATTGCTTTCAAAGTATTGCTGCATAATCCCAATCTAGTCCATCAACTCATCCTCATTCAAACTCCCAAAATACAGAGGACTATCTCATGGCCACCTTCCTTCTGATCTTATGATGGCTTCTTCCATCCCTCTTTCTTCTAGGTTTCTTAATTTTTATCCTTTGCTCTCTCTAGGAACTTCTGGTTCCTTTTCTCCATTACACTTAGCATCCACATATTTCAGCATTCCTTCATTTTGGGTCAACTTTAAGGCTTCCAACCATTTTCACATCTTTTTCATCTCTAGGGCTTACCATCATTCCTTTGAGGTCCATCTCTACCTCTTCTTACACACACGCTTCCTATTTCTGCCATATTTTCTCTTTTTCAAACAACTCACTTTGCAGATTTCTCAACACCCCCTTACAAGTTTCAACAACTTCTACCCAAACCATGTGGCGCGACTGTCTCTTTCCTTGGACAACTCTAACCAGCATTCGAGATTTGATTTATTTAAATAAAGAAACATAGGACAAGGTCTGAAAATCTACAAAGATTCCTACCCTAAGGAGGCAAGGAGTTAGGGTTTGGGATAAATCCTAGATTGTACTTGTTGAGGAGTGCTAAAGAGGAGACGCTTTGCCTTGGAGGACTTGCTAGTGTGATGCTTGCTTGTTGGAGTGGTCCTCAGTCTTTCAAGGGTTTTCTTGGTTTTCCCGAGCTAGGTTTTTGGGAGGGATAGAGGATTGTACTAGCCTTTGGATGAGGCTATGGTATGTACATGAACTTCATCTTTATACATATCTATGAAGTTTTCAGCCGTCCCAATTGTCTTATTGCATATTTGATTTTCAACTATCATTGTCTTCATGATTTGGTAAATTACAGCACATGTATGTCTCATTGATTTGACATAAATTAAGGCTGAAATTGTTAAGCATTTAAACACTAATCTTGAAGAAGATAGGACAGATTTACCATTGTTATAAAGTAATTTTCAGATCTGGTTTATGCATGATAAGATTGCATTAAAGAGCTGAAACTTGTCGGCACACGTTTGGTATCTTTTCTCTTGGATTGCCTTGTTGATTGGGGTTGTTAAGAGGCAAAATATTGTCTGTTGTTGCTATTGTTTATCATATTTCATAACAGCCCCAAGGCTGAAAATTCATAGGTTTAAGATCTGGGAAACCTCTAGGAAAGAAGTGGAATTTCTGAAGTTGCAATAATTGCCCTAGTTCAGATATTTTTTACATTTGTGAAAATAACATCCATGCATAAAAATAGCACCAAATTGAACTTCCCATGAATAACTAATTGCATTAAGGTGCAGTAGGAAAGGTCAAAGGGAATGAGGACAAACTCCTTTAGGTAATAAGAAAGGACGTTTCCAAGAATACATGGTATTTTTGGCAACCCAATATAGCATAGGTGTAAGGTAAACATAGCACATCCCTTTGCTTCTAATTAGAATGGCTTCTGGGAACTAAAAATATCAAGATATAAGGTGCGATAAAAATAGCAAGAACCTTGTTTAAGCAAGGTGCACTTCTAGGCTAGGAATTAGCAAGTTTAGGCTGATTCATAATGCATGGGAAGGTTCCTTAATGCTCCAACTAATTTAAGCCAATCCTTCTAAAATCAGCAAGTCCCATGTATTGCAGCCCACCTTTTAACTTAAATAAGGAGAATGAAAAAATAGCGAGATCCACTCAAGTAGGGTGAACTGGTCAAGGATAAGAGTAGTGAGGGATTGGAGAATGTCCCCATGAAGGTGTGAAGAGGATCCCTAGAGTAGTGCACCCTAGGTCCAGATTCGAACCTTATACCCATCTCCACAAGAGTATCCGGAGCTATGATTAGATTTAGAGAAAGATGATTTTAAGGAAATGCAAAAAGTCAAGAACACAAATTTTAATTGAAGACTGCAAAGGCACAAATCTGACCATACCATTTAGGAGTCTTTGACCTCCTATACTTGCTCTGGATGCTGAAACGAATCTTCAAGTATGGAACACCCACTGCTACTAAAAACCCGTACAATTGCTACCTGCTTTAACCTGCTCAATTATCAACCCTTGAATAACAAAACTCTACAACTATGTGCCAAGTCCAAGGAGGCACTCTCAAATCGTTGATGCCGAATGATGGACCAACCAACCAGTCCAATCCATAATGTACCCATGAACCAACTTTGATAAGTGCCATAAAAGGTTTTTTGGAGGAATCCGATCTGAGTGCTAACACTAAGCAACGTTCAATACACCAAAATCTAGGCATTTAGTTCTGATATCAATTTGTTCCTGAACCTATTTATTTCAGATTGTAATGTGAATTCTTGATCCACCAATGCTCCTGATGCTTTTAATCTATCAAAGCTCCGTGGCTATTTTAAGCTCTTGGTTATTTAGCTACTCCATGCTGCCTTCAAATAGACATTCTTGTTTCTTGTATAAGCTTTGAACCTCCATGAAAACTGCTCAACATTGTTGACCATGTCAATTGGGTCCACTTCCTTGCTAATTACCAACTGCCATATGGAATCTAACCAACTGCCCTGTGGATTTATGCATGGCTCTCTGCATTGTGGTCCCTTTGCCCTTTATTAAATACTAGGAATTACTACTAGAATTCAAAAAACTGGGAAAAGTGAACAAAAATATTTTTGGGTGATGTAGAATGGCCCTTTAGGCTGTCCAATGGTGCCAACTAATCTAAAACATGAAATACAGCAGCTGTTGAAGCAATTGACCAAGAAAAAGCAAACTTCAGATTCTTGGACTCAGCTTAGTTGGTCTAATGATCCAGACTTTTAATAAGCCATTACTCATTTGATTTTAGTATGATGATCTTTGGACGTAAGAGGCCATTTAGAGCTTGAATGTTTATGCATGTTTTCTCAGAACTATAATTTTATTGTTATATATCTTATAATATCTCGATGTAATATTTTTATTTGCAGCTTTACATGCAATATAAATGAGCAAACTTTTCACATTTCACATCTAATGGTCTGGATTTGCATTGATAATATTTTTATTTGGGATTTTCTATGTATTATTTATTCAACCAGTTCTTTGGCTGGTTCCATTCAAGTTTGTAATTTTGAGGCAGACCAGTTCTAGTTCTGACTCCTTTGGGTTGCACTTGGCGGCCTTATCAAGATTTAGAACTGTTTTCCCCCCTGGGACAACAAGCCGGGGAGCTCTTAGTAGAATGGTCTCTCATTCACTGTCTTTCAAAACTAGAATCTGTATGAATTAGGCATGAAGACAATAATAGTATGCCAATTAACAAAATTCTCTTGCTACGGACTCTATATCACATTTAAGAACAATTCCAAAATTTGAATCCAGGTCTTTACAACCGATTTAAGTTTGGCCAAGTTCCTTTTCCTCATTTGAGTTAGAGAGGCCCTAGAAAAGCACCTGGCCCTCACACTATTGAAAGATTTGGAGATGATTTTTATTAAAGTCTACATTAATTTATATCTCTGTCCTCAACATGCTTTTAGCTTTGGTGGTAATGTCAATGGCACAGCCTAAATCTGTTGGTTAAATTATAACAAGGGAAAACGGCACCTCTAATTTGGAAACCCTAACTGCATATTTTGTCACATAAATAGCTATTTAGTTGCTCTCCAATTCACATTTTTATGGGAACTAGAAGACCCTAAATCCAGGAACTCTCAGAAGTAAACTATCCATCCTATGCTTTTATGAATTCATCAGTTTCCAAATTTTGTTCATATATGTTTAACATGTACAAGAATATTAATTGTTAACTCATTGAATAGATGTTTGAACAAGTTGAGTTTCTTTAAAAATTTACATGTTGGAATTTATCTTTATTTGACTGATTTTGGTAATCCAACGGCCGCCTTCTTTAATTCTTTGCCAGTACATTTTCAAAAAGAGGTGTTATGCCACTCATCTGTATTTCATGTTAAAAATCAGAATGCATTTCAACAGTGTTGATTGCATTTAATCCATTATTGATTGGGAGCATCGATCATCACCAAAATATGGGCAAAATAAAAGTTTCTTAGCTTCAATCCTCTAGAGGTTTAGGAGGAAACACACTTCATATCCTATGATGTAATAGACAACTCTACATACGTCCTCCTCGAGATCCAACATCCTCAGCGGTTTTGTGAAGGTTTTCTCCCACACTTTAGTGGGATTATATATTTTACACCTTGGT
This sequence comes from Pseudotsuga menziesii, assembly GCA_001517045.1. Lineage (NCBI taxonomy): Eukaryota > Viridiplantae > Streptophyta > Pinopsida > Pinales > Pinaceae > Pseudotsuga > Pseudotsuga menziesii. Next base: position 112,765 of record LPNX011184172.1, read on the forward strand.
CCTTCAATTAATACATAATGTCATTAACCCTTTAATTCTAAGGATCCATGCAATAATCCTTGAATATATTGGGAAAGGTTATAATGGTAGTTTTAAGGAAGGATTTCATAGGAATACCTTGTCTATGAGACAAATAAAGAAGAATCCAAGAATTCACATTGGATTGGTGACTTGGTCTCTTGAGAAAAGCTCCTTTTTTCATTTTGGTGATTTGACTTCTATGAATAGTTGTTATTGTCAGGATTATTAATCCTCCCTTGGTCAAATGTCGATTAGATTAATTTAGCCTAACTTAGGAACCTTAACTAATTATTTGGGTCCACTAGTACAATTAGGTCCACTTGGCCTAATGGGGCCACATGTACTAGTCACTAGAGTGTGGGGAACACTGCTAGAGATTAACTGCCACTTACTGCATGTGCATGCATCAGTTTGGGCGCCTCCTAGACCAATCCCTACATTTTAGGAGCCACTGGGAGTCTCGACACCAACCTACATCAATTAGTTGGAGTTAGTACTAGTTAGTCTCAGTTAGCCCCCAGTTACTTTCAGTTAGTTCACAATCAGTTAGCTAGCGCTAGCTATACATGGCTAATGCATGGTTGCATGTGGAGTAGGCGCCTTTGCCCACCTACCACACTCAGTTGCACTGAGTTAACTAGCTATCACTGATTGATTAAGTTGGTTGGACATCTGGGATTTGATCTGTTGGACTCCGATATTGATTGAGACGCCATGAGTTAGATGGTCAGTTAAATACAATCACATCCAGTCGATAGATTTGAATCCATCCCTAATTGATTCAAATACTTTTCCTATGTAAACTGTTTTAACACCGGATTTAATTTTTGTGAATGATACTGTAAATTCCTGAGCAATACTCATCTGTTTCCTGTGTGGTTTGTTTTCTTCAATTTGTATCTTCATTCTCCATTTTACTGCAAACATTATTAGAACTATCTTCTTGAAGATCTAAATGGCATTCAAATTCTAATATGGTATCAGAGCCTTCTCAGGTAGGTTTCATGCTTGTTTCTCCCCATCGAACATCAGAAGCAGCTGGGTTTCCACAGAAGTCCGCTATGATGATTTGCTAGCTATGGATTTATTCAGAGCAGTGGAGAGGGTGTGACAGACCCTGAAAACATGTTCATGTCGGGAGGAAAAGCATGATTCTAACAGTTCAAATGTTTTAGTGTGTTTTGCAGTAACAATTGACAAGTGCTACGTAGCTTGTGTGAAGTTTTACAGTCTTTCAGTCGGAGCAATTATGAGTTCTCAATCTCCTACACCTCAGATCCTTACAACTTCCAATTATCTTGATTGGAGGGTGGATATGCAACTAGCCTTCCGCCAGCATGGCTACCTCAGGATAATACAAGGAAGGGAGGCAGAGCCTCATTAGCCAGTTGAAAAGAACAAGTTTCTGAACCGTTGTGATGAAGCATTCAGGTACTTATGCACTCATATATCCAGGGATCTCCTCTTCCACCTAGAAGGCTTGAGGACTCCTAGAGAAGCATGGGAGAAGCTTGATAGCTTGTTTAACAAACAAGATGAGCTTCAAGGACACATTCTCGAGAATGAGTTGGTATCTTTACATCCGAGCAATTTCGAGACTATTGAGCAATTCTTTACTAAATTCAAGTCTCTTGCACTTCAATGCAAACAGTGTGGAATAGAACGGAAGGATGAGCAAAATGTCCTTCCATACTCAACAAACTAGGCCCTGAGTATTTTGTATTTGTTTCTATATTTCATTCCAAGTGGGATGGCTTCTCCGATTGGAAAATTCCTTCATTAGATTCTTTTTTCGAGTCCTTAATCAAGGAGCAAGACAAGTTGATTCGAATGGAAGTCATCAAGACCTCCAAAGATCAAGCTCTCCTAGTTATTGACTCTTCCAAAGCGCAAGCAAAGGGGAAATCAAAGAAGGAGCCAAAAGTAGTTGATTTGAAGCCTAAACAGAATCAACAAACTTCCGAAGGGGCCTCCGGCTCTAAGAAAAAGAAGTTATGTCCCTATTGTCAAAAGGGGTACCATCTTGAAGATCATTGTATGAGGAAGCAACTTGATGAAATGCCAGCTCTTCTCAAGCAGCATAACATTGCTCCTCCAAGAACAAAGAAGCCTGATGAAGAACCACAGACAGAAGATGATGAAAGGCGCCATGCTTTGAAAGCTAGCCTTACTCAATCTACCGCATACATAATTGATTCTGGAGCCTCCAATCACATGGTTGCTTCCAAAGAATCCTTCTCTACCCTCTCACTGTCAAAGGGGCCTAACATTCACATGGGAGATGATTCCCAGATTCCAGCAGAAGGAAGGGGCTCAGTTAGAGCGAAGCATGGTGAGTTCAAAAATGTCCCATATGTGCCCTCCCTTGCTGCTAACATGTTGTCTGTTTATTAGATGACTCATACGGGCTCACCCAAGAGAGTCACATTCGATTCAGAAGTAGTTGAGATTACAGAAAAAGCCACTGGACAACTTATAGCGAAAGGTATTGCAAATCACTCTATCAAAGCTTATGAGTTCTCACATTTCTTACCTGTCTCTCCTCCTACAACTTTATTGTCTCATGCTAACAACACCAACAAGATTTGGCATGAGAGATTTGGCCATCTGAATTTCAAATATCTGCAACAACTCCACAATGACAAATGGTTGAAGGTTTTTCCTCCATCCAAACTTCCAATGGAGTATGTGCTAGTTGCTTGGTAGGTAAGCATCCAAAAAAGAAGTATGATGTTGGGAAGGCACATAGAGCTGCCTCTATACTTGATTTGATACATAGTGATGTGGTGGGACCTATGTCCACAAACTCCATTAATGGTTGCAGGTACTTCCTCACCTTTATTGATGATTGTTTTAGGTACTACTGGATCTACTTCATGAAACAAAAATCAGAAGTTTTTGAGACTTTTAAAGTTTTTAAGGCTATGGTTGAGAATAGTTTCAATAAGATCTGATAAAGGAGGGGAGTACATCAAAGGAGATTTCTAGAGTTTCTGTGAATCAGAGGGGATTTGAATGGAGCACTCAGTTCCATACAAACCACAGCAGAATGCTGTGGCTGAGAGGAAGAACAGATCACTGAAAGAGATGGCAACATGCCTTCTCCATGCCAAACATCTACCTCCTTCTCTTTGGAATGAAGCAGTAAACTGTGCTTCGTATTTGCAGAATAGGGTACCCCACAAGTCAGTGGTTGGGGTCACTCCATTCGAAGCACTACATGGGCACAATCCCAATGTCTCTCATCTGAGAGTTTTTTGTTCCAAAGCTTGGGCCAGAATACCACTTGACAAGAGGAAGGCCTTCCAAGCCCAAAGTAGCGAATGCATTCTGCTGGGATATGCAGAAGATGCAAAAGCTTACAAACTAATGGAGGTTGCAACCAAAAGATGCTTCATTGAAAGACGTGTCCAGTTCGAAGAAGATCAGTTGTATGACACACCTCCAGTAGCACAGGAAGGTATAACTATTTCTCCACCTATTTTTTATGATGATGATGTGCTACAGGTTTGAAATTCAGATGAAGAAGATCACATTTAGCATGATCTTGTTATTGAGACTGAATCTCAAGAGATTCTAGATCCAGATCCAGTACCCATTCCTGATCAGAAGCCTAAACCCAGATGGGCTCAAAAGCTTCTTGATACAGCTGGAAGTGGTGTTGGAGATCCAAAAGACAGAAGAAGAGCAAGGTCCCAGTATCAGAATGAGTATGCTGCGCTATCCCTCACATATTCACGAATGATCATCTACATGGCCCACAGAAGCATAAACTTGATCATTCCCTACCTTCACCATCCAGAAGAGACAAATAGAATCATCAGTTCATAAGTACATTGAGAGGTCCACTGATGGACCATGCTGCAAATTTGCAGCAGTGTTTTTGCTCAAGTTATTTTTCTAAGGAGGAAGCTTCTTTCTTCTAAAAATAGCTTGCAGATTGCTATTTCCTTCTTATTTTGAGGGGGGGGGGGTTCCCGTGAGGTTTTCCTTTGTTTCCTCAGTTGTATTAAGCAACCTTTTTTTACTATCTTTTAGATTGTATTTGGGTGACCTATGGTCTTGTTACCAGGGCCCATAGTTGTCCAAGTTAGGATTCATGGGGGGTGTTAGGATTATTAATCCTCTCTTGGTCAATTGTCTATTAGATTAATTTAGCCTCACTTAGGAACCTTAATTAATTATTTGGGTCCACTAGTACAATTAGCTCCACTTGGCCCAATGGGGCCACATGGACCAATCACTAGAGTGTGGGGAACACTGCTAGAGGTTAACTGCAACTTACTGCATGTGCATGCATCAGTTTGGGCGCCTCCTAGACCAATCCCTACATTTTAGGAGCCATTGGGAGTCCCGGCACCAACCTACATCGGTTAGTTGGAGTTAGTACTAGTTAGTCTCAGTTAGCCCCCAGTTACTTTCAGTTAGTTCACAATCAGTTAGCTAGCGCTAGCTATGCATGGCTAATGCATGTCTGCATGTGGAGTAGACGCCTTTGCCCACCTACCACACTCAGTTGCACTGAGTTAACTAGCTGGCACTAATTGATTGAGTTGGTTGGACATCTGGAAGTTGATCTGTTGGACTCCGATATTGATTGAGACACCATGAGTTAGATGGTCAGTTAGATATAGTCACATCCAGTGGATAGATTCGAATCCATCCCTAATTGATTCGAATTATTTTCCTATGTAAAGTTGTAAACTATTGTAACACCGGATTTAATTATTGTGAATGATTCTGTAAATTCCTAAGCAATACTCATCCGTTTCCTGTGTGGTTTGTTTTGTTCAGTTTGTATCTTCATTCTCCATTTTATTGCAAACATTATTAGAACTATCTGCTTGAAGATCTAAATGGCATTCAACTTCTAATAGTTATAGTATTTAGTAATTTACAATCTCCAACATGCACTTATGTAAAAACTACCAGTGACCATAGTTAAATGGTTTTCTGTGGATCGAAATTTTCTCTATGAAGAATAAGTAGGCTTGATTTCATAATGAAAGAAGATAGGAAACAGGATTTTGCAATGTTATGTAGTTGCATTCTAATACTGAATTGAACTCTGTGGTTTATGGCTGATTGCTAATTTCTAAATGCATTTATGATTTTGATGCCAGCTCTAGCAGAGCACTACATGCAGCCTCTAGCTGTATTCAAAAATCCCTTCATGAACTTTCACATAATAATGCAAGACCTCGAGTGGCATTGGTTACTGACACGCCCTCGATTGTACGTCATATTAAGAAGATGTTGGGTGAATATGCCGAGGTGCGTGGTTGTATGTTTGATAGGTGAAAACATAAATGAGATAAAAGCTTTGATTTATAAAGATGGCCATTACAAAATATGGACATTTTGTAAAATTGAGATTGGTCTTATATTATTCCTTTAAGTTTGTGAGAGTTGGCTTACATTTTTTCTTATACAGATTATGCACTTTGATTACATGTCATACTCCAATCAGAATGCTAGTGAGTTCATGAGTGCAACCTACTTTCAGGTATGTTTTACTTTCACTATCAAACATGGGACTGATAAGCTTGTTTAGTGGTATTCATGCATTCAGTGCTATATGTCGTGAATTGTTCTACTTGTGTTTCTAACAGTTTGATATGATTTTTACGAATACTAGAATCATTGCAATCTTACTTTTTGATTGGATTCCTTAAGCTACTGACAAAAAACTAATGCGGAGAAAGGTGTCAAGTAGCTTCTCAAATTGCTTGGATTGTGATTTAGTATGTTCATTGTCAGCCGATCTGTTTCTCATAGATATATTCATCAAATGAAATTGTTGTGATTGCTTGAGAACAAACTTTCTTTCTGTTCAAGTAGCACAAAATTTGCCTAATTCTGCTGCTTTGTTGGTTGCCTAATTCCTTGAATCATTCCTCGAACTTGTTAGTTCTAGTTCCTTGTTCATCTTCCCATTGAACTGAGGAGTTTGTCCAATCTATGCTTTGCATGTTACACCACAACCAACAACCCATAATACAACATTATAGCTCTAAGCTAGGTGGACTGACTGAAGAACATCTACATCTATAGAATCCAGTCCATGTTTTACATATGGTTTAAACTTTATAGTGATAGGCTCTAGGATATTCCTTCCCCTCAGAGATTATCCTTTCATTGTATAAATGCAGGTAACGGCAGAGCCTCGCTCATGTAGTTTGGAATGTCATAGACTATGAGCTGCTTATCAGGGTTCTGGCTTAGGCTTCTTTTTGTCTCTTTCACTGTCATGAATGGCAACAATAATACCAGTGTGATATTGGAAGCTGATATCAGTCATTCCTCCACAATTTTTGCAGCCTTCTAAATTAAGAGCGAGGGATTGGGGTCCCATGCCAAGATGGGTTGCATTCGTGGATTTCTTCCTCGCATCACGGGCCACGTATGCAGTTGTATCTGGAGCTCACAGGCGAGTGGGTACCACATATGCTCAGCTCATTGCTGCCATGGCAGCAGCAAACAAGCTTGGTATGTTTGCAAATGTTTGAAGACTTTTTATTTTCATGGTTTTCAATCTGGAGGTTTAAGTCACATCATTTACAAGGGCTTGTTTTACTTTGGTTGTATATTCTAATAGCTGTCAAATATGTTGTATGCAGATGAGACTTTGGTATACTCATTGAACTTTTCTTTCTACAGCAGCTTTCAGAGCACCCTTTTGGCAGGTGGTTTGGGCAACCAATTAGGGTGGGGGCACGTTTGGAATCGGTTTGGAGGAAAATTGAGCTGCCATAATCAAACTGATCAATGCGCCCTTACACCTCTACTTCCATGCGGATGGTGGGATGGGCCATGGCAATCACCCATTATCCGCGATATTCACCGACTAAAGACTTATGGACTTGATATGAAAGACACCGGAGAGGTTTTGGAAACTAGCCTGCTTTCATTCTGTAAATCCAGGAATGTTCCGATAAACACTGTAGCTGTTCAGCTGCCTTCTTGCAAGAAAAAATGTCAGTGGTAGTGAAACTGCATTGAAGGAGCAGATTATCCATCCTGCATAGGTACTTAGGTGGACAGTGAGCAATTTCCTCAACTCACTGGAGACTGATATGCATCTAGTGCAGGCTGGGTAATTTGCTCCCATATTGGATTGTAGCATTATATTTTTGTCATGAAATGAAAAATATCATTTTGGGGGTCGATCTTAATTTACATATGCTGCTTCTCCAAATGACTTTTGATGAGATTCTTTTAATTAGTTTCCATTTTTCAGCAAGCATCCTTTCTACTGTGGATTAAATTTTGAAAGATTTACTGCAAGACGTAGAGATGAGTGCAAATTTATTAGACCCCATCCATTGCATTGGTAGTCTCGAGGATGTAAAGATATTATCATATTTTACAATTCCAGTCTATGTAAAATTGTTACAAAACCAGACATCCTTCATAAAATTACAGAAATCACTGTACATGTTCAAGAATCTCGTCCTTTCGGAATAATCATTTTGGAGCAACTTACCCAACCTACCATGGAGACATATCAAAGAATGGGCACTTGAAGGGGAGAGTGCCCTCATTTGGTGTTGAGATTCACGAGAGAGGATTGAATGAAAATCAACTAGCAAACTCAACATCTGCAATAAAGAAAAGATAAAAGAACACTAGTGTGCTAGAGAGAAGCATGACTATACAGCACTAGTGCACTAAAGGGAGAAGCATAACCATTCACAATAGTGAACTATAGAGAACTAGAATCCAACAACAATACAGCACTACAGTTCATGGTGCTCGTAGGCTAAATCACTTTTATCACTGTGCACTAAAGAGAGAAGCATGACCATTCATAATAATGCACTATAGAGCACTAGAACCCAACAACAATACAGCACTACAGTTTATGGTGCTCGTAGGCTAAATCACTTTTATCAAGAATGATCACAAGAAATGAATAAATACAAAAATGAGTTGGTGTATATATACACAATTCAACGGGTAGGGCACTTCCCCATGAGTGGTTATGAGTTATGATGACTAGGTCTGCTTTACTCAAACCTAATATAATAAAGAGGTCAGCCTTTGCCGAAAGGGAAGCTTACACCATTTTAACATCCCCTTAATTTGAACAAGAAGCCATGGAGAAAATTGATGAATACAAATGGGAGTGGATTTATAAATACTTCAATATAAAGTTGGTCATGGCCACAAATGAGAGTGAGTGTATGAGTAGCCAACTCAATATAAGGTTGGCCATGGTAAAAAATACAAGTGAGAGTGAGTTTATAAATATGCAACTCATTATAATGTTGGTCATGGCCAGAAATGAAGATGACATCCCTGTTATCGACACCCCCCTTTAATTTGAATAGGGGCTAATCGAGGGCAGATACTTCATTACAAAAGTCATGTCTTCCCTTGACACCGAATATGGAGAACATAGAAAAAACATTACATATTATTCCCCTTGAGCACCATATCTCTAACACCAACACAATTCCACGAGCTGGTGAAGTTGGCCTCTAGCAGAGATATGGAGTAGACTTTTTCAATGTAAGATCCACTTTGTAATTTATACTCATATTTGCACTTAAATTTTTATCCTATAGTAAAATTGAAAGAATGAAACACTAATGAAAGCTTCAGATACGCATAAACAAAAGCATTGAATGGAAAACTCAGTAGTGTAGATACAACATATCAAGAGATGAGATTAGCCTGCATAAAATAACAACTAGATCTAAGAAGTACACATCATTAATGTAATGGGAAACAAACTGAATTATGTAACAATAGTAAGATTCTTCTCATTCATACCAAAAGAAATATTACAAGATAGAGCAACTTCTCTCAAGCACACACTCACAAACTCAATCATTGAACTACTCAACCTATTGTGCCCTTCTCTCCTTTATAAATTAGGAGTAGAAAGGGGATTATAATTGACTAAAAATATCCTAAAACGAAGTGCTCCATACTCGGGAAATCTCACATAGTAGAGCATCCAATTTATGCTAAAGATAACACTTAAAACAATGAGGCTTTAAGAAAGGAATAATGCATCACTTGTACAAAGAATCTTTTTTCAAGGAATGCACCTTAACATTTGTAAGTCTTGTCATAAATGTGCCACAAGTGTAAGGAAATATTTCTTAGAATAGTGTGCCTTACACATGTAAGGGAATTTGTCATAGGTGTAATGAATTGTCACACGTCTAAGATAATATCTCTTACAAATGCCAAAAGAGGAAAGTGAAACTTCTTCACAAGAAGAGGAATTCTCCCCTAGAGTAGTGAGGCCAACCATGAGAGGAACACGTTAGAGCAAGAAGGAAAAACAAACACTTACTTTTTGTGAGAAACTTGTTCTCCACCAACCTATGATTCTCTCTAAATATCTTGAACTTCATTTTTTTCTAGGGGTGTTGTAAGAATGTCAACAACTTGCAAATCAATGGGAACATAATCAAGGTTTACAATGCCTTTATGAACTTGATATCTCAAGACATGGTACCAAATATCAATGTGTTTGGAGTGATCGTGGAACATTGGATTCTTAGAGAGCTTGATGCAACTTTAATTGTCACATCACAGAACAATGGGTTCCAACATGTGAACTCTGCAATCAACTTGTGAAGACAAATGGCCTCACAATAGGTAGAGGATGCTGCTACATCCTTTGATTTAGTTGAACTGGGCAAAACTATTGCTTGCTTGGTGTTGAACCATGAAATCATACATAGTAGTAACTCAAAGTACTTTTGTGTTGACATCTCTTGAGTAGTCCAAATCTACAAATCCATGGAGTAACAACTCTCCATCTTCTACATACCTCATGCCATAATGCACCGTGTCTTCAAGTATATGACCACATTTGTGGCAACTTCCAAATGGAGATGCCTAGGTTCAACCATGAATTGGCTCAAAGTATTCACAACAAAACAAATACCATGCTTGGAATTCACAAGATACACAACGGAACCAATCAACTGCTTATACAAAAGTATGTATCTACCACATAGAATCTAAATTAATAGATAAATTTAGATTTGCCACCAACAAAGTCGCAAAGGGTTTGCATTGTAGCATTTGAAACCTCCTCGGATTCTCCAATATGCACTTCCTTGGACCAAGGAAGACTTCACTTGCACCTTGCCAAACTTGTAGATCCAAAAAGTATAGCAGAAGGCCAATGTCCTTCATGTCATATTCGCTTGACAAGTGCTTCTTGCATTATGCAATAGGCTTCTTAGATTGCTAAGATCAGATCATCTACATAAAGGACCAAACCATGCAATTCAGATTTATCATAATAAGCAACGAAGATTTAGATCTAGTGTAGTCTTGGTGAAACCCATCACCAATAATTACTCATCCATAATTGAATGCCATGCATTTGGTGCCTTGCAGTGCCATTTGGCATTATGCCAACTACATCAAGAAGGTTAACCTAAAAAATGAGGATTAAAAATGGCTATCTCTCTCTCTATGTGTGTGTGTGTGTGTGTGTGTGTGTGTCAAAGAGAAGTAACAACATTTTCTACATCAATCAAAATACTATTACTAAAATTCTTATCATGTTATTACTAAAATTATTCAGTGAAAAGTCCATTGCCCACATTATCATATCCATAAGAAATATAAAAGAACATACAATTAATAACAAGATGCATGTATGATATCTTAATAAATAACACAATTATTTATTGTTCTAATTCTTCACAAACCTTAACTTTCACGAATTTGAATTCCAACATATAATATAATCTTACAAACATTCCATAATCTTTCTAGGATGTAATTTTGAGTATGCTAATCAAGATGTTTGAGGATTGAGGATTGTCCATATAGGTTTTCACTAGATAAACTCATCAGTGACTAGTTCTTTTGATTAATTTCAACATATATGTACGCAGAACCATTTTACAATTATACAATTCTAGTTATGCCCATTCCATGTACTCATAATCTGAAATATCTTTGACAAATTTATTTTACCAAGGAACCTACTCTAGCATAGGATAAGGGTCATCCTCACTTATAATTCCCTTCATATTAGATTCATTTAGGACGGTATATACTTTCACTACAAATGAGTATTTTGGTCATCCTTGACCTTTTAACCATCAAAACATCAAGGTTCATACCCTATGATTGTTATATTTTGGTTTTATACATTACTTAAAATCCATGTCATGCAAATGAAAAAAAACAATTTACAGATGGAGAACTTCTTAGAAGTATCTTTTATATGCACACACCTCAATCATAGTGATATTAAAAATATGCTCAAGGGGTATCAATCTATCATAGTAATATGAAGAGCAAGAAACAATCCATTTTCATATCTACATTTTTTAAGATATTTCCTCTCTAAAAGTCTCAAGATTAAAATATTCAATTTAGGCATCATCTATAAAATAAGAACTATATTTACAATTCGATATTGTCATACAACATTCTTCCACTTTAAAAGTATAACATAGTCAAGAAGAAAAAGGTGGATGCTCTATTTGATTCTTATTCATAGGAAAGCCTCATTGAAGTGAATCTACTAAGCAAGCTTGGATTGGAAGTCCATGACAATCATCACCCATACCCATTGGGATGGGTAAATAAGGATACAAAGTGTAGGGCCACTAACCAATGCAAAATCAAATTTGCTATAAGTGAAAACACTATTATTGATGAAGTGGAGGTAGATGTAATACCATTTGATATGTGTGTGCAATACTTGGAAGCCCTGCATGTACATGAGAGATGCAATCTTCATGAGTAGATCCAACCAATACTGCTTGATAAAGGATGTGAAATCCTTCAAAACTAGTGTACACAAAGGTAAATCCAAGATATCCCTTGTATGATCTAGGAGGATATTGGTGGCCACCCACCTATTCCTCTTGGACCCCCACCATTGTTTCTTTCAGTTTTCCAATTTCCTTAATTGTAGCAGAATTTACTATTTTTGGTAGTTTTCGGGTCCTAAACTTCTGGAGCCGTTTTGAGGCCCTAAACGACGTTTTTTCGGCATCGAATGGTCAGACAAATATGAGTTTGTTTCGGACTCAATATTTGTTGTTTATCGATGTAGTCCTTAAACAAATATTTCTAACTATGTATCATGCGCGTAAAACGGAGGTAGTATCTAAAGTTACGACCCTGGGAAATTGATGTACCAAGTTACCCAACGGGGCCCACATTAAGGCGTTTCACCTCCTAGGGTTAGGTTTTTGGATGTGTAGGGTTTCCATTGTTTCTTAATAATATATAGGCCTTCGAGCCTCATTGTAACAGAGAGTTAAGAGGCATGTAACCGCCACATCTCTTCTCAGAGATAAGCTACCAGCACTCTAGCTAGTTTATTTTCATTTTGTATGTAAACCAGTTTCAGTTATTGATTAATGAAATGAAGTGTTATTTTCGCTGCATATTTGTTTCTATGGTTATTTGTGTATTCTGTTGCATTCCTACATAAATCTGGATCAATGGTATCAGAGCAATTTTCTCTTTCTCGATCCTTCTTTGCATGTCCCCAATGAGGGTGGGGTATAAAGAGTTAGGGCTCGATCTGGTTGAACCTTTACAAGATCAGCCTCACAAATCCCGATGGCCACCCATGGGGGACGAAAAGAAAGACGAGGGCGCAGAAGATCCTATCAAAATGTTGCTCGACGAGGCCCTTGAAAAACAAAGGAACACGATGATGGATAACTTTGCCCAGATCCTTCAACGACTTCCCACTGGTGGCGCATCTGCATCTAGTAGCCACTCTGGAAGCGCAATCCCTTTTAAGTTACAAATAAACTTCGACATTCCCATATTTGATGGTCGAATAGATGCAGACAACGTAGATAGATGGTTGAATCTATTAGAAGGGTATTTCTCGGTTCATGACTTTTCTGACTGATAAAAGATTACTTTTCTCTACTCAAAGCCGCCCCCCATGTCAAGGATTGGTGGGAAACCTACTATGTGAGAAAGGACGAGGAGGAACCCTCTCTGTTCTCGGTCGTACCCACTTGGAATTCTTTTCTAGATGCCATAAAGGGACAATATTATTCGGTGGGGAGCTACAAGGACAGGTACATCCAATGGACTATGCTGTGGCAGCAAAGAGATCAAGATGTGCATGAGCTGACGAATCTGTTCCGTACCCTGCGCACCAAGTTGGGTATCAAAGATTCAGAGAAACATTTGGTGCTGAAGTACCGTAGTTGTCTGCACAGATACATTCAGGAGGAAATGGAGTTCCTCGACATCTCCTCACTTGGTACGGCATATCGGTATGCTGCCAAAATTGAGCAAAAATTCAAATAGAAAAAACGAGACTTTGGATCTGCGAATCAGAAGCAAGGGAAAGATGCCCCCAAACCGCAGAACCAAGGACATAGCCAAGGCATGGAAACTCAAGAAAAATTGCCAAAGCCGCAAGCAAAGAGCAACACTGCAAAGCCGAAAAAGGAAGTAGAAAAGTGGTGTGAGTTCCATAAGAGCCCCACTTACAACACAAGTGAGTGTCGAGCTAAGCAGTCACTGGTGGTCGAGATAAAGGCTTCTGAATCAGATGCATACTCCGACATTGAATCAGAACCCGAGAAGGGGAATGACAGAGGGAAGAAGATTATCGATGCAAATCCCAACGCCACCTTTTCCACCACAAAGATCCAAAAGGAAGAACCATAAGATTCAGAGGAGGAGGAGCGTCTTTTCCACTCCCAGATGTGGGTAAAGGGTTCCCTGCTACAGTTCATTGTTGACAGTGAGAGCCAAAAGAACCTTATTTCAGCAAAGGTCGTGAAGCGGTTAGGTTTGCCGACCACAGCACACCCGCAGCCGTACACCATCGGGTGGCTTCACCAAGGACGAGATCTCCGCGTCAGCCAACAGTGCCGCCTTCCCTACAGCATCAAGCCCTTCACCAATGAGGTATTATGTGATATTGCTCCTCTTGATGTTTGTGATGTATTATTAGTTCAACCATACTTATGGAAGCGACATGCTGTGTGTGAGTCCCGACCTCACGTTGTTATTATTACATTTGGAAATAATTTGTACAGGATACCAGAGGTACCACCCCCTGCCGCTATCTCTTTGGTTACTGCAAAACAATGCAGTAAGCTCATTTCCAAAACGGAGAAGTTTGTTTTCTTGATGATCCGCCCTCAGGGAAAGAAGAAGATCATGGCCACAACCTCCAGACAAGGCCCCTCCGCATGACAACAACAAATGGACAAGTTCATGGAGGAGTACCGGGACATATTCATCACCTCACCCACTGGGGTGCCTCTCCACTGTTAGGTCAAGCACCCCATCGATCTAACCCCAGGTGCGCCACTACCCAATGGACCGATCTATCGACGCTTTGTTCTGTAGAATGATGAAATCAAGAGGCAAATTCAGGAGCTACTACAGAAGGGTCACATCCGGCCAAGTTCATTGCCTTGTGGGAGCTCGATTGTGTTGGTACAGAAGAAGGATGGGACTTGGAGACTATGTATTGACTATCGAGCGCTGAACAAGATCACTGTCCGGAATAGGTACCCGATCCCATGGATTGATGACCTCCTGGACCAACTTAAAGGGGCGAAATATTTTAGCAAGATTGACTTAAAGTCCGGGTATCACCAGGTACCGATCGAACCGAACGATGTATGGAAGACTGCCTTCAAAGCCAAGGAGGGCCTTTTCGAGTGGTTGGTCATGCCTTTCGGGCTGACGAATGCTCCTGCAACCTTCATGAGACTGATGGACGACATCTTGCGGCCATTCACCAACTCATTTGTAGTAGTGTACTTGGATGACATCCTGATCTTCAGCCAGAATTGGGAAGAGCACCTCCACCACATCCGACAGGTCCTCCAAACATTGCGGTAGCACAAGTTGTGTGCCAATTTGGACAAGTGCACTTTTGGCATGACCCAGGTTCAGTATCTGGAATACATTATTGATGAGTGTGGGGTACATGTGGATCCAACCAAGATCCAAGTCATTCAGGATTGGCCAGCCCCAACTACTCTAACAGAGCTTCGCAGCTTTCTAGGCCTTGCTAATTTCTACCGCAGGTTCATGTTGGGATTCTCTCATATCACTTGGCCCTTGAGTCAAGTCACCAAGGGAGGAGTGAAAGAAAAATTCTTTTGGTCGAAAACTCAACAGAAGGCGTTTGCAGAATTGAAACATCGCCTCTGCTATGCCCCAGTGCTCACATTACCATACTTGCAACAACCATTTGAGATTGAGACAGATGCTTCTGACTATGCTATTAGGGTAGTCCTTACTCAACAAGGGAATCCAGTGGCATATCACAGTGAGACACTGTCTGACACAGTCCGCAAATATCCCAATTATGACAAAGAAATGTATTCCATTGTACAGGCTTGCCAACAATGGAAGAATTACATTTTGGGGAAGGAAACCATCATCCACACAGACCACCGACCCCTACAGTTCATGCAGACACAAGGGAAGTTACAGAATGATGGCCATCAGAAGTGGTCCACATATCTACAACAGTTTCATTTGAACATCAAGTACAAGAAGGGAAGCACCAATAATGTTGCAGACTGCCTCAGCCGACCACCGATGGTGGCGATAACGACTGTGCTCAACTCTTGTGGGCACGAGACTTCTGATTGGCCGCTTCTCTACAGGAGCTATCCAGAATTTAGCCACACATACTAAACGCTTCTAGAGGGAAACCTAGTTCCAAAATTTTACCTCTAGGATGTACTACTATGTCACATGGGACACCTTTGTGTTCCTTCAAGCGAGCGTGCCAAGATGATTTGAGAAGCGCACTACAGTCGGGTCCCTGGGCATTTTGGGGTCAAGAAAATAGTGGCAGTACTGCAGAAATATTTCTATTGGCCGAACCTTCGACAGGACGTCGGGAAGTACATTTGATCCTGCACTGCCTGCGCCATTGCCAAACCATCCATTGAGAAGCAAGGCCTCTATACTCTGTTGCCTACCCCTAGTCGGCCTTGGGAATCCATCTCCATGGATTGCATGTCAGGCCTTCCTTCTACTAAGCACAGCAACGACTATGTGTTTGTGGTCATTGACAGATTCTCAAAGATGGCCATAATGGCGGCCTACAAGAAGAATATCACAGCAGAAGCCACTACTAAACTCTTCTTTGAACGAGTGTGGGTACACTTTGGGATCCCATAGTCTATAATCTCAGACTGGGACAACAAGTTCCTTAGTACATTCTGGTCTAGCCTATTGTCAATGCTAGACACCAAGCTCACAAAGTCCACAGCTTTCCATCCCCAGACTGATGGCCAGACAGAGGTCGTCAACAAGATGATTGTACACATTTTGCGCATGTACAACTCAAAGCATCCACGCACAAGGGATGAGACCCTCCCCTATGTACAACACAGCTATAACCAGGCCCTCCACAGCTCAACCAACCATAGACCCTTTTAGGTGGGCTTGGGATTCCAGCCACTATGTCCCATTGACATAGCCATGCCATTTGCAGCTACTCAGGGTGATTCGGCTCATATCCAGTCTGAAGTTTCCAAGAAAAAAAACTTTATTGAGCGCATTCAGCACATTCCCCAATAGGTTCATGACACATTGGACAGATCCAATGCTAAGTACAAGCATCGACATGATCAGTATTGGGTGCAACACAACTTCCAGGTGGGCGACAAAGTGTGGCTGCATCTGTAGAAGAAGCGCCTCGTTGGACCCCACCGCAAGCTTCGCCCGCTCTGATATGGACCATACACCATCACCAAGGCTGTCGGGGACAATGCCTTCGAGCTTAGTATTCCACCAGGGCCATGGTCTGCACCCAGTGTTCAATGTGGACCGCCTTCGGCCCTACTTTCCACCTCTACTGGACACATCAGACGTGGCAGAACAACTCACACCAACAAAGTTAAACCCCGACTGCATGGAACAAGCCACAACTGATCAGATTATGGACACACAGGTCAAGAACACCCTCCAGCAAAATATCCAGCTATATCGAGTTGTCAAAGCAGGCCAACTTCTTCACCAGGGAAAGTGGCTCACCAGGGACCAAGTTCAACAGAAGTTTCCTCATCTCATGGAGGAACTCAACACAATGGGGACCATTGCTTCCTAAGGGGGGAGGAATGATCCAGGAGGATATTGGTGGCCACCCACCTATTCCTCTTGGACCCCCACCATTGTTTCTTTCAGTTTTCCAGTTTCCTTAATCGTAGCAGAATTTACTATTTTTGGCAGTTTTCGGGTTCTAAACTTTCGGAGCAGTTTTGAGGCCCTAAACGACATTTTTTCGGCATCGAATGGTCTGAAAAATTTGAGTATGTTTCAAATTCAATATTTGTTGTTTATGGATGTATTCCTTAAACAGATCTTTCTAATGATATATCATGCGTGTCAAACGGAGGTAGTATGCTAAAGTTACGACCCCAGGAAATTGATGTACCAAGTTGCCCAATGGGGCCCACATTAAGGCGTTTCACCTCCTAGGGTTAGGTTTTTGGACATGTAGGGTTTCCATTGTTTCTCAATAATATATAGGCCTTCGAGCCTCATTGTAACAGAGAGTTCAGAGGCATGTAGCCGCCACATCTCTTCTCAAAGATAAGCTACCAGCACTCTAGCTAGTTTATTTCCATTTTGTATGTAAACCAGTTTCAGTTATTGATTAATGAAATGAAGTGTTATTTCCACTGCATATTTGTTTCTATGGTTATTTGTGTATTCTGTTGCATTCCTGCATAAATCCGGATCATTGTAAGTTCTAACCAAACCAAGAAACTAATGAGTTCAAATAGGAAATTTGTATTACTCTTCTTAAGATATAATCATCAAGGAGATAAATTGATAAAGGTAAAATCATCCTCAGAGGGATGTACTAGATAGTAGAAACACCAATTCTAGGACCTTTTGCAAGCGTATAAAGAAGTGTTCCAGGGGCCTGAGGGGTTTCCATCTAAGAGGGAATTGGAGTACGAAATATAGTTGTCACATGACCCTCCTTTTCCAAAAATCGGAATGTACAGATAATCCATTTAGAAGTGGATGAAGTGATGAAATATAACTTGTACAACTATTAGAGCAGGGAGTAATTCAACGAAGCACCTCACCTTGTGGATCACTTATCATCATAGTACCCAAGAAGGTTGGGTCTTGGAGAATGTGGAGCTTTGAAGAAGATCACCCTCAAGAATTGATGCCCTCTACACAAAATTGAGGACTTGTTGGATCTGTTGTAGTATGCCAAGTATTTCACCATGTTGGATCTCAAATTGGGATAGCACCATGGATGAGTAAAAGATGAAGACACTTGGAATACCTCCTTCAAGATGAGGCAAGGTCTAACTGAATGGTTGGTAATGCCTTTTGGTTTCTGTAATGAACAAGCTACATTTATGTGTTTGATGAATGATGTAATTCATCCCGTTCTAGATTCAATTATAATAGTGAACTTGGATGATATATTGATTTTTAGCTCGTCTTGGGAAGAACATATCTCACATTGCATGCAAGTGTTAAAGATCCTAAAAAGGCATCTAGCAAGACCTTAAGAAATGTGAATTTTCCCATCATTCCTTGGTGTATTTGGGGTAAGTGATTGGTAAAGGGGAAATCATGACTAATCTTGCAAACATGAAAGCCATCATCAAGTGACCAAGTCCTACTAATCTTATTGGAGTTAGGATATTTATGGGAAAAACATAGTACATTCAAAAGATTATAGCATCATTTTGAGTTGTGGCTACACCACTCCATGCAATTACAATCAACGACAAGAGTTTCCAATGGGAAAATAACCCATAGAAGTATTTTGAATAGATAAACAAAATATTTGTCAAGCATTAATTGTTGACTTGACCAATTTACAGAAACCCTTCAAATCACATAGATATGTAATTGGATATTCTATGGGAGTGATCTCGGAGCAAGGAGGTAAGCCAATATGCTCACTTTGAAATTTTCCATGGTGGAGTTCAAAACTACCCTACATATGAAAATGAAATCTATGCTTTTGTTCAAGATATTAAGAAATGGAAGCATTATTTGATGGGAAAGGAGACAATCATTCACACTGATCATGAACCACTACAATATTTGCAATCCTAGAGTAAGCTTCAACAAACCAAACACTACAAGTGGATGAGGATTTTACAACAATTTCATCTTATCAACAAATATAACAAGGGGAATACTAATAAATTGATATACATGATTTCAAGGCTACCCACATCCAAGATCACAACTTTGGGTACTCTTATGCATATGGAATATTTCACCCACAATGCATACAAAATGGAATACACATAATATAAAGACTTCAAGGACATATTTTAACAAAGGTCAAGTTTGTGTAGAAGAAGGTGACAACAAAGCCGACTATCATCTACAGGATGTGTTTACCTGCAAGTTGAATAAGCTCTATTTGTGTAGAAGAAGGTGAAAACAAGGTTGGATATAATATACAGGATGTGTTTCCCTGCAAGTTGAATATGCCTTGCATTCCTAAAGGTGAAAAATTGCAACTTATTAGAGAGGCTTGCACCTCCAAATTTGGAAAGCATTTTGGCTGGGAAGATAGTTGTCAACTTGCAAAGGTATGTGTATTGGCCCATAATGCAATAATACGTAGCTTAGTTTATTAGAGAATGTTTACTTTGTTGTACTAGGAAGTCATATAATAGGAAGTAAGGTTTATACCATCCCTTATTTGTACCCACTAGACCAAGAGGGGGCATGAGTATATGTTTGTGGTAATGGACATGTTTAGTAAGATATGGATACTCATGCCTTGTAAAAATACCATTAAGGGACAAGATACAACACACATGCTATTTGAAAAGGTCTTGGTGTAATTTTGGATACCAAGGAGCATCATCTTAGATAGATATACCATAATTCTCAGTGACATTTTGGATTATAGTTTGGGAGAATATGGACACCAAGTTGAAAAGGTATATAGACTTCCATCCATATATGGACATGGGTAAACATAAGTAGTGAACAAGACATTGGTTCAAATTTTGAAGGTTTACAATTAGAAACATCCAAGAGCCTAGGAAAAAAATTTGATTTATATTCAACACTCTTATACATAATAGTCCACACTTCACGTATAAGTCCCTTTTCAAAACTTGATTTATATATTTTCCACCTTCACCCTAGATGTTGTATCTAGACGACAAAGAAGAGCAAGGGAAGACACCACAAGAGAAGTGTTGAAGGTGGAGAAATTCATTGAGAAGATATTCAAGGTGGGAGATAGAGTCTAGTTGCATCTAAATAAATAAAGTCTACATGAACTTCGTAAGAATGCCAATGATATTCCATATAGTCATTTTGATGTGTTGGAGAAGGTAGGCAATAATGCTTACAGACTCACTGTATCCCCATATATGTTCATTTACTTAGTGGTGACCAAGAAAATGATGGGTGTGTCTTACCTATCATAGAGGAATTAACACTAGAAGCTCATGTATAGTTAGTTGAGGATACAATTTTGTAGAAGAAGTACATAACAACCAATCAACGACAACATGAGATATGGAAAGTTGGGTTGAAAGGACAATTTATAAGCGTAGCTCATGTTTTTACTAAAGGAGATAAGTCTCTTCATTCTTCCTTTAAACCGTAGTTTATTTTTCTTTTACTTGAACAATTTATTGAATAGGATAGACCCAACCCTTTATTGTTTGTTGTATGTCACTAGTTTCCTATCTAATAGCGGGGAATGAGTAGTACACCTTGTACACATATTCATATCAACACCTGCTTCTAGGTCAAACTTAAGCATTGTTGAAGAAGGGAATTTATTAATGGAAAACCCTAATGACGTTAGATAAAGTAGGCACAAAGACACCAAATGGATAGCCTACATTGACCAATAAAGTATAGGAAAAGGTGGAATATGGTTATGAATGTTGAATGTTACCTTTTCAGTTGACCATTTATCCAAAAAATTCCGTGCATGACCTTCAAGACATTGCTAATTATCAATTATAGACCAGTGGAGATAAATCTTAACCATGGGTCTAATACTAAAATAATCATTTAAATAATAAACTTATCGTTACACTAACAACCCAAACAGATCATTACAAAACAATTGTTTAACAAGTCATATTTTTATTCCATCTATGTTACTTACGAATTTTAATTTTGAATGCAAGTTTTTCACATATATGCCGACTATAACTCTTATATTATTTTATGATGTAACTATGCTTAAAGTACCAATGTAGATTTATCTTAATTTCGTACCTATTAAACACCAAGAGGGACCCAAAAAACAATTGAGATGCAAATTCTTTGAGCTGAAAAGATCTTAAGTTAAGCTAAATCTATGTTGGTGCTCTCTCTCTCTCTCTCTCTCTCTCTCTCTCTCTCTCCGTGCGCACACACACAAATCATGTAACTCATTACTAATATTGTGGGTTGATAAAAAAAACAGAAATTACGCCAAACATTATGGCCTCATATTCTTGTTTTTAATAGTTGATATCATTTCATTTTATAGTGTTGCTATTTTTTATTTTTTAATAGAAACATGTATTTGTATTAGAAGAGGAATGCAACCAAATTGGTCAGTGTGATGATACAAAAATGACATTGTCTCTTTGGTCAAAATGTAGATTGTCTATCCAATCATTAGTGTCCCATCCATACATACTATTGGCATCAATTACATAACATTTCAAACAGTGTCTGAAAGTATAAATTCTATACAGGAAATCTAAATACAAAGCACTTTTGCATATTATATCAAACTGCAAAATAGAGGAAAACATGTTTGTTGATAGATTCATCTTGGGAAATATTGGTGGTTTGAAATGCTCGCTTCTCCAAGTCCATACCTTCCATCATTTGTTGGCAGGGGTTTTGGTAAGTGAGTTGCGCAGCGTCGCGGCAGCTACGCAAGCTCACATGACACCGCGCAAGGCCATATTAGCGCGATGGGCGAAAAAATAACAACATTTTATATTTAATGCATTAATTGACCACGTTTTGTGGACATAGGTCAGTAGTGGTTAGAAGTTAGTTAGAAGTGGACCTTCGATGTAAATGTGTAAGCCTATATATAGAGCTAGTTTTGCAATTGTAAGGGGACACCACGAGCTATCATAGGTTAGAGATAATCATATGAAGTATGAGATATAGTGCGATATGTCTATGGTTTTGATGAGTCTTCTGTTTTCTCTGCGATCTATCTAGATTTTGGGATGTATTTGGTCTCCTGATGTGGAGAAGCATTGTTTGTTTTGGATCTATTGCGCATAATTAATATGATATGACGGTTGTTGCATAAATATTGTCTTCTGTTTTCCTGTTTTCTCTGTTGCGATGTCAATGAGAAGTGTGTTGAATCTGTTATGATTTATTGATGTTGTTGTAATAAACTAATGATGTGATCTATTCCAGTTCTGTCGCATTTCTGATAAATGATGGTTTAAGTTGTTTTATGAATGATACTGCTGCGCTGACACTGATGCGACAAACGAATGATGCGATCTGGTAGATCGATAGTTATGAAGACAAGTTACGATCATTGTCTTAGTTCTGTAATTTGATAATTATGTTTTTTACCTGTCGGATGCCATATCTTCCCTTCTTACAATTGAAAACTTGATTCCGACAACCCTCCCTTGAACATCTCGGGTGAGACTTCGTCCGCTCTACGGATGTTGCTAGGTAGGGTAAAACCTATCTAGGTCGGTGCTCAGGGAGATCACGCTAGTTGGGCATCAACAGAATGAGAACCCTTGTCGACGAGGCTTTGCTGGTGGGTTTTCACCAACAAATGGTTCTGTTGTCGAGACCATGTTGCGATTGAAAGGAGGATATGTTTTGGCATCTGACTCATCCAGAGATTGAGGGGTGTTTTGGTATAAAACTGCGAGAGTTTGCTGAAGCCAAAAATCAAAATCTGAAGTTGTTGACGAGAAATTGGTTGGATAGATATATTCACGACAATCCTCACGAATGGTTCTTTTGTGAGTTTCCTATAATCTTTCATGAGTGGTTGGCGAAGTTCACTTCTAAGAAGAAAAACTTCCAAGGAGGAGAGCCAACTTCCTAGACTCTGGAGGTGATTACAAGAAACAGACAATAAGGCATCGCGAGCTGTTGAGGTGAGGTTGGACAATATCTTGGAGGGATACATTACCGAGTTTGCAATTGATACCAATAAGTCATTTAGTGAAGCAGAAAGGGAGTTCTTCAACTGACCGCAAGGTATATTTTTGTTGTCTCTGCAGCTATCTATTAAACATCTTGTCTGCGAAAAAGGTATTCTGAAAATGGACCAAGAGTAGTGGAACTCTGGTGTGTAGAGGATGTAGGCACCACGACGAAAGGGGGAGATGCATGGAAAGGTAAGGGGTAGATGGGAATGAGTTTTGGTGAAAGTGAAAAGGTTGTCGAGGAAACAAGTGGTTGTATAAGAGGAGGAGCAAGGATTCGAGAGAAGAGGCAGAGAACAAGAGAAGGTCCCGCTGCGATCGAAGTACGATGCTGCGAGGAATAACCACATGGGACAAAGCGACCTTTTAGTGACAATGAGGATGACCAGGACCAGGCTACACTCGGAAGGACGACAGGATCAAACCCCAGCAGTAACGTGTCCACACCTCCATGCACTACTCCACTACCAGGAAGAAACACGCATTCTACGTCGACTTGCCCGACGTGCTAGTAGCAGTCTAGGAGTAGAGTATCAGCCAGAGGAAGAAGGCCCAGAATGGTGGGCAATGAAATGAAGCTACCAATATTTCATGGAAACATCACCGATGACCCAGAGAAATACTAGTTTTTGTACGAGGTGATTTGGACCACTCGACAGACCGTAGATGATGATGTCAGGAAAATCCAGCTGGAAACCACCCTTAGGTGTCGTGCGCTGGAGTGGTACATGAGATTCATGCCGGTTCCTCTGGGAGGTACAACGAAAACATTAGATGAGATTCATAATGGGTTATTTGAAGAATTCAAGAAGCCAAAGTCTGAGGCTCAGTACATTACCGAGTTGAAAGAAATAAAGCAATTCCCTAATGAAACAATTTGGGACTTCGATTAATGGTTTAAGGCGTTGATGGTTCGAGTCAGCTTCAAGATGAGCGATGTTCAGTACAAGGAGTGGTTCATCACTGCGCTTGTCCCACATATCAGACAACCGCTAATGCAGCAAAATATTTCAACGTAGAGTGAGGCTCTGGAAATCGCGATGAAATTAGAAGCATCACCAGTAGGAGAAATTGCGGTCGGGATGAACCAGATTCAAGCACAGTTGGCCAATCTAACACTCCAACTGCAAGATATCAAGAAGGGTAAGGAAGATCATAATGACCTTTGGTGCACCCAGTGTCATGCCGACGAACACACCAAGGATACATGTCCGACATTCCAGAATTATTTGCTTTCAGGAGCCCCAAACTCGTTGAGCTACGTCGGTATACCATGTTGCCGCATATGTTAGGTCTATGGGCATCGACATGAGAGATACGAATACATGCAAAATATGGTTACCAAGGCAGAAAATTTGTACTGTACCTTTTGTCGGTTAGTGGGACATGATGATAAAAAATGTCGAGCTTATGAATTGCTCCAAGAAAGGACATATGATTCATACTTTGTGAAAGGTGAGGATCCCAGGGAAATACAAGCACAGCCACAGATGGCACAACCAAAAGCGTAGGTACAATATACACCGCCGCCCTAGATGCAATTTATCATGTCGCAACCGCAGCATTATTTTACAGCACAACCACAGTTTGCACCTCAGCCACAGCTCGTAGCACAACTGCAGTATGCGCCACGACCATAGTATAATCAGGCACCGCTCATTCAGCCTCATCAATAATATGTTTGAGTTGCGCACTATGTCCAACAACAACCAAACCCTCCGCAGCAGTAGATGGCCCAGCCTCAACTTCAGTAAGGAGGAGTCTGAGGAGGATTCCACAGAGGATTCAAAGGATAAGGAGGAGGAGGACGAGGTCGAGTATCAATCCAGTGTTATACTTGTGGATTATTTGAGAACTATCAGAGGGAGTACCCCCATGCGCAGTACACATACTGTCAGGCCAACAAGCATAATGTTGAAAATTTCCCTCAGCTGATTGCAAAATGGCAGGCTGGAAACATTCCTCAGTCGCAGAATGTGCAGACTCGGAACTAGCCAACGTTCCAAGTACAGAACCAGTTGATGATACAGAATCAGATCCCACCACAGACTCAAAATCAGAACCCACCATAGACTCAGAATCAGCTATTGAATCTGAACCCGCCATTGAATCAAGCTTAGAATCTGAATCAAGGATCGACGGTTGCCACAATTCAAGCTGAACTGCAAACGAAGGATGTCGACGTTGGGGTTGTCACTCACGTTGGTGCGACAACTGGAGAAGACAGACCACGGAAGCAAGTTTGTCTCGCTGGAAATAAAAATGCAACATTTGATATTGCAACGGAGAAAGACACCTTCTTCGAGGCCAAGCATGCAATCGAGAGAAATCTAGGTAAATTATCGATTATTGACATGCCATCTGCTTTTGATCCATCTATAGAGGAAGGACCATCACAGCAGCATGGTACCTTGCAGCAATTCTTTGAGAGTTGTCTGTCGTTGGCAAGGGATCCCAAAACCATGGTCGATCTTGAGACGTTATTGTACCACCAGGATAGGACATTGAAGGATTTAGCGGTGAACTCCTTGCAAAAGAGGAACACAGGCAAGGAGATGAGGATGAACATCCAGATCGGAGATTATGAGGTTGACTGGATTATTCTAGATCTTGGATCAGATGTAAACATTTTGACCAAGCAAACCTGGCAGTTGATGGGGAAGCTGACCTTGGGATGGTCGTTGGTGCAGCTGCGGCTAGCAAATCAGGAAAAAGTTCAGCCCATTGGTCGCGTCTCAAACCTAGTTGTCGATATTGAAGGTATGAAAATGCATGTTGATTTTGATGTGATAGAAGTCGCTAAAGATGGAGCTTCTTATCCCACGCTGCTAGGGATTGGGTGTGCTAAGGACAGCGTGGAGGTCATCAATTTCAAGAAACAAGTCATGACACTTGAGAACCAGGATGTCAGTTTCGTCGCTCCCATGGACCCTTAGGAAGGACGTCGGTATATTGAATCGATGGAGGATGAAGCCGGTAGAAGTTGGGATCATGCTTATAATATATTTGAAGACTATATCCACCCTACCGTTGATCATGAACTTGGGTGCCACAACGCTAGTTCTGTGTCCTCTGATTCTGATGATGCTCTGGAAAATTGGCAGAATAGGTTGCATGAGGTGTCATTCAAAAAATGTGGGTTGATTACACAGTCTCTCCATCGTGTAGCGACTGATATTGTCAAGTTACCAATTTATGAAGGGTTTCCAGTGTTATCAGAATTCCTTCGAGAATTTGAATAGAAATTGTTTGAGCCCCAAAGGGTATTGGCTCTAGATGTAGCACTGAAGGCTACCTCGGCCCGATGGTGGGCGGCACATAAGCAAATGATCCATGACTAGGAATAGTGTCGGATATTGATGATGGTGCACTTCGGCGATTCAAAGGTCCATCATGCTAGGACATACGATGGGCGGAATGACCCCACCAGTCATTTGGTATAATGTCAGGCCTTATGGGCATCACGACCCAAAGATGAGTGGGTCCATGATTTTGTTCACACTCTGGACGAGATGCCGAGATCCTGGTATGTAGCGGCAGAATTGCGCAGAACTATAACCACTTGGGAGGAATTGTCTATTTTCTTTGCGCAGATGTTTAGTTTCTGAGATGCCGACCCAGAGGTACATAATGCATTGCAAATCATCTGTGACGTAGAGATGAAGGTCATTCCTGTCGATCCACTTGTGCACTACTCAATACAATCCATAATGACATGTTACAACCTATCTGGGGAACTTGAAGATGATGACGAGTTGCAAAATGTTAATATTCCGAAGTCAAAAGAAAGCTATGACATCGCAGCACCAAACATACCGACGGATTCGATGAGTCAGCCGCTGAAGATGAGGAAAGTCAACATTGGGTCGGAAGAGAACCCAAAATTTTCCAATGTTGGGGACTACTGGGACGAGGAGACAATGGGAAAAATCATGGACCTGCTGCATTAATTCCAGGATCTTTTTCCAACGCGGTTTTCAGAAATGAAGGGGATATTAGGGGACCTGGGGCAGATGAAACTCGTATTGAAACCAGATGCAAAACTGTACGACATAGGCCATATCGACTGAACCCACGATATAAGGACCGTGTGAAGTTTGAGATAGACTAGATGTTGGATGTTGGGATCATCAAGCCTATAGAAGAATCAAAGTGGATAAGCCCTATGGTGATCTAGGATAAAAATACCGGCGAAATCCGCATTTGCGTCAACCTAAGAAAGTTGAATGAGGCATGTGTGCATGATCCGTTACCGACTCCTTTTACAGATGAGGTCCTTGAAGGAGTAGGCGGTCAGGAGATGTATTCCTTCTTAGATGGATTTTCAGAGTACCACTAGATCCAGATTGCAAAGGAGGATCATCATAAGAACACGTTTGTCACTGAATGTGGTTGTTTTCAATATACAGTCATGCCTTTTGGGCTGAAGAATGCACCAGCAATATTTTCTCGGGTATTCGTCGCTGTGTTTAAAGACTTTATTCAAAATTTCCTGCAAGTATATATGGATGATTGGACCGTCTATGGGATACTTAGGGACCATCTTGACAACTTGTGATTGATGCTCGAACGGTGTCGACAGCATCAGATTGCATTAAATTCTAAGAAGTGCATTTTCTGTGCGCCGTTTGGAATGCTAGTTGAACACATAATATGTAAGGACAATATGTTGGTTGATCCAGCGAAGATTGCACTAATTCTTAGTTTTCCATTGCCAACGAATGTGAAGATGCTTCGGGAAACGCTGGTGCATATGCGTCACTATCGCAAGTTTATCAAAGGATACGATGTGATTACTACCCTATGGAGAAGCTATTAAAAAAGGATGTTGCATATGAGTGGAATCGGAAATGTCAAGGTTGTTTCGACACATTGAAGGCCAAGATGGCCTCCGCACCCATACTGGTTTTTCTTGATTGGAATAAGAAGTTCCATGTGCATGTCGATGCCTCTTTTGTTGAGTTGGGGG
This sequence comes from Pseudotsuga menziesii, assembly GCA_001517045.1. NCBI lineage: Eukaryota > Viridiplantae > Streptophyta > Pinopsida > Pinales > Pinaceae > Pseudotsuga > Pseudotsuga menziesii. The sequence goes on from LPNX011184172.1 coordinate 140,878, forward strand.
TTGTGCTTGCACAACTGGGTGAGGGTGACCTAGATCACCCAATCGCATATGCCAGTAGAAATTTGTCATTTGTTGAACGAAATTACACAATGACTGAAAGAGAAGGCTTGGCGATGGTTTATTCCTTGCAAAAGTTCAGGCACTATTTGTTGAGCGGACACTTCAAGATGTTCACCGATCATTTTGCTTTGCAATACTTGGTCAATAAGCCCGTGTTGGGGGGGGGGGGGTCTGTCAGTGGCTGCTTATGTTCTAGGAATTTGAATTTGAAATAGTTGTGAAACCAGGATGGTTGAATGTTGGTCCTGATCACTTGTATCCCATTGAGACCGACGAAGAACCGACCGATATTGATGATGGATTGCCAGATGCGCAATTGTTCTGTGTCGACGTCGCAGATGATCACTATGCCCCAATCATTCAGTTCTTGGCCACTTGTGTCACCCTGGAGGACATGTCGACTAGTAAAAAGAAGCAGTTGGTAGTAAAGGATTCATATTTCCAGCTGATTGCTGGGCAGTTATATAAGCTTGGACCAGATGAAATCTTGCGACGGTGTATCTTACCGCATGAGCAGGGACCCATTCTAGAAGAAACACATGCAGGAATTGTGGGAGGTCACTATGGAGGAAGGGCTACTACGTGAAAGGGGTTGCACATTGGGCTATGGTGGCCTATGTTGCATAATGATGCCGTAGAATATGGAAGGAGTTGTTACGTCTGCCAGCGCGTCGGTAAACCATCACGGTGGGATGAGATGTCGTTGGTGCCGTAGGTGACTCTGCAACCTTTTGATAAATGGGTCCTGTATTTTGTGGGTCCTATTAATCCACCAGGGAAGAGTACTGGGGCGCGATACATTATTACCGCAACTGACTATCTGACCAGGTGGGCAGAGGCCGCACCAGTTGTAGATTGTACTTCTGCGACAGCAGCGAGTTTCATCTTTGAAAATATTGTGACACGGTTTGGGTGTCCCAGAATATTGATGAGTGACTAGGGAAGTCACTTTATCAACTGTACTGTGAGAACGCTAATTGAGAAGTTGCAAGTGCAACATAAGAAAAGCACACCATACCATCCACCGACGAATGGGACCATTGAAGCGTTCAATAGAATTTTGGAAACAGCGCTAACAAAGGTATGTCATGCTAATCGCGATGATTGGGACTTGAAAATTCCAGCAGTGTTATGGGCCTATTGCACCACTTGCAAACGACTGACAGGACATACACCATTCAAGCTGGTATATGGCCAAGAGGCGATCATGCCCATGGAATACATTGTTCCTAGTTTGTGCATCGCTGCGGCGACCGACATGGATGATGCAGAAGCATTAGAAGAGTGCATTGCGCAGTTGGTCCAGCTTGAAGAAGACCATTTTATTGCATGCTTCCACCAGCGGGTTGCAAAGGATCGACAAAAGGCATGGCATGATCGCCACATTAAGAAAAAACAATTTGCGGAAGGATATTTGGTGTTGTTATACGACAGCAAGTTCATGAAGCATCCAGGTAAGTTACGGATGCACTGGTTAGGACCGTATCTTGTTCATTCCATTACTTCTAGAGGTGCAATTCAGTTACAACAATTAGATGGTGCGGTCTTGCCAATGCTCGTCAATGGGAGTCGCTTAAATCCCTATAGGATGGGGCCAGAGCTGCGCACTACTTGAGGCACTGTAAAAAAATATATTGTTAGATAGCAGCAAGGCGAGCCTAGGAGACGAGGCTGTGCAAGGATAGGAGTTAGTAGCGATGGAAAGGAGATCACTTATGACAGTTGTAGGGCTATGGGTTGGTCAAATCAGTAATAAATACATGTAGTTAAAACAGTTAATTGGTGGCGCTTGTTGAAGCGATGCGCATTAATGGCTGATCCGACCGTTAGAAGGGTAAGATTGCCATTGGATTTGGCGTCATTACTGCTAGATTTAGTCATGATGGAGATAGTATATTTGGAAATGATCAATTTGAATTGGGAGGGTCCTATAAAAAGCGTGCGGGACGCAGGAGGAAGGAATTGTTCAGTTGAGCGAGCAGAGTGTTGAGTAGAGTGCGAGTTGTGGAGTTGTGTTATGAGATTTTGGTGAGTTGCAGAGTAGAGGGGTAGATTCGTCGGGTGCATTGTAAGGCTTAGGGCATGAGGCATGCTGAGAGACCTCGACGCAATTGAGATTTCTAGCGAGTAAGAGTCCTCCATTCGGCCCACGACTATTGAAGAAGAAGTTATGAGAATTTTGGTAGGCTCGCCGTCCATCCCCAAGAGAAAGAGGCAGGCTCAGAATCCCAATTCCATGCCGCTGCAGAAGAGGCACACCTGCACTTTGGATAGAGTGCAAGGAGAAGGGACTGCACAGACCAAGCCATCGAGCTCAGGAGCTATAGATTCTGCGGTGCCCAGGGGCGTCTCTGCTCATGATATCTTGGGATATGTCACTCCTACATGTCCGCGAGCAAAGCCAAGCCACCCTACGAAGAATCAGAAGTATCCACCAAAATTGTCGCCGCTGCTAGAAGGGATGACTTGCTCGGTCAATATCATCCTTGCCTTGATCAAGTTGAAGTTTGAGGACCATGATTTGTTGTTGCTTAAAGATGTCCGGGATGAGCCCTATGAATCAGTTTCGATGGTTCCTGGTGCCCCAATTCAGCGGATTCCTCAACCTTGGGCGAGCAGGTTGGACAACTCTGGATTGTTGGCGCTCATCAATATGACTCACTTTGGGTGATTGAAAAAATCCCGTGCATGTGTTAAACAAGTCTTGGCCTACTTTCATGGTGGGATGCTCTAGTTGAATGAGCCCATTCTGGTCACAGTCGACTTAATTGCAAGAATTACGGGCTTGCCAAAGGCCGGGGAAGATCCGATGCAATATATCCGCGGAAGGGATACTAACAAGAAGTTTTCCAAGCAGCTAAAGGAGCACTTTGGCTTACATCGGGATGGTCGTGCCTATCATATTGACAGCATCAACTCACAAGCAGCACGTATTGGGGCACGTATTTTAGCGAGTAAGATTGTTCAGGGGAATCGACTGGTCTAATGCAACTCAGGCATGGTTGCATGTGCCCAGAAATGCACAGGAGGTGTGAAAATGAACTAGTCCTTATTCTTGCTCAACCAACTGCTTGACGACACTCTCACTACTCAAGCAGAGCGGCCATTTTCATACAATTGTCTCTCATTGCGCTTGTCACGTGGATGGAACCCGAAGATTATCAACCAATGGCAGTTGATGCAATGAAGGCGTGACATGATGCACGATATCAGAATTTGTGGTGGGTTGAAGAGCTCAGTTGATAGGCGGGATGTGCAATCCACTGGGTCTATTGGGAAGCGCTGCAAGCTGCGGCTATCAAAGTTCCCCACTTATCTAATTACACAGAAAACAAGTATGAGTGGCTTATTATGTTTGCTATCGGGCCACATTCCATTTATATCTAGGCACGGTGGGACCCTGATAGACAGTGGCTACCTTTGTCTTATAAATTTATTGATGAATAATTGGATGCTATTGTTTAGGAGTGGCCGGCTGATTGGTGCAACGCTATGAGTCAGGAGGAACTCTCTAAGGAGCTTCCAGCTGATGCCTTGGATGAGCCTGCCTAGAAGGAGCAGAGTGTTCCCAACTCTGACAATGAGTCATCGACGGACCTTGAGGCTGAAGCACAGTGCATGTGGGAGAAAACTCGAACCAAATGGCACCAAGAATATGATGCAGGAAGCGATACCTAGATAGGATTGGATGACCAATTGTAGCGGCTCGTCAAAGCGGTCGCTAACTCATCTGAGGCTATGACACAAGCAATACGCGAGTCCAAACATGAAGAGTTTGGTGCGGTAAGAGATCGATTGAATTCCATTTTTGATGTTCTTTCAAGGCAGACACCCATGAGACATGTGATGTAGGAAGCCCCATCGATCAGCACCGAGCCCCGGGCTAGGAACGTTCAAGTTCTCCCGACTACGATCGACGCGAGGAGTGAAGAAGTGAACCAGTTACTGCGGCCGATCTAGTAGAGCATTACCTTGGGTCTGAATAAGTTACCAGCTCAAGTACTAGTGGAGCTACAACATGTTGCCGCCCAGGAGTTGGTGGATAGACAGAAGGAGCTTACTAATGGATACGTATAATCACAGAGCGTAGCTGAGAAGCTGCAGAAAGAAGCAAAGGAGATGCATCAGGTCAGGTTGCAGCTGGCGAAAGAGAAGGTACAAGAGATCGATGCATTGAAGGCAGCACAGGCCGAGCTGCGGTGCAAGGCTATCGAGTAAATTACCGAGCTAAAGGAGGTGCAAGACCACCTCATCATTGAGAAGGTGCAGCAGTGCGCCAGTGTTGGTGAGGTCAAGTAAGCTGTAGTTGAGGCGTGTCAACATATTTTTGAGAACATGGTCGAGCTTACTGCAGTCGCTAAGGCCAAGCGCCTTGGGGAAGTTATTGCCCAACTTTAGGACACCAACCTGTTGCTCAATGCCTTGGTCCATCCAAAGATGTTGAGGAAGCAATTGTTGAATGAAAGACTTCCATTTAAGAGATAGCGGCCCAATCTAAAACCATGGAGCAAGAGGCCAAGACAATCATGGAGGCGACGACGCAGTTCTAGCAAAGCGTTTTCCAAGATGAGCAGCTTGACCAGCTGACCACGCAGGTGCAAGAAGATGAAGGACAACTGACGACACTAAATACAGCGCTATGAACACTACCACTCATGGTACAGATCACGCAGTTTGAGGAATTGAATGACCTACAACAGAGAGTTTCTTGTGCCCAAGAACGCCAACAAAAGCACCGTGCCTAGTTGGATGAGTTCCAAGAAGTTGGTGGGAAGCTGGCTGTCAAGGCAGTTGCAACACTACAGGTGGTGCAAGAAAATCGGCAGATGGTTGATGGCAAGGTCGGGACAGCCCACCCCATGTAGCAGGATTTTATTAATTATCAAAGCGTTGTCAACAAAGTCCAGCTCCAGGTTCACAAGATCTCACAGCAGTTTGAAGATTTCAAGGCCGGGACATCGGCATCTACCCTATCAACCTGACGTGGCTCAATCACGAGCCACAAGATTGTGTTGGGGGCCTGTTGGTAGGGGTTTTGGTAAGTGAGTTGCGCAGCGTTGCGATAGCTACGCAAGCTCACACGACACCACACAAGGCCATATCAGCACGATGGGCGGAAAAATAACCACATTTTATATTTAATGCATTAATTGACCACATTTTTTGGACATAGGTCGGTAGTGGTTAGAAGTTAGTTAGAAGTGGACCTTCGATGTAAAGGTGCAAGACTATATCTAGAGCTAGTTTTGCAATTGTAAGGGGACACCACGAGCTATCATAGGTTAGAGATAATCGCATGAAGTATGAGATCTGGTGTGATTTTTCTATGGTTTTTATGAGTCTTATGTTTTCTCTGCGATCTATTTATAGTTTGGGATGTATTTGGTCTCATGATGTGGAGAAGAATGATCTGTTTTGGATCTATTCCACAGAATTGATATGATATGATGGTTGTTGCATAAATATTGTCTTTTGTTTTCCTGTTTTCTCTGCTGCGATATCAATGAGAAGTGTGTTGAATCTGTTATGATTTATTGATGTTGCTGTAATAAACTAATGATGTGATCTATTCCAGTTCTGTCACATTTCTGATAAATTATGGTTTAAGTTGTTTTATGAATGATGCTGTTGCGCTGACACTGTTGCGACAAATGAATGATGTGATCTAGTAGATCGGTAGTTATGAAGATAAGTTACGATCACTGTCTTAGTTTTGGAATCTGATAATTATGATGTTTACCCGTCGGATCCCATATATTCCCTTCTTACTACCGGAAACTTGGTTCCGACAGCTCTCCCTTGAACATCTCGGGTGAGACTTCATCCACTCTACGGATGTTGTTGGGCAGGGTAAAACTTGTTTGGGCCGGTGCTCAGGGAGATCGCATTGGTTGGGCATCAATAGAGTGAGAACCCTTGTCGACGAGGCTTTGTTGGTGGGTTTTCACCAACATCATTTCATGGATTGTTTCCTCTTCTCTAAATTCTGAGGGGATTCATCCCATAGACATGTTTAGGCTTGAGGTTGTAGATTGGGATCCTTTCCTAATATCGTAAACCATATTTCTAATCATGGAGCATTTTGCTTCTAGTACATGTATTTGTATTTTATTATGCTATAGAGTATACATTATTATTGCATTCTGAAAGACACAATGATGTTCATTTTCATATACTTTTATGGTGACAGAAATGAAAGTTATATTTCCATTTATGAAGTATTCATGTCGATGTAGAACCCTATGATTTTCTAAATTTTTGTTTATCACTTTGGATGGTGGCCATAGAAATCCATATTGAAAACCAAACGATACAATAGTCATAGCTACAAATAGCGATTAATTTTTTCTCTTCTTGCAATTTATTTACCAAACAGGTACCATGAGAATTATAATCCCAATTCCTATAGTCGTGAGCTCAATCCCAACTATAGGAATTGACTTCACGACCCTCATAGAAACAAAAATGAGATAAACAACTGGAATTTGAAACAAAAACGAACAAAAGAATCTCAATTTCCCACAATAGGGAGCCACAATCCCTTTATTGCCACAAGCCCAAGGCTCAAAACATCCTACATTAGAGGAAATTTGAAGTCTAAAATGCCCCCCCTAAGGAAAATAATAAAATAATAGTTAAAATAATAAAATAATAGTTAAAATAATAAAATAGTATTCATTAATTTTGGAGGAAGAAAGAAAAAACACTATTTTTTCTATTCGTGTTTTCAACATATCTCCCTGTGTTTTTACTCAAATTTCGAGCGGTAGTACTTGCTGTATGCAGAATTATGATGTCATCATACCATTTTTTTAAATATTTCTTGTTTTTGGGTATGTGGGGTACGACAAAAGTATGCAATGCATGTACTTGTTGGATGTGGAATTTAATTATGCATCCAATGAGTCCTCCCGCTTGAAATTTGAGTAAAAACACAGGGAGATATGTTGAAAATACGAACAAAAAATGTAGTTTTTTATGACAAATATGTTAAATCAACCATTATGGTTGACTCATTTGATTGAAATTCTATTGGTTCTTTAATTCCAACTCACAATAATTTATTTTTGGCTCGTTTTCTTGTAAGTCCCATTTTAGACCCCAAATTTCCTCTAACGCCCCAATCTCCTCCAACCAACATTGACAATCCTAATTCCTTACCAAATGGTTCCTAGTATCCCCAAATCCTACAACCAAGAGGTAAAAAGTACACAACAAACCACAACCCTTTTCAAGATAAAAAGGTGATAAAAAAATCCCCAATCAAAACACCAACGCCCAACAACCAGAATTCACCTTCCCAAGCCTACTTCCAATTTAAATTTAGAGCTACAAAATCAAAACAAAGGATTTGCTTATTTCTTACCCAGTTAGTCTATTGTATCCATGAAGCTGAAGGTCTTAGTATTCCTCTCCCCCCTTGACCAACTTTCTCATCATAATCCAAAACGCAAACCGAAATCCCACCTTTGACATAGAAATAGTCCTCTATTGCTTCAAATCACCTGGAATGAATTAACTCAAGCATGTGTCAGCGAGGGTAATCCAAGCCTTGTTCCACTTCCCTTTAATAATTTTCCTTTCGAATTGATGTGCCTACATATTGAGTCTAATTATCATGCATTAAAAATGATTGTAATTAAACCCATGGGATGGCATGAAGCTCCACCACCCCATTTTTCCTTAATGTGTCTTCACTTAACCTTGTGGCACCATCATCATTCTTATTGGATTCACAATTGAGAGATCTTAGAACATGAAATAACTAAAATTCATCAAACTTAATGTAGAAATAATAGCTTCAATTCTATGAGAAAATATGCTAAGAAGAAGCATAGGAAATGGATCTTGATACTAAGATAATTCTCACAAGCATACACATGAAAAATAGAGAGAAGAAAAGAGACTTAATCACATGAATGAAGAGATGAATATTGGACTGTATCCTTCCATTGAATAATGATGAATAATAGTGTACATAAATATTACATCCCTCATAGGTAAAATCGATTTTTATGGAGACAACTCATAAAGCTAAAAAAGGTAGACTTACCAAATATGATAACCCCCATAGGTGGATAAAGCACTTCCCAAATCAATCAAGGAGCTCACGAATTAGAAAAAGAATGAGTGAGTTGTTAAGAGTGATGGAAAAACATGCTAATCCTGGAAAATGGAGAGAAAATCATGGAGGATGGGTTGGCAACAAAAGATACCAGTTTCCTAGTTAACTAGCTTTACCTTATCCACAAAAAAGCTGGATAAAAGCATAATAAGGCAGAATTTGCAGGAAAGCGCAGTTAATAATTATGGGAGTTCATAAAGTGGTCAAGATCAACCCAGAATCATAAATAAAGCATTCCTTGGGGTATAGATGGCATGTGTTGACTTTAAGGTACAAGTGGATGCCAACTAATTAGCTAGTGGGTGGGAATTTAATCAAATAATGATTAAATATTTTATCCTAAGTTATGAGTGGGTTTAATAATATCCCAACACCCCCCTTTAATTCTGATTTTATGATGGTATGTCAAAAATATAGGTGAATATAGGGCCCAACAAGAAGGCTATGGTCACCCTTTAACAATTATTATGTCCAAAAAAGCTAAGGAAAGAGGCAAAACCACATGGGGAAAATCCTCCCCCAAGAAAGGAAAAGGCACAAAATTTGAAATAATATGTCTTAAACATATCTTTATCTTCACTTGAATGAGCTGAATGAACTGATTTTTGATGAAAGACTTGATGAAGAAATCATGAACTCCATGATCATGCACTAGAGTGTAGAACCTGGAAGAAGGAAGAGGAGAGACTCCTGGTATCTCATCAATTGATGAAGTATGAGCATTATCTGAATGCTTCTTTCTACTGAAAAAATATGATCTACAAACACAATCTGAAATGGAAAATAAATCTGTGCATACTCCTTCCCAAAGAGTACAAAAATTAAGACAATTTATTTCACAATCAATTCCCTGAATAGCTGCAAAATTGTGATGTGAATCACATGTCATTATTCCAATCTGATGTAGCACCATCCCAGATATTATATGAGGCTGATAAAACTCAAATATATCAGAAAAATTATCATATGTAATAACAAGGACAAAGGATTCAGTGACTCCATGAGGATATAGGGCTAGACTAGGAAAACTATGAGCAACTCGGGAAAACTGATAGGTGTAAAAATATGAATGATGGATGGACTTGAGATATGAACCGTAAGTTTTTAGAATAGATCAAAACATGTTTAATATTATTACAAGGATGACTAAGGTCATGGATAACTAACCACTGAAATATAGGCAAGACTTCAAACCATGTAATATAAGTAACACTGCATAAGAGACCAATGAGGAATCAACTAGTGAACTTAGGATTTGTATAGTCGTAGGAATATTCAGAGGTATGGTATATGGTATGGATGGTGGTATGAATTGTGTGATGGAATGCATATCATACTGTAAACAATATTCTAAATCAGAGATATAATCTTGTGAATCAAATGAGGAAGAGATTCTCAAAGACAAGTCGGTATCTAGTGAAAAATCACAAATTTTTAGGAGATGAATCTAGTATACTGATAGGAGGATTATCAAATAAAGGATCTGATATTTCTGATTCTGATATATCATAGAATAAATCTATATCAGAGACATGATGTAAGTATTTAACTCTGGCACTCAAGGCATAGGATATATCACCTTGGAACTGCGCACTATGACAATGTTATGAAGAATCAGCATGCTTCTCTAGCTCATATGGAACTTTGATCTTGGGCTTCTCAAGAAGCTGAGATATGATGTCCATATTCTTATTGAAATATTTATTCTCTAAATCAAATCCCTTGCTGCAATAAGAACACTTGGATGTGCTCCCTTTCTTCTTGACTTTCTTCATTAAATATTCATAAGTACTGTTTCAAATATTCATCTTCAATTTCTGACTTTGGATTCTTCTCTATCACAATTTTATTTTCTTTGGATTCATTATTATTTCTTACTTGAACCATGAGAGCATGATATTTTCCCTTGGAATATTTAAGAACACCCATCTGGATCAATTTATCTTTCTCCTTTGTTAGTGATTCAAGGAAAGTATTAAAACAAAGAATTTTCCACTTAGGAACAACAAGCCTAGTAGCATGAAAAGTAGACACAAAAACTAAGTAATCAGGACCCAATTTAGAAAGAATGGAATGGATTAAATGGTCATCTTCCTCCTCAATCCCACATTGATTGAGAATTATAACATGTGACTTGAACTTGGTGAAGAAACCCTCAATAGAATCGAAATTACTTGGACTTAGTGAGAATAACTCAATCTTCAACTGATGCGCTCTTAACTCATCTTGAAATCCAAAGAGAGACTCCAGTTGGGTCCACACTTGGTTTGGAGTGGTCAATCGATCTAGATGAAAGAGTAGATCAGAAGAAATAGAGAGGCAAATAAATCCATAGGCTTCATCCAACCTATTATGCCACTTATCTTTCTCAATCACAGCATTAGGCTCATTCTCCAAAGCTAGAGTAACTCGGAAGAGTCCTTTACTGCACAATAGAATGCCAATTTTGGCTTTCCATTCATGGTAGTTGAAGAGAGTAAGAATTATAGCTGAGGAAGAATCCATATTTCTCAGTTGATGCACTCAATAAGAAACTCTCTGCAACCTGCAAAACAAAACTAGGATAAAATCTTGTAAGCTAGACAAGCTCTTCTTGAGAGAGGGATACAAGACTGGATGTGCTCCGCTAGAGAGAACATATAGCTCCTCAACTCTATATAACTTGAGCAACCTTGCGCTCTGATACCATGTAAAAATAATAGCTTCAATTATATCAACAAATATGTTAAGAAGAAGCACATGAATTAGATATTGCTACTAAGATAATTCTCACAAGCATACACAAGAAAAATAGAGAGAAGAAAAGAGACTAAATCACATGAATGAAGAGATTAATATTGGAGTCTATCCTTCCATTGAAGAATTATGAATAATAATGTACATAAATAGTACATCCCTCATAGGTAAAATCCAGTTGTATGGAGACAACTCATAAAGATCAGAAAGGTAGACTTACCAAATATGATAAACCCCCATAGGTGGCTAAAGCACTTCCCAAATCAATTAAGGACCTCACAAATTATAAAAATAAAGAGTGATGAAAAAACATGCTAATCCTAGAAAATGAAGATAAAATCATGGAGGATGGGTTGGCAACAAAAGATACCAATTTCCTAGTTAACTAGCTTTACCTTATTCACAGAAAAGTTGGATAAAAGCATAATAAGGCAGAATCTACAGGAAAGCGCAGTTACTTATTTTGAGAGTCCATAAAGTGGTCAAGATCAACCCAGAATCAGAAATAAAGAATTCATGGGGTATAGATGGCATGTGTTGACTTTAATGTGCAAGTGGATGCCAACTAATTAGCAAGTGGGTAGGAATTTAATCAAATAATGATTAAATATTTTATTCTAAGTAATGAGTGGGTTTAATAATATCCCAACACTGAAGAATATGTTTTTTTTATTCTTGTGATAAGTCTACCTATCTTATCATCATTTAAAACTTTTTGTTATTCCTGAAATGAATAATGATAGAAGAGTCTATGATGGCAATTATAGATTTCACAATGGAAGAATTTACTAATTTAATTCCCTTATGAGAGCATATTCCTCTTTTTGTTGTTGTTGTGTTTAATCCTTATTCATATCTCAATTATCAAGTTCCACCATGATCATATATGATGCCCTTGACACCTGCCATCCCTTTAAATTTTGTCCATATCTACAATGGTTAGTGTATGGTTTTAAGGATGCCAAGAGGTCAGGATTTGACCACTTATGTGTGCATGGGAAGTGTAACACATGCCTCACATCTTCAACCACTACATGTAAGTACCCCCCATAGAAACCTTATGGGATGGACTCGTGGGAATTGAACCTTGATCACGAATGAAAAATTGCTCATTTCTCACTGGTGGATACAACCCCTTTCAAAAAAACTAGCCAAAGCCATAATGATTGATGTCTAATCTTAAGGATGACAAGAGATTGGGATTTGATCCACTTATTTGTTAAAATTTGTGCAAATAGGTTGAGCTTTGATCTTTAAAACTTTGATTGTAGAAATATAGAGCACTTGAAATCAATAAACCATTCACATGAACATTCAACCATAACACAAGATATGCTCCAAGGAAAACTCTCAAAACAATGAGGATGAAAAAACCCCAACAAATATTTAGAGTATAGTTCTGATAGATAGCATAAAATGTCTTTTACAATAAGAGATAAGAGATCACAAAACACCCTCGGTGTAGATACAAAGCAATAGAGAAGAGAGATCAATCAAATGAGCTTTCCAATGCATCCAACACATTAATAATAAGCAAGAATCATTGCCATGCAAGGTGTAGCAAATCACTGCATGAGAAATTAGCCTCCCATGCAAATTATAACGAATTGCATCCTGGGAGAATTGTGTTGAGTTTTAGTTTCTTCAATCCTGCAATACATAATGTGTTATGCCTTTCTTCTTTGACATTGATTAATGCTCAACTGGCTTCAGAGTGAGCTCACCTCTTAACTAGATGTAGGATCACTTAGTTAACATGATAACTTAAGTGTCATCATGCAATAGGTGTAACTCAAGTGCCATAACTTAAGTGTCATCTTTTAGTTTAACTAAAGTGTCATATTTTAGTTTAACTAAATTGTCATTATGACAAACACTTTAGTTAACTATTTCTTTTTTATTAACACTTTAGTTAAATATTCTTAACTGAAGTCATGCTAATTGATTTTACTTGAAGTGATCATTGAGTTCTCCTTTAATTAACTGATGCATACATTGATACTTTAACTGAAGCTTTAACAGAGGCATAAATTGTTGTTTAATTGAAGCTTTAATTAAGGCATACATTGTTTTTAGCTGGAGATTTAACTGAATCTTATAACAATTTTAGTTTTACTTTAATCAGTTGAAGGCAGCTCATGAACAATTTGAATTCTCTTATTCTCTATGCACTATATTTATCTCTTATCTTTACTGCATGGTCAATATGTGTTAACTTTAATTTATCCATCATATCGGATTATACTAAGAATATTTGTCAGATGCTATGATCATATTATATTACTCCAGATCAAATGATCATATAAGCTAAAGTAATTCACTCTAGAGGTGGCCAGTCTCTAAAGGATACTTAATACCAATCAAAATTTTGTTTAGGATCCCTCTTAATCTCTTCTTCCTTGCAGAGATTACTAGTCTTTAGATCTTGATCTTCTTTATTGACAGAGACTCACTGCATATTAACTTTGCAAATTTGGTCACATGCAAGAGGTGGCGAATCTTTGCCTAGGTGAAGGAGGCCTCATGCAGAATATACTGAATCATTGCATGCTCTGTACGTCTAATTCATCAATCCCCTCTTCATCCTTACTGTAAAAGCAATGTTTTCTTATTTGATGGAGGTGGTTTTTCTTTGGATTCGCCCCTCCTCTTGGAGACATTCATGCCACAACCTCTCGAATTTAGGTTACACCTATAAGCCATTCAAAACAACCAAGAATGTTTCCCATGAGGATGGAATACCATCAATAACAGTTTGAATGAGATCATCTTCATCCACCACAACCCCAATTCTATAAAGTTGATCTGTTACCTGAGAGATCTTGGTGAATAAATAGGTCATTGTATCATCCTTCTCCATTTGAGGTTTCATAGTTTGTTCTTCAATGCCTTCTTTTAACTCGGAGCCTTCTTCTCATAGAGGTTTGTAATAGTATCAAAAAATTATTTTGTAGTATTCAATGGAGTAATCATGGATATCAAGTTGTCCTTCATTGAATCATAGATGACTCGTTGGATTTAGCTTGGTACTTCATAAAGGTAATTCACCCTGCATTAGATGTAGGATCCATTAGCTACATATCCATCTAGGTCATGTTCCTCTAGGATGTTCAAAACCCTAGCCTTCCAAGTGTTGAAATTCAAAGTACCTTTAATTCAGTATTCTAGTCATACTGAGATCGATGCCATTGTCTTCAAGTACTGTGCTCGACTCATCAAGATCTACATAGACTCAAGTTTGCTTGACAAAGATTAACTCCTTCACACCCTAAGATCTGATACCATGTTTAATTTTGTACAAATATCCGAGCTTTAATATTTAAAATTTTAGATGTATAAATATAGAGCACTTGAAATAAATAAATCATTCACATGAACATTCAACCATAACACATGATATACCTTGGGGAAAACCCTCAAAATGATGAGGATGAAAAAAACCCAACAAATATTCAGAGTATAATTATGATAGATAACAGAGAATGTCTTTTACAATAGCATAATGCTTTCAGAAGATAAGAGATCACAAAACACCCTTGGTGTAGATACGAAGAAATAGAGAAGAGAGATCAATTAGATGAGCTTTCCAACATGCCCAACACATTAATAATATGAAAGAATCATTGCCATGCAAAGTGTAATGAATCACTGCATGATAAATTATCCTCTCATGCAAACTATAGTGAATTGCCTTCTTGGAGAATTGTTTTGAGCTTTGGTTTCTTCAATCCTGCAACAATTAATGAGCTATGCCTTTCTTCTTTGACATTAAATAATGCTTAATCGTCTTCAAAGTGAACTCGCCTCTTAACTGAATGTAGGGTCACTTGGTTATGCTAATTTATGTGTCATCATGCAATATGTTTAACTCAAGTGTCGTATTTTAGTTTAACTAAAGTGTCATTACACAAAACACTTTAATTAACTAATTCCTTTTGATTAACACTTTAGTTAACTATTCTTAACTAAAATCATGCTGATTGATTTTACTTGAAGTGATCACTGAATTATCCTTTAATTAATTGATGCATACATTGATACTTTAATTGAAGCTTTATCTAAGGCATACATTGTTATTTAACTGAAGGTTATAACAGTTTGAGTTCTACTTTAATCAGTTGAAGACATCTCATGAGCAACTCGAATTCTCTTATTCTCTATGCATTATCTTTTACTCTTATCTTTATTGCATGGTCGATATGTGTTAACTTTAATTTATCTATCGTATTAGATTATACTAAGAATATTTTTCAGATGTTGCGATCATATTATATTACTCTGGACCAAATGCTCGTATGCTAAAGTAATTCACTCTAGAGGTGGTCAGCCTCTAAAGGAGAGTTAATATCAATCGGTGACCATAGTTAGTAATACATCACACAACATTAATGCTTCAACATGCAAAGCATTTACCTCTATAACTGAAAGTCCACCTCATCGATGCCTACTATAACCAGAGGCCCGCATGAGAATCTTGACTTGACACACAAGTCCAAAACCTTGTCCAATAAGACTTTACAACATCATCACTTTGATATATCAAGGCATTCACCTCAACACATGAGGAATAACCTTTTACAACTAAAGGCTAAGTCATTCTTGAGTCTAATCCAAGAATTTGCTCCAAGTTCCTGAGTCCAACTTAGGCTCCCTACCTCAACACATGAGGCCAAATCTCGTATGCACACAAGATTGGTTGGGAGAATGACTTGTGATGTTGTATATTTAACATTATTTGTGCACAAAGAGTGCAATGAAAGCCTCACAAATTTGAGCTCTACCTCTGATTGCCCCCTGGGAAACCTCAGGGACCAAGTGACCTCATGAGAATTGAACCTTGGTAACTGGTGAAAATTCCTCGTTTCTCACCAATGGATTCAAACCCTTTGGACATTTTTAAAGTGTTATTTTCACATTATAATTATTATTACTATATTTTTAGTTTTATTTAACATATTATATTGGGTTGACATAGGTTGATGTCAATGTTACAGACATGGGACAGTGTTACAATCCTTTCAATAATGGGTTATAATATGCTCCTCGTTCTCTCAATATAGTATAATCATGTCACTTTTTTAACTCAATGATATGAATATGTTTTTTAATTTTTTTTTAAGACTAATGCTAAATTATATGAGTTTGTTTCTAATGAAAAAAATCTATATATCTATAGTGGAAAATGCTCATGATTTTTTTATGCTCATAATTTTTTTTCTGACAGATCATATATTTATCTTATACAAACATCGAATGAAACTAACTAGTCGTGTTTTGCTTATCATTCTCTACTACACAATTTTGTATGGCTCCAAGTCAAAGAGAATATAATTAATATCTTCGAAGACCATCCATGGACTATAATTGTTTAATATCCTAGGAGAACATCCATGGACCATAAAAACGATCACTATAATGATCACCCATTTAAGACTACCCTAGGGAATTATAAGATTACAACTCAAATGGATTTGGTGAAATTATAAGGCCACACAATGTTCATTCTTTTTAATTCTTAGGCTCATTCCAGTAACTAATTAGAGAAATAAGTGCATAAAGAATTAACACAAACTTGCTATATGTTGTTGAGCCTCAAATAAATTCTTTGTCCTTTGAGCATCAAGTAAACACAATGTTAAGTGTGTATAGGGTTATTTTGAAGTAATTGTAGTAGTAAGTTTGTGATGTTAGCCTTGCTATTGCGTGAAACTAAAGATGACAATTGAATGTTATAGATAACATATGCCTGACTTTTTATTGCCATGTCTTCTTCTACAACTTTATTAAGGAATTCAAGGAAAATCTTCACCATGACATTAAACATGTCCATATAGCTTGATGAAAAGGCTTGTAATCTAGAATATGAAAAGATGCATTCTCTTTGCCACTCTATTGTCAATGGTTAGTTTTTGGTAGAGAGATACACCCTCTAGCCACATACAATGGGATCCAAAAACATGTATAATAATTTAAACATCTATGATTATTTAGACCGTAATGTTCTATATAACATACATGCATGTCTCAAATAACAACAATGAAAAGCATGTGGTAATGACCAAGAACCACTTCTACATAAGCTATGAAAGAAGCCACGGCTTCCATAATGCATTGATTTCAATTGTTCTACCATGACTTATAGAAATAAATATAAAAATGATTACAAATTGGATTTTGTTTTTTTGTTTTTTTCCAGTCGAAAAAAATACATTCCTTGGTATTCATTGAATCAAAGGAACTTTTTACATCTTCAAGTAAATCGACCAATAGCTGTTCATGTATAGCAGAATGTTCATGTACAGCAGAAATAATAAACAGTCCTACCTGTGTATATCAGCAAATATACAGTCCTATCAGCCCAAAAATAACAAGTGAATACATGAAAGCACAATAAATTTTCCACAGAAACTTATACTCAAAGCACTTTGGGTTCACTACCTATGAGAACCCTCTCATAAGAAGACAATCAAGTACAGTCATCTATGTTCCTAAAGAAACATAACAGGAACCCAAAAATCTGATCCAAGGAGGGAGTGATACTCAAGTAATCAGTAAAATGATGTTCCACAAAAACCTGTAAGTGTCTCACAAAACTGGAGAGATATTTCTGTAGTAAAAAGTGCATATTCTAAAAGAGTTGTGCTTAGATTTCTCCAATAATCTCATTCCCAAAAAATTCTGTAAGTATGAGATGTCCCGGTGCCAAATGCAGTCCCTCCTTTGATAAAATGTCTGCCCTCCTATTATGTTCCCTATAAACATGACTGAGATCCACCCACATGAAGGAGGATATGAGAATCCTAGTGTTGTGGCACCAGGCCTCTAGATTCACCATATCCAGGGCGGATTCCATATTAGCCCACTTTATAATCACAGAGGAGTCGCCAAAGATATGTAGGTAAGGTAACCCAATATCCTTGGTGACCCATAGTGATGCCCAAAGTGCTAAGAGCTCAGCTCTAGTATTGGTACTTCTGCCACATCCGAGCTTGAAGGCAAGAAGGTGTAATTCATTCAGCCAGATAACAAAACCCGCACCCCCCACATCTTTTGTGGCCGCACCATCAAAAAAGATCGTAGGATACACAAGTGTAGGAAAATTCCCAATATCCCTGATCCTGTGCTTTTGTAACAGAGGGGGCTTAAAGGTCAAAAAATCATCATATATGATATATATCAATCTGTTCAAGTATGGCTCCTGATCTTCAAAACATAATCGGTTCTTTGCCTTCCAAATATTCCAGACTATGAAGAAAGGCAAATACAGTAAATACCCCTTCCTAGCAATCTAGCAGGTTAATATTTCCAGAAAGGTATGGCCACACCAGTCCAGGTTCACATTTAAAATACAGCTTAGGCCACCAATAACCTCCTTCAGAAATCTACAACTGACAAAAAGATGTTCAACCAATTCTGCCTCCTCCTTGCAGAGGTAACATCTATTGGGACCATACCATCCTTTTTTCCTTAAGGTATCCCAAGTATTGATTTTTTTATTACATGCGAGCCACACAAAACATTTGATCTTGAGTGGGAGATTAAAGAGCCAAATCTTCATCATAATGTCAGTATCCAATACAGTTTTGTAATTTGTGACTATATAATCATAGGCTTTCCTAGCTGTCACTATACCCCTCTGTTCATCAAACATCCAAAGCAATCTGTCCTCCGAAGTAACAATCCTTATACCCCCATGAGTCAGTCCAGCAACATATGAGGACCACTGTTCAGCCCAGCTCCCACCCAAAAGTAGGTCCGAGGCAGAGTACCAATCAGTCCCATCCAACCTATAGCCATCCAGATTTTGTGCATGTGCTAGATGAGTGATACCCAGATCAGTGAGATACTCCCTAAGCTCCTCCGATAATAAAAACTGTGAGTTTTGCCCAGCAATGGGGTCAATACCCACTCTGATTTTTAATCCATTCCCCACCTTCCATCCCAGCTGACAGGTAATCCACCCAATAATTCTGATGAAAACATTCCAAAAATATGAGGTACCAACAATACTAAAAGACCGACCACGTATCCAAGCATCCAGAGGTCGGTTCTTTAAGTATTTATGGGCAATGATTCTGCTCCAGATCCCAGTACCAGTAAGAAGAAGCCACAAACTCTTGAGTCTTAAAGAGATACCAAACCATTCCAGGTTCTTGATGTCCCAGCCTCCAAATTCAATAGGAAGTGCAAGAGATTTCCAGCTGACCAGATGGGATAGACCATGGTCCCCAGATGATCCCCAGAGAAAGTTATAAATAAGTTTGCGCAAAGTATTAAGGATGGATTTGGGACAACGAACCAAAGCAAACCAATAGACCGCCAAACCAGTTAGTACAGCTCTGATAAGGACCACTCTACCACCCAGTGATAGGTACCTGTAAGTCCAATTTTTAATCTTTCTTTCGAATAAATGGATAAGCCAGATCCAATCAGAGGTATGGTATCCCAACGGTTTTAGGTAGAAACCCAAATACTTAAACCCCACCGTGATAGGATCCATCTTAAACGGAAAGAGTCCAGCAAGTTCCTCCCTTAACTCATAGTCAACATTCTGGTAGAGGAAAGATGACTTTGTTGGACTAATCACCATCCCCGATACCCCACAGAACAAATCCAGAGCTTCTCTATAGGCCCTCCATTCATCAATAGAGCCAGCCCCAATGAGGATAACATCATCTACAAAAAAGAGGTGGGTTATAGACAGGCTGGGCGAATACCAAAACCCCATGATCTTTCCATGATATTGTGCATCCAATATGATTCGGCTAAGTCCCTCCATGATTAAGATAAAAATGAGAGGGGAGAGGGGACAGCCTTGTCTCAGTCCTCTGGATGCAGTAAAGAACTCAGAGGGAGTCCCATTAATCAATACAAC
Organism: Pseudotsuga menziesii; assembly: GCA_001517045.1. NCBI lineage: Eukaryota > Viridiplantae > Streptophyta > Pinopsida > Pinales > Pinaceae > Pseudotsuga > Pseudotsuga menziesii. The sequence goes on from LPNX011184172.1 coordinate 160,674, forward strand.
AAAACAAGAGCCCGTAATACATCCCATAATCCAGTTTACACCCAACATAGGAATACCAATCTGTATAAGCAGGAGCCTGATGAATGTCCAGTTTACTCTATCAAAGGCTTTAACCAGATCTAACTTTAGTACCAAGGAATCAGAATTTTTTGTCTTGATCGAGTGCAAAAGTTCCTGGGTAATACCCACCGGTTCAGTGATCTGTCTATCTTTAAGAAACCCAAATTGGTTGGCTGATAGAGAGCGGTTCAATATAGGCTTAAGTCTGATAGCCACAATCTTTGAAATAATCTTGTAGATTAGATTACATAAAGAGATCGGCCGGAAATCATCAAAGGTTAAAGGATTTTCACATTTAGGAATCAAGGTCAGAAAGGTAGAGTTCCAAGCACCGGTAACTCTACCAAAACGTCTGGCCTGTTCCACAGCACTAACCAGTTCCTCCCCCACCAGTTCAAAAAAAGCCAGAAAAAATTCAACAGGCCATCCATCCGGGCCTGGACTCTTGTCCTTTTTAAACCCCCTGAGCACAGCTTCAACCTCTGGGCCTGTTATGGGCTGATTAAAGCAATCTATATCATCATCCAAAGTCATCTGAGGAAAAAGTCTGACCACCTTCAATTGTTCTGAAATTGGATTTTGTTTGAATGTTATATAAACAAGTTGAAAATATTTGTTTTATAAAAAAATTATTACATTACATATTTGAACTATTTTCATATTGAAAGATGTAAAGAAAGAGCTTTGAAAAAGATAAATCCCCTGAAATACAAATTGAAGTAATAAAAAGATCACGTTGAGTCCCCTAATAAGTGTGATTATTCATCCCATCCCCTCAAAAAAGAGATTTTGCTAAATGAAAGCAAGACCTTAGGGCAAGTGTGATTATAACAAAGAACCATTATTTTTATCCTCGAAAAAAAATACTCCCAACAAAGAGAACTGACGGCACTGACCAATAAGCTATGCATGGAGGATTCAAAGGTGTTGACAAATATATGTATTGGAAATGTCAAAACTATAGTTTATTCAATCAAAAAAAAACAAAAGGAATCTTTTATATATATATAGGAGTTCATCAATATAGATGATTCATTTATAAAATATAGTGCATGACACTTTTCAATTTGATCTAATTTGAAATTTATACAACTTTATGTTAGAAATCTGAGCAAGTTAACTTGATTTTTATTTATTGAGTACATCTTAAATGGGATAGATGTGATGTATCCTCAGTTAGCATATGTTCATTCAATAAAAATAATAATAAAAAGTAAAAAATAAAAAAAAACTTATAACATGTTGGTTTATAATTAAAAAATAAAAAAACTTATAACATGTCGGTTTATAATTAAAAAATATTATACTCGTATAAATCTATAACCATATTAGATAGTAAAATATTATTAGTAAAGTAGTAAAAAAAATTATGAAACCTATAACATATAAAATTTAATTTTAAATTAGCTAAATTGTAAAACACATTTATGTAATTTATATCAAAATTCAATTTAAAATTTCTTTAACTTGAAAGCTAAGCAACATGATGTTAGGAATAAAATATGTGATAGAAAATAAACTATAAAATAATTGCGATTACAATAACAACACTTATTATTGGTCGTCAAGGTTGTCAACAGCATCTCTTCTATTCACTTTGGCACATTACAATGAAATATTACAACGATATTTATAAGGTTCTTTAAATGCAAATATAACTAGCAAGAAACCACGGGCCATTAAAACCTTGTGCCTTAAACCACTTACATCATTGCTTAACAAGTAAATGTTCATTTTTTAGTTATATAGAAAAACTAGTCATTTCTCAAAAACATTTGGATAAATATTTAAAATCTTCATTTGATGTAAAATGTTTTCCAAATTTCAATTTATTCTGGAAAATCTAGATTTTAAATTTTTATATGGATTATTTTGCTCATTGTCTTAATATTCATTATTAGTTTTAAAGAAAGACAAGTAAATAAAGTTTTGGAAAACTATTTGATTATATGATTATATGTATTAATATATTTAATTGGGATAGTGTGTCACTTGACATGGACTAACAGGTTATTTTTAATTAATCATGAGTAAGATAGACTAGTTATACATTTTGACAAATTAAAACCATGTTTCAAATATTTTATAATCCAGTGTTGAAATTTGTATATTAACATTTTTATTTTTTATTATATATAGAAAAAAATCTAATATTAATTATTTGTTGATTTTTTTTTGTATATATTGAAAATAATTTTTAACTAAAATATCAAAATCATAACTAAATAAATAATATTAGATTTTCAGCACTTGATGTTCCATCTCTGATGCATTGGTGTTCCGATATTAGATATATGATTCATGTGGCCCCTCCGGTGATCTTTAAACACACTTTTCGTGAGCATAATTCGCTGGAAGATGAACTTTCAAAAAGAGCTTTGCAATTGGATATGGGTTTTGTTTCTTATTCAGAAACATTGGATGGATTGGTTATTAACCAAGGCAATCTTGCTCTATTTTAGTAGTTGCTGATATTTAATTTTCAGCCTATGTTTTCTGTTGTTGATGATGTTACATGGATGTTCTGCTTGAATCTTCTCTGCCAGCATGTATTGGCTCTGAAATGTATGGTTAAAGTTCACTCCAGATTTATATGAATATTTCTGACCTAACTATTCAGGGATGATGAGGAAAGTCTGCAAAGATCAGACTTTATCTTGTATTGTTGTTCTGTTCTGGACATTTGCTCATGCATGAGACGGATCTCTTCTGCATTGTAAATGATGTCTTTTGATTCAATAGAATAACAAAGACTGGTATTTTTTCTTCTGAAAAAAAATATGAATCCACAATATAAATTTATTTTATTTTATATTTTTTGTTATTATTATTTTTTGTTTTTTATGTAGGCTAGCCTAACTTTTTTTATGTAGGCTAGCATAACGTGACTAAACTATGTAAGTTTTACAGCGATTTTCCAAAAAATCATCCAATTTTATTGAAAATCATCAAAATTTTATACTCCTACCCAAAATACTTAAAATATATTAAACATTAATTATGAATTCTTTATAACCATGCTTTTCATGTTATATTCGATATGTTGTTGGATGCATACATATATTTTTACATGTTTTTTTTATAGTTTTACAGTGGGCTTGTATAATGATTTTGTTTATTTATTTTACATTTAAAATTGATTTATGTAGCATTCGATTAGTTAATTAATTTAAAGTGTTATTTTGGTTTATTTGTTTTAAATTTTAAAATTGATTTATATACACTTGTAGAATGATTTTGTTTATTTATTTTACATTTAAATTTTAAAATTGATTTATGTAGCATTCGATTAGTTAATTAATTTAAAGTGTTATTTTGGTTTATTTATTTTAAATTTTAAAATTGATTTATGTAGTATTCTAGAATGATTTTGTTTATTTACTTTAGATTTAAAATTGATTTATATAGCATTCTATTGGTTAATTAATTTAAAGTGTTATTTTTGTCTATTTACTTTAAATTTTAAAATTGATTTATGCAGTGTTCTATTGAGTAATCAATTTGAAATTTTATTGTGAGATTTGTTTGTTTAACTTAAGTTTTTGCATAGATTTGATTCAAGTTTTAACATAGGGAGTAATCAATTTGAAATTTTATTGTGAGATTTGTTTGTTTAACTTAAGTTTTTGCATAGATTTGATTTAAGTTTTAACATAGCTCCGTGGCTGTCAGTACCTCTTCCTCTTCATAGTCACTGTCAATGCCTCTTCATGGTACAATAGAGCAATACAAATTTACAATAAAAATGGTACAATATAGCAATACAAAGTTAAGCTAAAGGAAAAGTAAGCACAATGCTTTATGGCGATCCACAAATTTCCTACTTTTCGTATTTTTATTGGAAGAAAGATTCATTGTGTAGGTATATCAAAATACCCATAAACAAATTCTAGGAAAAAATGTGCAAATCATAATTCTTTACCATAAACCCTAACTTATTTGAATAAAATAAATAAATAATCAGAACTTTAATAGGAACATTCCCATTTATTCCATTTCAATGCTTTTTAAGATTCACATATTATTATTATTATTATTATTATTCAACAATAAAACTATTAACGTTTGTCAAATTTTTGCAACAAAATTCTATGCAGCAGACTACTCATACAATGCAACAACTGTGCATGGACTTATGCCTGCAGGAAAACCGAGAAAAAGTTGCAAAATGACATATTTTTTTATCTAGCTATAGATTTTTCATAGAAAAAATAACTAGAAAGACTCTAAAACAGACAAACGGAACTGCAAACAAATTTTTGCTTCAGATGCTTTGATAATAAACTCATATATTTTGCTAGAGTGAAAGCGATATAGTGGAAGATCAACATGACATATCAACTACCATATAGTGGAAGATCAACATGACATATCAGCTACCATTATATTTGCAATTATATGCTATCAATTACAATTATCCTATTAACATCAGGTTGTGCACCTGCCATTCTAAATCCCATAGTATAAATATTCTCCATATTAGCACATAATCGAGTTCATTGTTTAGATTTCCTCACTGAGTAACATTATAACTTATAGTTGCTTCCATGCACTCAGTATTGCATTGTTGATATGCCATTTATCCCTCAGTAATCTATAGACAACAATATTAGAAACTTTAAGTGTTGTTGTTATGCCATTTATCCCTCAGTAATCTGTAGACATCAATATTAGAAAGTTTAATAACTTAAATACTTTGGAGATATAAAAATAATGTTTTATTCCATATCCATCGGATGTAGTTTGGGTGGTTGGGAGGAATAATTGTTAGTAGTTATCCTCTCCATTTAGGTTCAATTTTTATAAGTGACATGATGCTCTTGTTGACCCCCTGTGTAATGATTGAGGGGATTGCTTAATATGACCATTCCTTGATTCTCCGAAAAAACAGGTATTAGCATATATGTGATTTTAAAAAAATGCTTCATTACCATAATTTTATAACAAAATTTCAAATATACATAATTATTTATATTTGGTACTAGTATGTTTTTTAACCAAAGAAACAAAAACTTTTCTTGATATTCATTAAGAATCAAAGAAAAAACATGCATACATTTTGCTTGTCATAAGTTCTGGGTTGTCGAAAACCAAAAACTTTCAGAAAGGCTTACAAAACAATCTTAAGACGTTCAAGTCCAAAAAACATGCATTCAATACATTCAAGAGTTCACTCTTTTCATGCTCCCTTACAAAAAAAAAACTTATACCAAACAAGAGTCCAATTTAATCTAGCAACACCAAACCTTCCATTAAGATATTTCCTTCTTGCATTTCTTGGAAAAACATAGTTCTAAAAACCTCATTAACCGCAATTTTTGAAAACCTGTCAGCTTCCCTGTTAAAACTCCTTCAATTATTCATACAGGATAAATGGTGAAAAGAAGTTACCAGAGATCTCATCCTCTTGCACCAATTTTTAATAAATCTTATCTGCAGATTGAAATTCCCTTTTGCCCACTCAATAATGATTTTTGAATCCCCATCAATAAACAAGGAATCAATACCACATTTGTTAGCAAAAAACAAAACTCCTTAGAGGCCAAGTAGTTCAATTTTTGTGTTACTTCCCTGTCCTCCACCCACCCTAAAATTAAACCAACAAGAGTCATGAGTCATTTAGTTTGACAGCTTTGACTACCATCCCACTACCACATAACCCATTCATCGAATGGCCATCAAGAAAAGAAAAAGTTGAGCAATGATGAAAAAACAGAGCTGTAGATATACTTCTGCTTCTGAAGATTCCTAAATACATCAAATTCCTTCAATATATATATACTTTTAATTCTACAATAACTGACAGAAGGAATAACATTTTCAAACATAGTTTTATTTCTAACCTTCCAAATGTTCCAGAAAATGAAAATTGGTAGGAGTATAAACCTTTTTTCTTTCAAGCAAATCCTTAAATCTATTTTCCAAATTGCTTCCTCCCCAATCTAAGATCACTTTAAGGTCCCCAACAGTATAATACCAAACAACTTTTCTAAAGTCACATTCAATGAAAAGGTGATCCAACCGATTCTTCCACCTTTCTGTAAAGTGGGTAGAATCTCGTCCCAAATCAACCTCTCTTCCTCAAATTCTTCCAAGCCAAAATTTTATTTTCCATAAGTAGCCAAAAAAAACATTTGACTTTTGAAGGGAGTCTCCATTTCCAGAGTTTAGAGTTCCACCATTTAAAGTTACCAAAAGACATAGTGTGCACAATTGCCGAGTATGCTTCTTTAGCTGTAACCTGTCTATTTAATTTGTTCCAAGACCAAGCTATTTTGTCCTCTTCCGAGCTGAGCTGGATACCTTCTACATTTAAATTGTGAATATAATTATCCCATAAGTCTACCCAACCAGTGAAGCCCAAATCCTTTGACATAAACCAATAATCCCCTTTCAATACAACCCAAGGAGATCTTCTTAATTTGTTCAGAGTGGAAATATCAAGAACTTTTAAATGACTAATATACCTTCAAAAAGTTTATAATTTCCATTGTCACCCACAAAAGGATCAATTCCCACTCTCGCTCATTCTCCATTTCCAATTTCCCATGCCACCCATTTTTTATCCAACTGAAGTTCTATAACAAATTGTTCCATATAGCAGAGTAGTCATTGTTGTCCCACTTTTCAGATCTGAACCAAGATGCCTAGTCTACATTCTTTAAATATTTAGCCTTACAAACCTTGCTCCAGAGATTTGAAACCTTAATAACTCTCGACAGGATTTTTAGACATAATGCAGTATTAAACCAATCCAAGTTTTTTATGTTCCAACCTCTTTTGCATTTTGGAAGTGTTAAATGCTCCTAGGAAACTAAGTGAAGGGAGCTTCCATTCCTAGCACCTTTCAAAAGAAAATTGAAAATTTTAGAGCGAATAGTCTTAATAATAGATTTAGGCACCATCATAAGGGAAAACCAATACATTGGCACACTAGTTTGGAATATTCCTGGACCAAGGTCAATCTACCTCCAAGAGACAGAAAAGGATAAACCCAGTTACTAATCCTTTCGTAATTCCTTTTCACTAACCACATCCATTTGATATTCATGTAGCAGTTTGGTCTTAGGAAGAACCCGAGATGTTTGAACCCATTTTCTTGTGGTTCCCAATTATAACCAAAAACATAATTGATTTCTTCCCTGATAGCATAAGAGATTCTATGGTGGTAGAAAATAGATTTTTCTAGGTTAATTGTTGACTTTTTAAGTCTAAATATAACATTAATTTTAAAAACAATAATGTACAAAATGCACTCAGATATTACACAGGATTTTTAACGTGGTAAAACCCCAATTTGGGGAAACATCCACCTCGGCAAAGTATTGATGTCTTATTCCTTTCAACAATGAAAATTACAATTAGGCATATCATCCGCACATCTCATTCACTCTTCTCGCTCCTCTCCAAATACATTTAAATACATTTAGTCAAGAAGTTACATTAACGGAAGAACTACCACCGGTTACAGTAACTCCTAATCAACCAACAATTACGGTTAAGAAACCATTTTAGTTTAATTAGTTGCCACAAATTTAACAATATCCACCTTGACAACAAATCATCAAATACTTTGCCGAGACTATTCATCACTTCTTTGTTAAACCAAGAGAAGCCACACACCAACGCAACTTTTGTAATATTACTGGTTTTGTAAACATATCTGCACAATTTTCCTTAGTATGAATTTTTTTCAGATCTACTCCACCTTCACTAATGGATTTCCTTACAAAATGATATTTTACATCAATATGTTTAGTCTTACTATGGTAAACGGGATTTGTAGCCAAATGTATAGCACTTTGGCTATCACAAAAAACAGGCACACTGTTCTGCAACCTTCCAATTTCTCCAAGTAGACCTTTCAGCCAAATTGCCTCTTTGCAAGCATGTGAGGAAGCAATGTACTCAGCCTCTGTAGTGGATAAAGCAATTGTTTCCTGAAGCATTGACATCCAACTTATAGCTCCACCTACAAGAGTAAAGACATAACTTGAAGTAGACCTTCTCTTGTCCAAATCACCTGCAAAATCTGAATCAACAAAACCGCATATTGAATACTGGTTTGATTAAAAGCGATACAATAGTCACTTGTGCCTCTTAAGTATCGAAGCACCCATTTCACTGCATTCCAATGTTCCTTTCCTGGATTTGCCATGTATTTACTGACAACACCTATTGCATGTGAAATATCAGGTCTAGTGCACACCATTGCATACATCAAACATCCTACTACATTGGCATATGGAACACGAGACATATAATCCTTTTCTTCATCACTACTACGACATAAACCTGAAGAAAGCTTAAAATGGGAAGCCAAAGGAACATTCACAGGTTTTACCTTGTTCATTCCAAACCTTTCAAGTATCTTTTCAACATACTTCTCCTGTGAAAAACTGAGCTTACCATTTCTTCTGTCTCTGTGTATTTCAATACCCAAAATCTATTTTGCAGCTCCAAGATCCTTCATATCAAATGCCCTAGCCATTTGAGCCTTCAACTTGCTGATTTAGCCCATACTTTTACTTACAATAAGCATATCATCAACATACAATACTAAGATAATGAATACGTCATTTAACTTTTTGAAGTACAAACAATGATCATACTCACTTCTAGTATAACCTTGGCTCACCATGAAAGAATCAAACTTCTTGTACCATTGCCTGGGTGACTGTTTCAGGCCAAACAATGATTTCCTGAGCTTGCAAACTAATTTTCCTTTACGATGCTGCACATAACCCTCTGGTTGTTCCATAAAAATCTCCTCATCCAAATCTCCATGTAGAAAAGTTGTTTTAACATCTAGTTTCTCTAACTCCAAATCAAGCACTGCAACTAGTGCTAACACAATGCGAATAGATACAAGCTTGACAACAGGTGAAAAAATCTCATGATAGTCAATACCTTCCATCTGAGAATACCCTTTCGCGACCATCGAGCTTTGTATCTTTCAATCTTACCGTCAACACTTTTCTTCAATTTAAAGACCCACTTACACCCAACCACTTTCCTATCTTTAGGGAGTTCAACCAAATTCCATGTCTCGTTCTTCTCCAGAGAATCCATTTCTTCTTTCATTGCCATCTTCCACTTAGCATTTTCAGTGCAATCAATGGCTTCCTGAAAACAATAAGGTTCTCCATCATCAGTAAACAAAGCAACAGATGAGACAAAATCAGTATACCTCTTAGGAGGCTTTCTCTCCCTTGTCGATCTTCTTGGTGTAGGTTGTGGGGTTTCCACATCTTCTTGAATTTCTTCATCTTCTATGACTTCATTTTCACCAGAAACTTCTTCTTGTTCCTTTAAGTCATGCAAAAATTGGTTCTCCAATTGAACTAGCTGTTTTGATAGTACCTGTTCCTATTCCACATCAACTTTTATATTTTCTGATTTAATCAGAGAAGATTCATCAAAAATTACATCTCTGCTAATGACAATTTTGCGGGCAGTAGGATCCCACAACCTATATCCTTTTGTTACATCATCATAGCCAACAAAGATGCATTCCTTTGACTTGGGATCTAACTTAGAATGCTTATTTTTAGGAGTAAGAGCATAGGCTTCACAACCAAAAAATTTTAAATTCGAATAATCACAACAAGGATTACTAGTCCATACCTCTTCCGGAATTTTACAATTTATCGCCATGGAAGTTGACCGATTTATTAGATAACAAGTAGTTGAAACTACTTCTGCTCACAACTCTTGACTCAAATTAGCATTGTTGAGCATGCTCCTTGCTCTCTCTAGAAGAGTCCTATTCATGCGCTCTGCAACGCCATTTTGTTGAGGAGTGTAAGCATTTGTCTTATGTCTTACGATCCCTTCTTCTTTGCAATACTTTTCAAACTCCAAATAAGTAAACTCACTTCCATTATCCGTCCTCACACATTTAATTGTCCTGCCTGTTCTTTTCTCCACCATAACTTTAAATTGTTTGAATGTATCAAACACATCAGCTTTCCTTTTCAAAATATAAACCCAAACTTTCCTTGAAAAATCATCTATAAACAATACATAATATGATGCTCTTCCATAAGAAATAGTAGGGGATGGACCCCACAAATCCGAATTAATGTAATCAAGAATACCTTGACTAACATGACTCCCTGCATTGAACTTTTGTCTACACTGTTTGCCAAATATACAATGTTTACAAAACATCAAATTCAAAGTCTTTAAGTTTGGAAGCAGTTTTTGATTCATTAATATTTGAAGTCCTTTCTCACTCATATGACCAAGACGTTGATGCCATAACTAAGTGGATCCTGACACCCCTTCAGATATTAATGTTGTATCATTAGTTTGAGTTTTTCCAATCAATTTGTAAAGGTTTCCTACTCTTTGTGCCTTCATGACCACTAAAGCACCCTTAGATACTTTTAGTATTCTTTTTAAACCTGTAAACTTATGACCACTAGAATCCAAAACTCCTAATGAGATTAAATTTTTCTTTAACTCAGGTACATGCCTTACATCTATAAGTGTTCTTATCACTCCATCAAACATTTTAATTTTTATATTTCCAAATCCTAGAGTCTTACATGGAGAATTATCTCCCAAAAGAACACAACCATCATTAACTGTTTGATAAGAAGAAAACCATTCTTTATGAGGACATACATGGTGCGAATCACCAGAATCTAACAACCATTCTTCATTATATCCTGGAACACTACAAATGGATAACACCTCATCAATCATACCTGAATCAGACTTAACTGAATTTGCCTCAGACTTGGAGTCATTAGATTCTTTTCTTTTCCAACAGTCTTTCTTGAGATGACCAATCTTGTTGCAGTACCAACATTTGAGTTTGCTCTTTCTACTCTTTGACTTAGATCTGGAAGTTCCTCTTGACTTTTCTCATTTTTCTTTGGAACGACCTCTAACATACAAAGCTTCAGGTGTAGAGGGCTCAATATTAGACTTATTTCTTAATTCCTCAGACAACAATGCTCCAATTACAGTGTCAAATTCCAAAGTGTCAGATGTACTAAGACTAATAGAAGATACGGCATGACCCCAAGACTCAGGTAAAGTGCATAATAGATTTACAGCCTTATTTTCATCCTCAATGTGAACATCCATACTATTCAACTGGCAAATAAGATTATTAAATACATTTAAATGATCTGCAATCTTTGTTCCTTCTTTCATCTTCATACCATATAACTGTCTTTTTAAATAACTTCTATTTGTTACAGATTTGATCATATACATGTTTTCTAATCTATTCCACAAACTTGCTGCTGATTTTTCTGCAGCAATGTTAAAGAAGACATCATCTACAAGACATAACCGAATTGTGCTAAGTGCTCTCGCATCCAAATCCTCCCAATCATCATCTGACATAGTTACAGGTCTTTTCCTTTTTCCATCTAAGGCCTTCTGCAACCCTTGCTGAACTAACAGATCTCGCATCTTCAGTTTCCACAACTCAAAGTTATTCTTACCGCTAAATTTTTCAATCTCAAATTTTGAACTAGACATTTTTGCCATTACTTTGTTATGTTTCAGACTTTTAAATACTACTCCAAAGTTTTAATGACCCAATAAATTTTCAGCCTCAATTCAATTCAAAATTTTCAATATATATATCAAAAAACTTCCACCATTTTTATTTCAAAACACTTCCAATTTCAGCCTTCCAAAAAATATATAAATATATATTCCAAATACTTCCAATAATAATAATAATAATAAATTCTCAAAAATATTTTTATTATTATTGTCTTATCTCCATACGGCTTCCCTCTTTCATTTCATTCCAGCTACAAATCTTGACGTCTACAACAGTCCACGGGGACTGAATTCTCCATCAACTCACCGTCGTTACAACCAGCAAGCTTAGCAATCTTCACCACCAACAATCCTCACGTTCAGCAATGGCATGCTTCACGATCTCCAGGTCATGCTTCAGCCTCAGTGAGCACTTCAGAGTTCTTCATGGCCAGGCCTCGGTGAGCAATTCATATGCACACAGAATCTTCAATTCATGGCTACTGTGTCTATACGATTTGCAAATGAGAAAATTCACAGGCACAACTCTTCACTTCCAGCACCGAATCGTTTTTCTTCACCGGCTTTCTCCACAGTCCAGCAGTCAACGACAGGCATGAACTAAGGTCTACGGCCTCCTCTACCAGATTGCTCTGATACCACTTGTTGATTTTTTAAGTCTGAATATAACATTAATTTTAAAAACAATAATGGACAAAATGCACTCAGATATTACACAGGATTTTTAACGTGGTAAAACCCCAATTTGGGGAAACATCCACCTCGGCAAAGTATTGATGTCTTATTCCTTTCAACAATGAAAATTACAATCAGGCATATCATCCGTACATCTCATTCACTCTTCTTGGTCCTCTCCAAATACATTTAAATACATTTAGTCAAGAAGTTACATTAACGGAAGAATTGCCACCGGTTACAGTAACTCCTAATCAACCAACAATTACGGTTAAGAAACCATTTTAGTTTAATTAGTTGTCACAAATTTAACATTAATTTCCATACTGAAAGCCAAACAAAAGGTATTGAGGATTTTAAACATATGTTTCCAATCTTTCACATAATCCCTCCCAAAAATGATCACTTCGTCTACAAAAAGCATATGTGAAATAAAGATACCAGCTGCAATCTTCATAACTGCAAAGAAGCCCTTTGATTTTGCTTCAGTAATAATTCTGCTAATTCCCTCAATGCCAGTAGAAACAATAAAGTCGATAAGGGGGCACCTTTACATAGCCCACAAGAAATTTTGAAGAAACATGTTGGTGCTCCATTGATCAATACATCAAAATTTGTTGAGGATACACAAGCATGTATCCAATTTGTTACATCCATGGGGATACCGATTTGAATCAAGACCAAACGTAGGAACACCCAGTCCACTTTGTTGTAATATTTCACAAGATCCATCTTCAAAATCAGTGATTTCATCTTCTTCGATTTTGCAGAGTGAAGACATTCTTGGGTGATTCCTATAGCTTTAGGTATTTGTTTGTTCTTTAGAAACCTTGATTGCTCATAAAAAAGTATTTCTGAGAGAAGAGGATTCAACCTGAGAGCAATGATTTTTGTGACCAACTTATACATCAAATTACACAATGTTATAGGTCTGTAATCACCAAAAGAGACAAAGATGTTCCTTCTTTGGGATTAAACTCAGGAACGTTGCATTGAGGGCACCACTCATACAATGTTATTTTCTAAAACATTATGCAATGTTCACAAAGTCCTTACAAAATATGTCCAAGAAAACCGAGAAGAATTCAGTTGGCTAGTCGTCCGGCCCTAGGATCTTGTCCTTTACAAAACATTTTAAGAGTCGAGGTTACTTCATCCAAATATATCTCCTTGTCGAGATCCAAGCCGTCTTCTTCATTGAAGAAGGAAGGTAATAGTTTTAAAACCTCCATTTGTTCCCTAATGTTATTCCTCTTTGGGTATTTATACAAATTGGAGAAGAAGGAGACAACTTCTTCCTAAATATCATCTTGAGATCGAATAGTATTCTTCTTTGGTTATTTATAAAGATTGGAGAAGAAGGAGACAACTTCTTCCAAAATATCATCTTGAGATAGAATAAAATTTCCCAAATATAATTTATATTTTTCATGTAAGAAGCGTGATTATGAAAAAAAAATGGTATTACTATCGCCCACCTCCACCCAAATCACTCTACTTTTCATCCTCCGGTATTATTTAATTCTTCTCACAATCTCATCCTTTTTGGTATCCAGAAAATTAAGAAAATTCCTATCCTCTTCAAATAAATTTGAAGTCAAATTCCTTAGAAGAACTTCCTTTATAACTCTTTCAATTTTGATAAGCTCCCTTCTATCTTCAACCCCCTTTCTTTGGATCCAAACCTTTACTGCTTTTTTCAACTTCTTTAACTTTTAAACCATCGAACCCATGACATTGAAGCCCTCACAATCCCGGAGGGAAGCCCAAGTCTCCCTCCCCATACTTCAGAACGTATCATCCTTAAGCCAACTTTGGTTAAATTTAAAAAGATATTTTTGTACCTCCTCCTCTTCTTCAACTTGCAGCGCAATTGGACAATGGTCAAACAGATTTTCTAGTAAATTCCAAGATCGAAATTTAATATCATTCTTTTCTAACAAAGCCTCTACCATAAACAACCTGTCTAATCGTTTTCCTCCACCTTTTTCCGCTTGTCTTTTGTTGTTCCAAGTAGGAGAAAGCTTGTTAGGGAAGATATCCACAATATTGTCTTTGGAGAAAACATCCTGCAGAAAGGGTGCCAAGGGATCCAAAGCAGAGAGAGAACCCCAAACCTCATTCACAAATAAGGTGAAGTTCATTTCACCGCCAATAATCAAATTAGGAATATTGAGGATTCCACTTGAATCAACAGAATACCAAAAGGCTCTTCATTCTTTATAAGGAGCGTAGACATTTAAAAGTCCAACAGTTTCTGGACAGCCTTTCACTCTACCTTACAACAGAATCCCAGCTACAGTCTTAAAAGGATTTACTTCACAAGTTCTTGCGTTCCAAATAGCAGCTTCCCCCTAGATAAACCTTCAGAGTCCACAACCCATGCATCCCAGTCTTTAAGGATATATAAAAGGGCTTCACAAGTCTTCAAAGCATTTGCCATACTCTCTTGATAAAAATACACATCCGCGGGGTTTGATTCGATGAACCGCCTAAGGGACCTTCTTTTAGGGCCTCCCCTTGGCCCTCTTAGATTTAAAGATATGCACAAGTTACAACATTAAGGAACTGCCCTTTGAGGCTTCATTTCTCTAAATGCCTCGTTTCTCATGTACTATGACCTTCTCCCGCTTCCTTTAATCATTCTGAGAGAGGAATGTAAACTTGGTCTTCTTCCCTTGGATCTTCCTCATCCAGAATCTCGATGCCTTCCTTTACATTTTTCTTTTTATTTTTTTCTTTTGATTGTGACATTCTGATGATTAATTGCATTAATGGTAGTCTTCAGAGGAGAGGTTGAAGTTCTATAGACAAAAGTTGTCAAAGGGATCACGTGCTTATCTCCTATAAAGTCCCCCTGTACTTATTTTGGGAACCATCGACCTTCAAAACCCTCATCTATATTACCACTTAAAACTGATAAAGAATTACTATCCCCCTGAATCGGGGAAGAAGAAGGATCTTTTGGGAACCATCGACCTTCAAAATCCTCATCTATATTACCATTTAAAACTGATAAAGAATGACTATCCCCCTGAATCGGGGAAGAATAAGGATATTTTGGGAACCATTGACCTTCAAAACTCTCATCTATATTACCACTTAAAACTGATAAAGAATGACTATCCCCCTGAATCGGGGTAAAAGAAGGATCTGGTGGCTCTCCAGAGACCCCCCTATCCTTTGAAGAAGGAGCCTTAAGAAATCCCTTGTCAAGAGTTGCAATATCCATATGAATCTTTTCTGATGAGTCCAACAACTCAGAACTAAAACCCTGAGGAGAGTCTAAGAAGATCTTCCCTTGTTTCATATCGTAATCTATTTCAACCGATTTAATGAAACTCAATTCATTTGTCGTTAAACAATCATAAGGAACAGGAGAGTCAGAACATGACTTACCTTCAGAAAGTTGGTCATGTGTCTCTAATTCCTTGTAGAGGATCTTATGGTCATTAAGCCTCTTCCTTCGCCAAATAAATTCTTCACTCCTTGCGACCATCCTTTTCCCTATGGCAATCCGCCCGAAGGTGACCCGTTTTCCTACAAACTGAGCATTGAATTGGAATCCCTTGATAATCAAGTTTTTGAACAATAACCCAATTGCCCCATCTTATATTGAATTCTTATAGTATCCCTTCCGCCATTTCAAACTCCACCATAAACCTAGCTATTTTCCTTTCACTAGATCTAAACATATAGGGGTTGACATAAATAAATTTCCCCAAATGATTGGAGAGATCGACCAAAATATCTTTAGTCCAGAACATAAGAGGGAGCCCTCGCAACATCAACCAGAGGTGTCTCTTTTCCAGATTCATTTTGTAGGGATCAAAATGAACCATCCACCTCCACAAAACCAATGAGCCCTCCTTAACTACCCAGAACCTGTCCAAAATGTGCTGACCATGTTCTTCAGTAATAAAAATGAAGCAGAACCACCCCTTGGGAAGCCCTATCACCTACAGGAAATAATCGATCTTAGTATTCCAACGCTCCTAAACCCAGGTCATTTACTCAACTTTGTTCATTTGCTCATACTCTAGTCTTCCAACCAATGCTCGCCATGAAATTCCCTCCACCCTCTCCAAATTCCGGTTCTTACTGGTCGTGAAATCTGCTTGTTTCCGCCTTTCACACACCTGGGTCACGTGGTAGAAATCTTCAAGCCACTCGGTGTGTCCTTGGGGGCAAGTCTCGAGTCAAGGTTGTCACCTTGTTCTTGACTCCTCCGTTTAGGCTCAACTCCTAACGAAGCCAAGGGGGTTATACCCTATTAAGTTACTAAGGATAATTACTTAGTATGGTGATGTTAAACTGAATGAGTTACTTAGTAGTTTGAAATTTAACTATAGACAATCAAAGATGACAAGATACAAAAATGAACACACGAAAGCACAATGCTGAGACACAACATATATATATAAAGCAAGAAAATAACCAGTGACTTAGAATGGAGTCAAAAATAAAATCAATGTACTTGCATGTGCTTGGAGTGAATGTTTTGCAATTGCCTCAAGTACATTTTAAGTTAAATTTGAGATGTGAGTTGATTAAAATTAGGCAAAGGGGTGGACTCCAAATATACCCGAGAGTACTTGGAGTATGTCCAAAACTAAACCTTCACGGCTACCCGCAAGGAATATGTGGGCTGAATGGAGTCTCTGGGGCTATTGTTCATAACGCACCCGTTAGGGTGTGACGGAGATCGGCGCCCCGAGGTCACTTTTCAGAAGTTCCCGCTTCCTTTGGGTATTTTGCCACCGTGATGGTTTGATCTAGGTGTTGGATTTTCACCTGATGGTTTGTCAATTTGGGAGAGTGAGTCCTAATTATACTAGTCACTCAAGTGCTTTTGATACAGCTTGACTGATCGGACAAACCGCAGCCAAGTGCAGAGCATACACACCGGAGTTTTGTCAATTTTAGTAAATTTTAAAGATGGGTGTTCTTGTTAAAAAAGAAAACCCTCCAGGAACCTCTTTCGATCCGAGTGGATCTCAATCGAGGAATCAAGGAGGGTTTAATTTTATTATAGCTGAAAAACAAATGATAGAAAAGAAAACAGATACACAATTCTAGTTTTCTAATTAGTCCTACCACGAATCTCTTTCCCCTTTTGGGTCAATCGGGAAGTCGTGGGGTAAGTATTAAGATTACTTTGAAATATCAAATATGGAATATGAAATTGATAATGAATTAAAGTATACTACCCTGCAGATTAGAGCTATGCTAGTTTGAAAAGGGATGAACAAAAAGCAAAAAAAAAGACACCGACGCAAATCCCCCCAGGGGGGATGGGGAATGGGCTCGAAAGAGCCTATTAAAAAAATTATTTTTATTAACAGTGGTTACAATATTAGAGAACTGATATAATTCTTCTTGATCCTTATACGGAGTGAAATCAAGATCTTACAAAGTGTGAAAATTAAAGGTTTTAGTCAAATGGGAGACCCCTGGGGGGGTTTGAACGCTCCTGAGGTCACTTTCGAGCAGAAAATTCCTTTATTTTCTGTAAAACCTACTAAAAACCAGCAAGCATATTATACTAAAATATTCCCAAAAGCACTCTGAAAGTACCTTTGGTTCAGCTTACTTTTAACCAAAAAAAACTAAGTCAAAACTAGTTAAAAAGGTAAAAAAGGAACCAAGGAAAGCAGGCTTTCCTTGGGATCTTGGATTGCCTTTTGGGCAGCCAATAAGATGTGCACTCTTATTGCAGAATATGAAATTTTAATGTACAGAAAACAAAAATCAAATGCATGCAAGCTACAAATTTTCTTTAAAATTACATGCAAAAAAGGACGATTTCCCTAAAGCTAGATCTAGAATGCTTATGAAACCTTTTAAGACCAATATCTAGACTATGGGCTTTGAGAGGATAGATCTATGTTGAAATTACTTTTAAAATGATAGATCTAAACAGAATCAAAGCGATGAACAAAGTAACCGGGTAAAAGAGTTGATTTTTTTAAGAAATGAGAAGAAGAGGAGAGAAGGTCGGCTCGTTGCTTGAATGGAGCAAGCTGAAAGGAGGCCCTTTTGTGGAGTGCTAAGGGACAGAGTCTTGAGCTTATTGGGTAAGGAATGGCATTAATCTTGATCCACACCTTCATCAAATCAGGAACCTGCAACTAGATAACACAAGCATGCACACACCTCGTGAGATCTGGATATAGATGTATAAAGCAACAAAAATGAAAGATCATGCAAAAATAATCTTATTTAAGCATATAACTGAAATTTTTGAGCATACATCATATGGATAAATAAGATCAAGCAATCTAACTTGCCTAGTTTACACCCTTACTTGATTCAACCGAATCCTTGAAGCCAGAACACAGAAGCGGCATAGAATTTGGAAAGAAATTGCAGTTACCATATCAGCAGCATAACACTTAGAATCCACACAAACACATGCACTACACAGTATAGCATCCAAAGCTTCTTTATTCACAAATGATGATCAATACACAATTACAATGGCAAGCCCTTCAATCCAGCTCTAACTAGCTTGGAAGAGGGAGCTGTGCCTGGATATATACAAAAACTAGGAGATCCAGCCCAGGGGGGGTGCAAATCCCAAGGAGACACATCGAATCAGTTGAAGGAGAGTCCATCAATGCCTGATCTGTGTCTAGCTGAGCCAGAACTGAATCTCACCGAGTGCAACTGTCAATCGGGGGGCTGATCTGACTGACACCTCAACCTGTTGACTGAAGCATCCACCAAAACTCATCCAGATGAGCCAAAAACGTGTGGAGGAGAGAGGGAGGGAGAAATTACCCATATAGGATGTTGAAGATCAACTCTGGATCTGATTTGATCACCTCCTTCAGTCAAGGATTTGTCAGATCCAATGAATCTGCTTCAGATCTGACTGATTTCAATCAAATCGGCTGAGAATCCACTAATCTATGATTTTGGATTTGCTCCATTATTCATCAATTTATTAATTAAAATAATCAATAATTTATTTTTGGGGCTTTCTGACCTAAGTGATGGAAAATCACTCAAAACTAGGAAATAGTGGGTCCATGGGTTTACATGGTGCTCTTAGCTTGAAAATGTGCACCTACATAACTAAAATTGATTATTTGGCCCACTTTTATTACAAAATCAATGTTTCCAATTAAACTATTAAAAAATAGCCTAAGTTTTGGAAAAATTAAATTTTAATAAAAAACACTGAAAAAACTAAAAAATTGAAAAATTGAAAAAACCTAGGGGGACTTAGACATGTTCATATGACTCGACCATGATGTCTAGCATGCTTATACATTGACACATAGACTCTAATAACCTCAATAGGCCTAAATGCCAAGCCGACCACCCCAACTTTGGAGGTATGGAGTGAAAAACTCAGAAATTATCAGTCGTTTATTCAACGACCAATAATACCCAAGGGAAAAAACACCCTGGGATGATCGGATTGACAAATAAAGTCTAAGAGACCGAGTCTTTACAGACACTATCATGCTAGAACATTTATTACAATTCTCCCATGGGGTATGAACATGTGATATAGTACAACACAGCTTCCCAGAAGCAAGACTGAAGGTCTTCTGAAGTCCGAACAAGTTATCATTGTCCGGTTCACCAGGCTCACTTGATAAAAAACCACTAAGTACAACTTAGGTGGTAACATTCTAGCTCCAACTGTGGGACATGTGCTCGATCTGGTCTTTAAGGCAAGGAGAGGATACGAGAACACCAGAATCTCTGGTTTATATACCCTGTAAAAACATCTCAACTTGACAAGAAAAACCTCAATAGCACAATTTTTATAAAAAACCAAATGAACCATTAAGCTGATTTACTTAAATAAAATAAATGTAACTAACTAAAAGAAGCAAAGTTTTATTATAGCTAAGTATAAAATAGAAATGCAAAAGGTAAATGCTCTCTTTCAAGGAGCTTATTTTCCTACTCTAAGCATGATATAAAAAGGGCTAAGTGTAATCAGAAATCCAATGTAACCACCTAAGCATTTTATTAACATAAAAAAAAAATTCCTTGTCTTTGGTTACCAGCCAAAGTAAGGATACCCTATTCAGAAATTGCAAACCTACGTGATGATTTAGAATGGGCGGGATGGATGGGAGATCGTAGGCATGAATAATGTCATAAAAATTCTTCCCCAACTCGTATGTGCTCATGCAGGTTGCTTCTATCCATGACTGGATAGGACTGATATACCAATCAGATTGATGAGGCAGACTGACTACATCATCATACTGATCACCGGGGCTTATCAAATGATAACTTGTTGCACAATCCCTAAGTAGCTCCAAATCATAAGGAACCTCTATATGTGAAAAAGATGTATGAGACTGATATTCCACTGACTACATCACATCTGACTTTTCACAATTTTGTTTCTCAATGTCTTCATTACTGATACCCTTGTGCGGCTCTGCATGGTATGACTCTGAATGATCACGTGAAAATTTTGAATGCTCCTCTTCCATACTAAGGTTTTCCCAGGCATCCAGATCCATGCTCCCCTCTATGGACGTATCGTAGATTGGACTTCCACAAATTTTTGAATAGACACTCCCATTGTTGGACATATCCTGGATGGGGTTCTCCATGAGATTTTCACAATTTGGATTACCTATGAAATTCCAATAGTCATCACTCCCATCCATGTCATATGTGGGGGACTCTTCATCCATGGCATCATGATCCTGCCTATTCATGTCCTCCTTGTATTCATAACAATCTTCTTCAGAAAAAAAAATTACAAGGCAATAAACTTTCCAAACCATCATCAACATGAGGAGAACAAGGTCTAGTGTCATCACACACCATACTGATCTTATCATAATTTTCTTTATAGGCCTCTATTATGATATCATGAAGAGAATCTTCAATATTATCTTCAATCGAGGAAACTTTTTGGACATGTTCAATGGGATCACTTGGGATGTGTTGCTCAGTGGGTTTCTCTAGAGGCCTTTCTGGAAAGATATCAGCATTGCAACATACTTGAGAATACACCAAATCTTCAATGTCTTCAGCTATGGTGACATGAGGAGAGTCTTCAACAATGTGTTCAATCATGGGCTCCTCCTGGAGCTCTTCAATAGGATCATCTTGGATATTTCCTTCCTCAGAATCTTGCTGTGTATTGGGAGATACCTCATATTATTTTAAAAGATGCTTAATTGCTTCCTTTCTTAAATAACTACTAGGATGCCTTTTGACAGGAGTATCATGAACCTCCTCTTCACTTAAATGTTCCAAAAGTGATTCCAAGTATTCAATACTTTGTATCATGGAAAAAGGTCCATCATATGTTTCCGTGTGATACTCTGTCCCAGATAGGTAGAAGGTACAGATCTTTTCAAGGAAATTTTTCAAACCATTCATACTACCCCTACCATCATGCCACTGCTCTAAAAACATCCAAAGGAAGCTTGGAAAAGAAGTTATACATTATTTAGGAAGGCCCTGATAGAACCAACAATAGGCCTCACCCTGAAAAGTACCAGCAAACATTTCCATCATATTGTCTTCATGAAGAATATTGAAGTCAGCAATAAACTGAAGGAAATATTTGACATGCCAGATGGCCGAGTCACCATAATCTCAATGAAATGTTGGAAGCCAGTTATATGCATCTGCCAAACCATCACAACAGTTAGGAAAACCTGGGATGTTTGAGAAATCGATAGGTTGAAACATTAAGGTTAACTGGGCACCATATTTCTCCTTTAATTCATCCAAAATAGTATCCATTTGATATAACGATTAAACTTTGTACTGAAAAGGTGGATCTGTCAAGTGATGAGCTTTAAAGGTTTTAACATGTCACATGGGCTCATCTACACAACAAAACTTCACAGGTTTATGAGAAAATAGGGTTTTATCCCTTCAATGGAGTCGCCATGTGAAAAAGAAAAATAAGCATTTATAAATCTTTTCACAAAAATTATTTTTTTCTTTTCTTTGTAAAAATAAAAACTAGAAAAAAGTCAGTGGAGTCGCTAGATGAAAATTAAAGATCTACTCTAAGCATTCATCAAACAAAGTAAAAACAAAAAGGAAGAAAACAAAAGTCATACTTGGGAATAAAAATATTTATCCCCGACAACGGCGCCAAAAATGTGTTGCCACCTTTCACACACCTGGGTCACGTGGCAGAAATCTTCAAGCCACTCGGTGTGTCCTTGGGGGCAAGTCTCGAGTCAAGGCTGTCACCTTGTTCTTGACTCCTCCATTTAGGCTCAACTCCTAACAAAGCCAAGGGGGGTAGACCCTATTAAGTTACTAAGGATAATTACTTAGTATGGTGATGTTAAAATGAATGAGTTACTTAGGAGTTTGAAATTTAACTATAGACAATCAAAGATGACAAGATACAAAAATGAACACATGAAAGCACAATGCTGAGACACAATATATATATAAAGCAAGAAAATAACCAGTGCCTTAGAATGGAGTCAAAAATAAAATCATTGTACTTGCATGTGCTTGGAGTGAATGTTTTGCAATTGCCTCTTGGTACGCTTTAAGTTAAATTTGAGATGTGGGTTGATTAAAATTAGGCGAAGGGGTGGAATCCAGATATACCCGAGAGTACTTGGAGTATGTCCAAAACTAAACCTTCACGGCTACCCGTAAG
Source organism: Pseudotsuga menziesii (assembly GCA_001517045.1). Taxonomy (NCBI): domain Eukaryota; kingdom Viridiplantae; phylum Streptophyta; class Pinopsida; order Pinales; family Pinaceae; genus Pseudotsuga; species Pseudotsuga menziesii. The sequence continues at coordinate 183,568 of LPNX011184172.1, forward strand.
GAATATGTGGGCTTAATGGAGTCTCTAGGGCTATTGTTCATAACGCACCCGTTAGGGTGTGACAGAGATCGGCGCCCCGAGGTCACTTTTCAGAAGTTCCCGCTTCCTTTGGGTATTTTGCCACCGTGATGGTTTGATCTAGGTGTTGGATTTTCACCTGATGGTTTGTCAATTTGGGAGAGTGGGTCCTAATTATACTAGTCACTCAAGTGCTTTTGATACAGCTTGACTAATCGAACAAACCACAGCCAAGTGCAGAGCATACACACCGGAGTCTTGTCAATTTTAGTAAATTTTAAAATGGGTGTTCTTGTTAAAAAAGAAAACCCTCCAGGAACCTCTTTCGATCTAGGTGGATCTCAATCAGGGAATCAAGGAGGGGTTAATTTTATAATACCTGAAAAAAATGATAGAAAATAAAACATATACACAATTCTACTTTTCTAATTAGTCCTACCACGAATCTCTTTCCCCTTTCGTGTCAATCGGGAAGTCGTGAGGTAAGTATTAAGATTACTTTGAAATATCAAATATGGAATATGAAATTGATAATGAATTAAAGTATACTACCCTACAGATTAGAGCTATGCTAGTTTGAAAAGGGATGAACAAAAAGCAAAAAAAAAGACACCGACACAAATCCCCCTAGGGGGGATGGGGAATGGGCTCGAAAGAGCCTATTCAAAAAATTATTTTTATTAACAATGGTTACAATATCAGAGAACTGATATAATGCTTCTTGATCCTTATACGAAGTGAAATCAAGAACTTACAAAGTGCGAAAATTAAAGGTTTTAGTCAAATGGGAGACCCCTGGGGGGATTTGAACACTCCTGAGGCCACTTTCAAGCAGCAGCTTCCTTTATTTTCTGTCAAACCTGCTAAAAACCAACAAGCATATTAGAATAAAATATGCCCAAAAGCGCTCTGAAAGTACCTTTGGGTCAGCTTACTTTTAACCAAAAAAAACTAAGTCAAAACTAGTTAAAAAGGTAAAAAGGAACCAAGGAAAGTAGGCGTTCCTTGGGATCTTGGCTTGCCTTTTGGGCAGCCAATAAGATGTGCAATTTTATTGCAGAATATGAAATTTTAATGTACAGCAAACAGAAATCAAATGCATGCAAGCTACAAATTTTCTTTAAAATTACATGCAAAAAATGACGATTTCCCTAAAGCTAGATCTAGAATGCTTATGAAACCTTTTAAGACCAAGATCTAGACTATGGGCTTTGAGAGGATAGATCTATGTTGAAATTACTTTTAAAATTATAGATCTAAAAAAAATCAAAGCGATGAACAAAGTAACCGGGTAAAAGAGTTGATTTTTTTAAGAAATGAGAAGAAGAGGAGAGAAGGTCGGCTCGTTGCTTGAATGGAGCAAGCTGAAAGGAGGCCCTTTTGTGGAGTGCTGAGGGATAGAGTCTTGAGCTTATTGGATAAGGACTGGAATCAATCTTGATCCACACCTTCATCCAATCAGGAACCTACAACTAGATAACACAAGCCTACACACACCTCGTGAGATCTGGATATAGATGTATAAAGCAACAAAAATGAAAGATCATGCAAAAATAATCTTATTTAAGCATATAACTAAAATTTTTGAGCATACGTCATATGGATAAACAAGATCAAGCAATCTAACTTGCCTAGTTTACACCCTTACTTGATTCAACCGAATCCTTGAAGCCAGAACACAGAAGCGGCACAGAATTTGGAAAGAAATTGCAGTTACCACATCAGCAGCATAACACTTGGAATCCACACAAACACATGCACTACACGGTATAGCATCCAAAGCTTCTTTATTCACAAATGATGATCAATACACAATTACAATGGCAAGCCCTTCAATCCAGCTCTAACTAGCTTGGAAGAGGGAGCTGTGCCTGGATATATACAAAAACTAGGAGATCCAGCCCAGGGGGGCGCAAATCCCAAGGAGACACATCGAATCAGCTGAAGGAGAGTCCATCAATGCCTGATCTGTGTCTAGCTAAGCCAGAATTGAGTCTCACCGAGTGCAACTGTCAATCGGGGGGCTGATCTGACTGACACCTCAACCTGTTGACTGAAGCATCCACCAAAACTCATCCAGATGAGCCAAAAATGTGTGGAGGAGAGAGGGAGGGTGAAATTACCCATAAAGGATGCTAAAGATCAACTCTGGATCTGATTTGATCACCTCCTTCAGTCAAGGATTTGTCAGATCCAGTGAATCTGCTTCAGATCTGATTGATTTCAATCAAATCGGCTGAGAATCCACTAATCTATGATTTTGGATTTGCTCCATTATTCATCAATTTATTAATTAAAATAATCAATAATTGATTTTTTGGGCTTTCTGACCTGAGTGATGGAAAATCACTAAAAACTAGGAAATAGTGGGTCCATGGGTTTACATGGTGCTCTTAGCTTGAAAATGAGCACCTACATAACTAAAACTAATTATTTGGCCCACTTTTATTACAAAATCATTTTTTCCAATTAAACTATTAAAAAATAGCCTAAGTTTTGGAAAAATTAAATTTTAATAAAAAACACTGAAAAAACTGAAAAATTGAAAAATTGAAAAAACCTAGGGGGACTTAGACATGTTCATGTGACTCGACCATGATGTCTAGCATGCTTATACATTGACACATAGACTCTAATAACCTCAATAGGCCTAATTCCAAGCCGACCACCCCAACTTTGGAGGTATGGAGTGAAAAACTCAGAAATTATCAGTCGTTTATTCAACGACCAATAATAACCAAGGGAAAAAACACCCTGGGCTGATCGGATTGACAAATAAAGTCTAAGAGACCGAGTCTTTTACAGACACTAGCATGCTAGAGCATTTATTACAATTCCCCCATGGGGTATGAACATGTGATATAGTACAACACAGCTTCCCAGAAGCAAGACTGAAGGTCTTTTGAAGTCCGAACAATTTATCCTTGTCCAGTTCACCAAGCTCACTTGATAAAAAACCACTAAGTACAACTTAGGTGGTAACACTGCTACCAACTTCTTAACCTTTAGAGCCTTTGCCTTCCTACTGTTACAATATTTCATTGCAATTTCCAACTACTTCCTGGTTTCAGTATTCGGTAATCCCTCGTATGCGCACTCGTTTTCTCCTTCACTTCTGTTTGAAACCAAGCACATACCCTTTCGCGATTTTTCAATGGTCAGTACCATCGAAAGGCTCCCCTCCATGTGTTTCTTGTCTGACACTCCATCTGTCCTGTCTTTTCCTTTGCCATCGTCGTAAAGCCCAGGTCTAGCTGGTAGGGAGAAAACACTAGCGTTTTCTTCTTCGCCATGCTAAAAACTGCTAGTTTAACTGCTGCAAAAGCGATGAGTTGTATAAACAGGGGACTTTTTTACCTCTGATTCTGGTTGGTTTTTATCAGTTTTTGGTTATGAATCTTCACCGAATTTTTAAAACATCCTAAAAGCATTGTTAGATCTTACAGAGTGTGGGTGTTGGGGTTTTCCTATCATCTGATTTCATTTCTGAGCTTAAAATAGCTGGACAAACAACAAAAATTACAGATCAAATTCCTAAAAAGAAAGCCTGAAAGTCAAAAAGTCCTCTAGTTAACCTTCAACAAATCTCCTGCCATCCCCGGTGTTATATTTTTATTATCAATGGTGTCTACAATATATATATATATATATATATATATATATATATATATATATTCATTTGTTTGTTTTTTTTTAATTTTCAGGACTAGCATGTGGTTTGAGAAACCACAATTTAGAGGCATTTAAGCTAGATCGCCCTCAAATTAGGTCACACCAACCTCTAGAATGGTTAGATTTTAAAATAATTTGATATTGGTATGTTGGTAACCTTTATGACCATATATATTAAATTATCATGATTTTATTATGTTGTAAGTTTATACAAATCTGAATAGTAATTACAATGTATTTAACTAGGTAAACATAGGTACTTGTTGTAATGAACACACTATAAACTTATGCATATTAATCAAAGTTGTAAGCTGAGATAAGCGAGTTGATTCGTTGTATTGATTATAAGCTCAATCGTAGCCATTGATTCTTCTATCAACCTCAGAAGAGTTGGTATTATGATATGCAATGCAGATAATTACGCCTAGAGGCCCTCTACAACTCAGTATGGAGGAGATCTTGTAACGTTACGTAACGTTACATAGATGTTGGCTATAAAAAACAAAACTTTTAATTATCTTTCAAAATAAATGTCTACCACAAAAACAACCTAATATGGGAGAGATGTTGTAATGTTCCTACCTAACAAAATAATAAAAAATTTAATTATCAGCGATAAAAAATGTTCGTGAGAAAAACAACACAATATAGGGGAGATGTTGTAATGTTTCTTCTTAACAAAATAATAAAAAATAAAAAATTGAATTATCGGCCAAAAAAAATGTTGGTAGTGCACATGGTTTTAAAACCATGTGCAAGGCCTCCTTAAAAACCCATGGTTTTATTGTACATGGTTGTACATGGTTTAGGAGGTAGTTGCAAATGGTTTTAATACCATGTGCAAAGCCTCCTAAACAACCCATGATTTTAGGAGGACCTTGCACATGGTTTTAAAACTATGTATGGGGGAGATGTTCTAATGTTCTTTCCTAACAAAATAAAAAATATTATATGCAGCCATAAATAGTATTAAATATTAATGATAAAAATATTATTTGTGAACCTTAAATAAAAAGATGTGCCTTTTGGTCTGAATCACATTAAAGCTGATAGTTGAGTGCAATACTTAAGAAGAGGTCTGCACCTCCAAAGATTTGATTCCTCTCGGCCCTTGATAGATCCTAGGATTTGGATCTATGCTGGTTATATATAATGTGAAAGTGATCAGAGTGTTATTTGCTTCTACATAGGTTATGCTTATACAACACACTGCTACTTATGTATAGTTATATGATGAAACATGTCATAAAAGTTAAGCTAGTACTACTTATGTATAGTTATATGATGAAACATGTCATAAAAGTTAAGCTAGTACCATGCACAGTAAGCATCAATTCATATTACTTGTACAACAAGTAATATGTGAAGATTGGTAATGCATTTCATTCAACGACACACTGGCTTAAATAGCAACACGCTTTGACCTATTAACCTAATCTAAATAGGTATCCACTATTACATTTTGAACAAAGGAAATTAATGTAGACCATAAAAAATAGAGATGAGATGATTCATATGATCCATTTGAATGAGTCCTATTTGGTTGAATTGATTTATGTGTGACATTTATGTTTGGGTTGAATTGATTGATGTGTGGCTTGATAGGTGAGTTAAAATGTAATCCATTGTTGTGTTGTTATTATTATTTGCTGAAGTGTATATAGTATTAGATTTGCTTTGAATATCAATTAGTGAATGGGTTAACTAATTTATTTTTTCATTTGTCCAAACTCTTATATTAGATACTGAATTTCTTTTTTTTTCAATTTTACATTTTATTTATCTCACATTCCATTTGCTAATAAACTTGGGGCCTTATTACAAAGGCATCAATGGAATTCTTGACATTTGAGAAGATACTTAATGCTCGAGGAAACGTGTAACTCCCTAAAGAGACTATAATTTCAAAGGTTAATAATATTATATGGTTAAATCACTTATATACACAAATACCAATCCAGGTTAACATATAAAATCAGCATTGACATTGACGTGTATCTTAATCATAATAAGAAAGTCTGCAATAGACAGACTTCGTGCTTCTATGTCCCTTAGATTGGCTGTATGGATGTTACTTAGATAGTAATTGTTTTTATTTTGATGGGGTTCCTATATGAGCATTAATATGCAATGACCGAAAAGCCCACTATTGGCAGTATGTATAAGATGTCTTTTGATTCAAGATTGAATAACAAAGACTGGTATTTTTTCCTCTGAAAAAAAATCATAATAACTATTAGTTTACATTTGCATTAGATTTTATCGAATGTTTAGAAACTTGTAACTACTTTTTTCATTCTTCAAACTTGTCCAAAGTAATTTTTCCATCGGTAGGATTGAATTGAGTGCCATCTTTTCACTTCCTTTCACCATTGCCTTCATCACCCACATCGGTTTCCAATGCCTTCACGGCCATTCACCGCCAAACATTGATAGCCAAGGCTGTTAATGGATATCCTCTTAGTATTTAGGTTGCCATAACTGCAAATTATAGTTCTCCAAGTTCAAGATACTTTTGCAATTTCCAGAAAACGTCTAGTTTCTACAAGTTTTAGTTTCAAGCTTGACTAAAAATTATCCCAAAATATCTAACTCTTACATTAGAGATTGAGTTTTTTTATTTTTATCCATTATTATAAATGGAATTTATCTAACATGTCATTGGATTGGTTATGCTAATTTTTTGTATAATTGGGTTTTATTGTCAGTTGTTGCACCGCCTTCCACTGTTCATTTAATGGAGTGACAACTAATGCCTCTGACCACCTTACCCCCACCGCTTCTATCAATGCCACCGCCTTTGTCACCCATACTTCTTCCTTCCTCGGAACTTCCTCTTCTTCAAAGCCACATGCAATGGTTTCTATCGTCAGTTGGATTCGTAGATAAGAGCTCCATTTGGACCCATGAAAAATGAAGAATATGTTGTGGATGACACAATCTGATAAAATTCTGCTTCAATTTCTTGCAAGATCCCATCATATTTAATGGTATCTTAGCATTTGACAGTCTGGAACACTTGGAACAAGGAGTTGGCTTTGGTGTATTGCTCCAAATATAGTTGGTAGCAGTAAACTCCTTTGTTTATTGATGTTCATGATTTCATATGCTATAAATGCTATAAAATTTCACAATTGTGCCTTGTAGGAAACTGTGTTTACCATGTACAAGAGCAAGACTTACATCTCAGGAAGGGGAGATTCATTTGTAAATTTTTGGTGTACGATTCTCTATCTTCTTCTACGTTGTCCCGGTATGGTTCTGTTTGTCCTGGACTTTCTCCTCCAACAATGCACTCCACAAGTTGTCCAAAGGTCGAGGTAAGCTATTTACAACTAAACATCTCCCTAACATTGATTCATTGGCATTGCTTCTAAATTTTTAACAACCATGGAACTCCATGCTAATTTGGCACGCCTTATGTCAACTACATGTCAACAACATATAGTATGAATCCAGACAGATTTTGGATGTAATGGGCATCACTCAAGAAGTGATCCACTCTATCAAAGTAAAGAACTTAGATGCAATGTTACTGAAGACAGATCGTGTAAAGGCTTATGACAAAGTCAAATGGGATTTCCTAAGGCTTATACTACTTCAAATCGGATTTCCTTTATCAGTTACAAATTGGATCATGGCATACATTTCCTTGGCTCAATTTGCAGTTCTGGTCAATGTTGTCCCACAAGTTTTTTCAAAAGTTCTAGAGGACTTCGACAGGGTTTCCCCCTTTCTCCCTTTTAATTTCTTCTTGTTATTGAAGGTTTAAGCAGAATGATAAATCATTATAAATTTGAGGGAAAAATAAAGGGGATCAAGATTTCATCATCAGTTTTCAGTTCACATCTCCTCTTTGTTGATGATGTGATACTATTTGGGAAGGGATCCAGAGATGAATGGACTTATTTTATTGAAGCTGTTAAAATTTTATGTGTTGGTTCTAGTATGGAGGTGAGTATCACTAAATTAGTGTTTATTTCTCATACATTCGATGATGAGAACTTAAATAAATTGCTAGTATACTTCTAATTCATACCACAAGATTGAGTGAAGGTTTTAAATATATGGGATATTTTCTAAAGCCTAACAATTACAGTTTCAATGATTGGCTATGGTTGGTTAAAAAATATGAAAAAGGGATTGGAAGTTGGTCGTATAGCATGCTAAGTTCCAAAATCAACTTTCAGTGCATATAGTATGAATCTAACAGTAGAAACATTTTTATTTATAAACGTGTAAACAACTATAATCTTAAAATGAAAACTCTAATCTTAAGAAGTATGTTCCAATAATATCATTTTTTAACTTCTTAAAAAAATCACTATTTTTTAGAACCTTTAAACCCATAATAACAAAATGTATTCCAAATCTTAAAATCAACTAAATAAAGCAATAACAAACATACAATTTTAGTGAAGTCATTAAAATCTTAAAATAAACTCAATAAAGAAATAACAAACCTACACTTTTATTGAATATTTTGAAAGGGTGGCTCTATTTATGGCCATGGGTATTTTCCATGCATATGCAAGTCGCTTATACGATATCCACCCCATATGATTTGGAGTAGAGTCATCCCTACAACCTACAAATTTCACAAGTTCAGTGCGAGGCAATAGTCTGAAACGATGGCTTTATAATTTCAATTGGAAAACACCCACAATCACCCACTTGATGGCTGCTAAGCAGCAACATAAACCACCAAAAAAGAAATGTAGTACAAATATCCAAAGTTGGAGTTTTCTTAGAATGGAATATACTCACATACCAATGAGTCAGTAATTAATCATACCAGTGATATAGGAGTAACCTACTTACCCAACCATTTGCACCGATCGGACGACCTGGCTCGCGTGAGCGATCACATCCGACGTTGTTGGTCGTCTGATCGGTGCAAATGGTCGGGTAAGTAGGTTACTCCAGTGATATATCCTTGTAACTTGTAATGTAATATATTACTTCTTTTAAACATTCATTTTAATCTTTATTTCCCTAGTAGACTAATTGTATTGAACAAAGTAAAATGATTTATTTAATGTTTAATTATGTAGACTTACCATGAGCATTTGGGAGATTTTGTTTGAACCAAAAACCTTGTGTACATATGCAATTTTTTGTGGTTCAAGTTGTAAAAATAGGGAGAGAATGAGAATTATGGAACACAATCCTTCTTAAAAGCTTGATGTAATCGATAAATTCTTCAATTATAGGAAGAGTGAAATATTTATCGATTACATCACTATGAATAATTGAGCAATTGTACATTTGCTTGGATTTTCAGCCTTAATATTTTTATTACTATGGCATGAACCTTACAACAATTTGAAACAATTCAATACATATGTGAATTTGCAGAAAATGAAAATGTGTGGCTACATGTCCAAAACAATGACAAGTCAACACTTGCGAGTGTTATTCATTGACTACAAGCACTAAAATTGCCAAACTGGAGTTTTATTTTGTTTAGGAAAACAAATGCCACTTTTACTTTATTATGTAACTCTTCCTATAAATTGGAATAATTGAGTTCTTCCACCCAGGTCTCACAAATATTTGCCAAATAAATATGGGTAGGACTAGAGCTGCAATCCAATTTTGCATAACTAAAAATGTTTCTTTCGCTTATCTTGTCTAACGCACAATGTGATATATACCTTAAATGGTTGCAAAGCTGGAGGAGTATGTGTTTCTAAAAACAAATTGCAAAGGTGTTTCTAAAAATGAATTTTTAAGACTATGAGGAACTCATCTAATGCCCATGTCAAATCTTCTATCAGTGATGAAGTATAGGTACTTCTGAGACAAGCTTGGCATGGAAGAGAATGCCTCCCTCGTTGAGAGGGAGTGTTAAATGTTCATCATCACGAGTCATTCTCCAATTCAATCTTGTCCATCCTGGATTGGGCCTCATGTGTTGAGGTAGAGAGACTGAGTTGGACTTAGTAACTTGGAGTAGATTCTTAGGTTTGACCTAAGGATGACTAAACCTTCAGTTGTAAAGGTTATTCCTCATGTGTTGAGGTGAATGATTTGATTAATCAAAGTGATGATGTTGTAAAGTCTTGTTGGACAAGGATCTAGACTTGTATGTGTCAAATCGGATTCTCATGTGGACCTCCAATTATAGTGGGTACCTATGGGGTGGACCTCCAGTTATAGAGGGTTCGATTCTCAAGTGGACCTCCAATTATAGTAGGTACCCATGGGGTGGGCCTCCGGTTATAGAGGTAAATGTTTTGCATGTTGAAGCATTAATGTTGTGTGATATATTACTAACCATTTAACCGTTTGCTATTAAGTCTCATCTAGGGACTGGTCACCTCTAGAGTGAATTACTTTAGCATATGATCACTTGTCGCGAGAGTAATATCATATGATCACAATATCTGGGAATCTTCTGAGTATAATCTAATATGATAGATAAAATAAAGTTAACATATATTGACCATGCAATAAAAGATCAGAGATAAAGATAAAAACATAGAGAACAAGAGAATTTGAATTGCACATGAGATGAATTCAGTTGACTAAGATGAACTTGTATTTTTTTTTTTTCCAAGAAAAAAAAACGTAATTTTATTCATCTTTCGAGATCAAAATTACATTCAGTATCTTCACTTCCAGGTGAATTCCAGAGTCCAAAAAATGGATCCAATATTGAGACTTCCAAGTCTTCTGTAAAAAAACAAAAAAGCAAACACAAAAGCTTTGAACAATTTGCTATATAGATCATTACATAGTATCTCAGTCGATTTTCACAGCCAGCAAAAACCATAATATTCTAAAAACACTGATGTGACAGGCTCTGTCAATGAGAAATGACCATATCGATAAATATGGAAGAGCTTTATACACATCCAGTATGTAGTAACAAAAGAAAGAATCCACTGTGAATCCAAAGGACTGCCAACGTGAAACACAAACAACATATCTATGAGCCTCCATCATACACATCGAGCATACACATCGGGCATAAAACCCACTGTGAAAACCAATACTGCCAACAAGAACAGAAACTGATAGCAACTGTCATATATATTCGAGAACAAATGGCTGATAACCTAAAACATCAAAATGTTTCAGCTATATACATAGATCAAAAATCAGCCCGCGACTATAAAACAGCCACAATGAAACCATCAACATGAAACTGTCCTCTTATCAATGAAAAACCTGTGGCATTCAAAAGTTATCAATGAATGGCCTGTCAAAATTCTGAACAATGAAACCATTACATATTCTCTCAGTCGATTTTCCAGCCAGCAGAAAACCATAATATTCCTGTTGTGACAGGCTCTGTCAACTAAAAAAGACCATATCGATAACCATAACACAGCAGACATAAATAAGATGGAAGAGCAATATACACATCCAGCATGTAGTAACAAAAGAGATCCCACTATGAATCCAAAAGAACACAAAGAGCATATGTATGAACCCATCCATCATACACATCGAGCATACACAACAGGCATATAAAACCCACTGTGAAAACCAAAACTGCCAATAAGAACAAAAAATGATAGCAACTATCATAAATAACATATGGCTGATAACCTGTGGCACTTCAAAAGTTATCAATGAACGGCCTGTGATAAAATGTCTGAACAATTCCTGCATTAGATTCTTTCACCAACCAAGTGCCCATTTCCATCCGGAGCCCTTCCTTGGAAGCTTTGTCTGCTTCCTGGTTAATTTCCCTGTATACATGTCAGCACGAAAAGGAGTCAAATCGAAGGAGGATCTGTTGAATGGAAGATATAATATGAGCTAATCTCAAATGCCTACACTCCTGTGTATGATTGATCCAGTTTATAACATTCAAAGAGTCCCCAAGAAAATTAAGTACAGTGCACCCTGTCTCCAATGCAAACATCAGTAGCAATTTAAGACTCATTAATTCAGCAAAATTATTAGTGCCTCCCCCCAGTCCCAAGGACATAACAAAAAAATGAGAGTCAGATAAGAACAGAACTGCACCACCGCCACACATATTGTTTTGGGCTGCCCCATCAAAGAAAGCCCACGGAAGAGATTTATCTATATCCAATGTTATGATCCTTCGATCTCTACCAGCCCTGATATGTTCTGGAAAGGAATTATAAAGACCCACTGACAGAGTACTAGTAATAGCCGGAGTACAAAAGACATATTTGAAAATAGCCTGATTACGAGCCAGCCAAACCCCCCAAAGGACCAGTAAAGGTAATTTACGTTGTTTCTGGTTTGATCTTCTCCACCAAGAATGCCAAGCTTCCCCAACAGTTTCTCCTTCCCATTGACAATTAAAACCAACCAAAATGGAAACCTCCTTCCAAACATCAAGAATGTAGGAACAGGAAAGAAACAAGTGCAGAGTATATTCCAGCTCCCTTTTACATAAAACACACCATCCCGGGCCCTGAAAAGAGTGCTTCTAAAGAACGTCCCACGTTGGAGCCTTATCATACAAAACACACCACATAAACATCTTGGTTTTGGCTGAAGATGAACTTGTATTATTAAACTTATGTTACAACTTCATTTAATGTAACATCTCATGCCTTTGTTAAATATTGTTAAGATTTAGTTAAAGAAACAATGGATGCATTAGTTAATTAAAGGGGAACTCACAGTGAACACTTCAAGTAAATCAATCTGCATGATTTTAGTTAATAATAACTAACTAAGTTTTAATAAATATGGTCTAGTTAACTAAAGTGTTTTGCATTGATTGCACTTTCGTTAAACTAAAAGATGACACTTTAGTTAATAAAGTGTTTGGATGATGACACTTGAGTTATTGCATTATTACACTTAAGTTAAAATTCTAACTAAGTGAGCATGCAATCAGTTAGAAGGAGAGTTCATTATGGACTCAATAAACGATGATTTAATACCACATTTGTATGGTATTGCGCATCATGTATGCATGATTGAAGAAACTAGTACACAAGATATTTTCTCAAGAAAGCAATTCACTATTCTCTGCATGAGGTGCACTATCCTCCATGCAACCATTCTCTATAACTTACATGGAAGTTATTCCTTCTTTTTATTAATATGTTGGGAACATGGAAATGATTCTCTGCAATCTATTATAATTATACTATGAATATTTGTTGGGGGTTTTCATACTCATTGTTTTGAGGGTTTTCCCTAGGGTACATCTTGTGTTGTGGATGAATGTTTCATGTGATTGAATGCTTCATTGATTCAAGTGTTCAGTATTTATGCACAATTTTTTTTAAATTTCAAAGATCATTAAAGTTTGCTCAAAAATTAACATTATCAATAATATGTAGTGAACCATAATATAGGGGGTAATGTGCCAACATTTAGGGCTTAATATGCCCCTCCCCTTCAGACAAGTGTTGTTCTCAATGCTTGAATAGTTTTGGATGCTTATGTATGAAGGAATCATCTAATTACCATGTCAAATCTTCCACTAGTAATTTCTTCCACTTTATGAGATACTCAGTATTAGCCTGATTGCATAGTTGTTTGGTACTTGTTTTAGTTATTTGTTCAAGTTCCAATATGAATTTTCCTTCTTCATCAAGCTCTGGTAAGATAGTTTGGATTTGGATATTGTCTCCTATTACCTTCTTTAAGCAAGAAACATGGAATATTGGGTGTACCCTTGAAGATGACTGTAGCTCCAATTTGTAATCCATACTACCAATCTTCTACAACACTTTGTAAGGACCATAGTACTTGGGTGCTAAATTATTGCTCTTATTTAGTTTGAGGGACATTTATTTGTAAGGTTGCAACCTTAAAAATACCCAATCCCTTTCTTCAAAATTTATTTCACTGCAATGTTGATCTGGTTGTTATTTCATCCTATTTTTTCCATAACCAGGTTTTCCTTCAGTATTTGGAGAACTTCTTGTTGGTGCTCTAAGTGATCTTCCACGACTTGAACTTTAGATTTTCCTTTTAACGAAGATGTGGTATATGGAGGATGTAGCCATAAAGTTCCATAAATAGAGACATTTTTTATGATGCATGGAAGGAATTATTATGCCACCATTATGCCAAAGATAATCATTTCATGCATTATGGTTGTTTATTAGATGCAGACAAACAAAGGTAGCCTTCCAAGCATTTGTTCACTACTTCATTTTTCCCATCGAATTGAGGGTGATAAGAAGAACTATGAGCGAACTAGGTACCCAAATAAGAGAATAATTCTGCCCAAAATTTTCCAATGAATATTGGATCTCAATCACTGACAATAATCTTTGGATTTCCATGTAACTTCCGAATCGTTTCCATGAAAGCTACATCAAATGTAGCTGAATTAAAAGGGTGACAAAGTGCACAAAAGTGTGCATACTTTGTGAGTCTATCAACAACCACCATAATAACATTCTTCCCTTCTGACTTGGGTAGACTTCTTATAAAATCCATTGAAACTTCCTCCCAGTGCTAACATGGTATTTCTAATGGTTGTAAAAGACGTAGGGTCTTAACTATTTCAACCTTATTTTGTTGGAAAACCAAACATTCTTCCATGAACCTTTGAACATCATATTTAATACCTTCCCAAAAAAATTCCTTCTTGACCTCATAGTATGTTTTTAGGAATCATGAGTGCCCACCAATAGGAGAGGTGTTCAATTCTAAAAGGATATTTTGTTTGAGTTGGGGGTCCTTGGGTAAATATAAATGATCCTTATACCATTGTGAATCATTTTTCCACACAAAAGTATATGATTGGGATACTTATATATCTTTCGAATATGCAGCCACATAGACTAGCCATTCTTCCATTTTTCCTTTGCTTCTACTATCCAATCGGGTTGCATAATTGAAATCGCACAAAGTAACCCCTCAACATCCTCATATTCTTTGGAGAGTGCATCTACCACCACATTTTGTTTCCCTTTTTTATAGATTATTTCAAATTCATATACCAACATCTTGGTTACCCATTTTTGTTTCTCTTCTGAAGACAGTCTTTATTCTAAGAAGCATTTAAGATAGTCATGATATTTTTTGACCTTGAAGTGCCTACCTATTAGGTAAGGATGCAATTGCTTAAGTGCATGTAGTATTGTCATCATTTCCTTTTCATAAATACATTTTTGTAAGTTCTTCCCCTTGATTGGCCGAATTTCAAAATCAAGAGTCCCTCCTACTTGCATTATAACAACACAGATTCCATTTCCTGAGGCATCACATTCCACAATGAAGGTTTTTGTGAAGTCTAGTGTGGTCAAAACAAGAGCTTTTCACATTGCCTCTTTAAGTTGTTCAAAATATTGAGTTGTCTCTGGAGTCCAAGATAATGCTTTCTTCTTCAATAATGTTGTTAAAGGCGTTGTTATTCTTCCACAGTTCTAAAGAAACTTGTGGTAGTGCCTTGTCAAACCTAAGAATCATCTAAGATTCTTCAATTTTTTAGGAATCGACGAGTCCATCATGGCTTTAATTTTGTTAGGATCTACCTTGACACCTTCATGAGATACAATATGACCCAAATACTCTACCTCCTTCACTCCAAATAAACATTTGGAAGGTTTTGCATATAGTTGTAGCATCCTGTCAACATGTTGAACATGTTCTTCCCAAGATGGAATTTATCAAACCTTGAAATGTGGAAGGTGCATTTGTAAGTCCAAAAGGCATGACCAAAATTTCATCACGACCTTCATGAATTCTAAATGTTGTTTTAGGGATGTCTTATTTCTTCATTCTCAGTCTAATGATAGGTTAAATGAAGATACAACTTTGTGAAGAACGTTGCTCCATGTAGTCCATCTAATAATTCATCAATGAAAAGAATGGGAAACTTACCTTTATTAGTGATCTTGTTGATCTCTCTATAATATGGACACATACGCCATGATTCCTCCTTCTTGTGTACCATTACCATTGGTGTAGAATAAGAAATTTGACTAGGCCTAATTATGCCAGCCTCTAATATGTCTTCAACCATATGCTCAATTTCACTCTTCTGGCTATAGGGGTATTTGTAAGTTCTGATGTTAGGAGGAACACTTCCTGGAATTAAGTGAATAGCATGATCAAAATATCAAGTAGGTGAAATACCTTTTGGAATATATTCAAATGCCTTAGAGTGCTTAACAATGAACCTTTGGAGATCCATGGGAATATGAGGCTTAGATGTTTGAACATCTAGTGAGCATAATTGTGCAATTACACCTTGATGTCCCTTTTTCAACAATTTTGTCATACCATTATAGCTTGTCACCTTGCTTGTCTTCCCTGCGATACCCATTAATTCAATTTATTTTCCTTCCCATGAAAAAATATTGAAAATTAAAATCCATTGATCCCAATGATTGTAACCATTGAACCCCTAATACAACATTGACACCACCCATTGGGATAACAATAATTGGACTATTCATATCAATAGTTCCTCCATATCCAATCATCACTTGAAACTGCAATTATGGATATACAAAGCAATTGAGAGCTTTGGCTAGTTTACAATGAATGAAATTATGAGTAATACCGGAATCAATCAACATTGTTAATATATTCGGGAGTAATCTCTTATATTTCTTCAGCTTGAGATGATTCATGTTCTTTTGCTTCTTCCTCTTCACAATCCATGTATAATAATTATTCTCACCACACTTATGTCCCTTATTGTACTTGATGTCACAATTAAAGAATAGACCTTTTTCTCTTCTCTCATCCAGTTGTTGGGGTTTCAACCTTTAATGTGTAAGAAGTGGTCCTTTTAGTAGCCATCACCATATTTTTACATTCAACCTTCCTTGACACCATGAAATCCTTCTCTAAGGATGTTGGTTCAAATAGGTGCACCTCGTGTTGGACGTTATCCTTAAAGGTTCCAATGAAGAGATCTAACAAATTATCATTTGGTATGTCATCCACTATGAGACTCAACTTTTGAGATTGTCAAATGCGCTCGCTTACTGGACCTTTTTGCCTTAAATTATCAATTTTATAAAGAAGGAAATACTCTTAACATCATCATGGCATGATAAAAACTCTAATGTAAAAATGGATCAAGATATAATGGATTTGTTTTTGCATTCACAAAGACATTGGTACCACACAAACTGATCACGTTCTATATATAAACATGCAATAGGTACCTTTTGGATATTTGGAACCTAGTGTATATCAAATAATTGCTCCATTTGGAATATCCATGTTATGGGATCCTTGCCATCAAACTTTGTCATGTCAATATTGGGGAGATGAATACCCCTTGGGGACCATCCTAGGTTACTTCCATTATTAGAACCAATCCCTCTTGGAATATTCTTATTAATGGAAGGTAGCTCAACATGGACATTATCTTTATCTTCTTGAGTACCATTGGACACATCATCACATGTAGGGATATTTTCCTTTGAATTTGTATGAGACTACCAATCCTTCTCATATTTTCCTCCATCTTATTATCCATATGTCCCATAATATTCACCCCTAAATGAAGTAAATCAATCATTTCCGCAGACCCTTTAATCATATCTTCCAACTTGGACACTAAAAAAGACAGGTTTTCACTCTCATCGTAGGTTAGGGATGAATCCTTAGGTTGATTGATTGGAGTATGATTTTTCCCACTTCATTTTGGTGGAATTTTGAAATATATAAATATATATCAAACCCTTGGTTCACCACAAATAGATCCTTCCACTATAATTTATTTCAAATTTAAAATGACATACCTTTTTCCAACCTTGATTTGAAGACCGATTTCCAACTGAGTAAACCCTGAAATTTTAGCTTCTCTAAGTCTATAATTTTTTATCCTCTAAGTCTGAAATTTTCGGCTCCTCTAAGTCTATAATTTTGGATCCTCGAAGTCTGAAATTCCAAATTCCACGGGTCTTGTCGAATTTGGAAGTGCCAAAAAAAAGTTGTGACAATTTTCCAAACACTAGTTATTTTTTGCCTTTTCAAAAGAGGAAGAGTGTATGGCCTGCCACATGTCCAATTTTTCATATATGAGTCTAAAAATTGTTGCCACAGATACTGTGGTTTGTCTTCTTTCTGATTCAATAGTTCTCACTCAATTTAGAACTATAATTCCCCATGTATAATTATTTGTCCCAGAACACATGTTTTAGCCTTAATTTTTGGAATAGTCAGAAACCCTACCTTTCACTAGGTATGAATCTGAACATGTAACGAGTCAAGATCTGAAAATTTTTATCGCATATATATCATACTATTTTCTATATGGGTTCTATGTTTCATTATTTGAATCTTTTTAGAAACAAAAAATATAGCGACAATTCCAAGATGTCTTGTTTTGGAAGCGTCCATGCTCTAATACCAAACGTTAAGCAACAAGTTCCCCAAAATAGCATGAAAAGAGCATAAAGAACAAAAATATTAATCCACACCTTAATAATGAATATTAGAGATGAATAGAAATCCTCTTTGAGGGGGGGACCTACTTACACAATGTACTAAGTACATAAGAGAAGACAAGATGAGATGATTCAAATGAAAATGTGTCCTTCCTATATATAAGAGACAAAGAGGTACAATTACAACAATGGACCCAAGACAACATAACTAATATAATACTACTAATGACCATTACCACTAATAGACCCAAGCCAACATCAATAATATGTAATGAGCCACAATATAGGGGGTAATATGCCAACATTTAAGGATTAACATAATTTACCATTTTCCACTCCTATTTTATTTTTTCTATCTTTTTTTTGTTTTTGTTTCCATAAATTTTAATTTGCACGAGTAGATTAGTCTAGTTTCAATTTAGTTTTTCACTTTTAATGGCATGTTTTTGTGGAAAGGTATCTCAAGTAGAGATCATGACTTTTGACAAGTGATCTAGGTTCACTCTAAGTTCAAATCCTAACATTTCCATACCATTTTTCATTTTTATTTCTATATATTTTGATTTACACACAATGAATGTTAAATATGACACTAAACGCAGTCCTAAATGTAGAAAGTAGTCTAATGTCATCTTTTGGGCCCAGAAAATGCTCCAAATTGGGAAAAAATGCACTACACTTCAATGCTAAACCTAACACTAATGGTACATGTTGTAGTGTTAGGAGGGATATTATAGATTTTAAAAACGATGCCTTCAATAGGAATTTCAACAAATCTCTCATTGGGGATTTCACTCAATTCTTACTTTAGATGTCTATTAGGCACTTACTCATAAAAATCATAGGTGAAATTATCGCCTGGCTACATAAAATTTGGGTAATCTTTCCAAATTCTCAAATAGGTCTATTGTTGGTGGTTTTCCTGGTTTTTGGGTTTGGGGATTTCACTCAATTATTACTTTAGATGTCTATTAGGCACTTACTCATAAAAATCATAGGTGAAATTATCGCCTGGCTACATAAAATTTGGGTAATCTTTCCAAATTCTCAAATAGGTCTATTGTTGGTGGTTTTCCTAGTTTTGGGTTTCCATGGTAAAATATTCTTCTTCATTGTGTGTGATTTCTTATTATAATTATATGCATTTTATTTTTTCCTAACAAGGTGAATTCTCCAATGAGGAAAAAAGAAGAAGTTGAGATAAGTTTCTACATTATTTTCTAATGGATTTAATATAAAATGCATCAAATGACAAGAGTAAATTCCACAACACTTGTTGGGAGTTCTTGAAGCGAGACAAATTACGATGAATGGTATTTATTACTTTTCCCATGATGATTTTAGAGTCGCTGAAAACTTTGAAGTTTCTAACTTTCATTTCCACTACCCTTCTCAAGCCCAAAATTAGGGATTCATAATCAATTATGTTATTGATGCATTCAAACTAAAATCTATAAGCAATGGGCATCCAATTTTGTTGAGGATCAATCATCACATGATGGGGTCTTACTCCTTATTTAGATTTGGATCCATTAAAATAAATATTCCAAAAAATTAGTTTCTACTTATATCTCGATTTTATTTTCACCATAGGCATTACGTAGAGTGTCTACAATATATTTATTCACTCCAGTTGATGCAAGGGAGAAAGAGTAAGCATCTCATTATTTATCATATGCATGAGGACAATTTAGAAAGAAGGTTCAACACATAGTCTTGAAATTATTAATGGATTCATCATTTTCCTCTATTTATGAAACAATATGTTTCATTTGTTTTTCCCAATATTCTTGTATTTTGTTAGGCTTACCTTTTCATGCAACCAAAGGTGAGACCAATCCATAAAAAAAAGTTTTTAATTTTATTTTTTATGACCATTCTGTGGTTAATAGCATCCCATAGGGTTCAAGGATATCTAGAACTACTAGGTCAGCTAATTGATGCTACCTACAGTTGACATCCACATGTATAAAAAAAAGCCTTTTAATTCGCTCATTACCCTCACTTTTAATCTATCTAGTTGTATGATCTCGAGTGAAAACTTGATATTTTTAGCATTCAATTTTTTGCATACTGAGTATGGCATCACATTTGAAGATACAACTAGATCAAACAATTGATTATGTACATTGCAATTGAAGATTTGGAAGGTGAGGACACATAATTGATTATTTAAATTGCAATTGAATATAGGGTAATTATATACATTGCAATTGTGGATGTGCTATTTTTCTTTATATATTTTCTTTTTGGTTTCAACTTATCTTAACATTATGTGAGAATAAGGTCACAACAATGAATCTTAAATATTAAGTGAACACTGCACAATTAGGAGTTTGCGAAAAGTTGTAAGAATTGTTGTGACGAACTATTCCAGTAGAATACCCACAACAATTTATAGATCATGCATAAAATATTTTAAGTGATCCTCTACTATGGTATGTTCGTTGGGATTGAACTTAGGGTGATGCATTTTTGCATTCTTGGGTAAGTCATGGAAAGGTCTAGTTAAATAGAATGCATGAGGAGCTAAACATGGAAATTGTTGGTTATGTAGTATGCTCTGATTGGGTAAAGGATGTTGATTTATAAGTTGGATGAAAGATAAAACAACTTGATTTAGGGATCATACAAATTTTCAAATGGTTCTTTCAACCAATTCATGCCTTTCACACTACTAAAAAAACATGTCCGTGATGTCCTTTTTAGCTTCTTTTTTTTTGTTCCATTTACCTTTTTAGTGATTTTTGTAGTTTTGCCAAAAATTCATTGTTATTTGATACGACAATGCTAAACTCAACATTATTTAGCAATAAATTTCATTAGTGACTAATAAAAGTGGGGATAACCTTTTTAAAAGAAAAAATGTTAAGGGCTGGAAAAAAACACATCTCAATCTTTACGAGTGTGAGGTTATTTCTATTATTTTAATTAACATCTCTAATCACAAAAACCTCTCAAACCCTACTCTCTCATTATTTTCTCATTCTCTATATTTTTTTCTTCTTGTATCTTCCTTAGGGTTTTATCTTGATGTACATTAGGATTAAAATTTCATTGAGGAATATCCATGGGGAAGGTAATGGGTTATACCTTCCTCTCTCCTCCTTTCCTTCTCTTTTACTATATTTTCCCTTTATAATTGATTTGGTATTCATTAGTGATTTTTTGTTGTTATGGGTTTAGGGTTTCATGGATGGAGGCTAAGGTTTTATGGAGGAACCTCCATGCCAAAGGTAAGGACTTCTCTCTTCCCTTCTCCTCCTTCCTTCCTTTATTTTTCTTTTTCTTTTTCTTTATTGATTTGCTAATGTTTATTGGTTTTTTTATTATAGGTTTAATGCATGGAGGCTAGGGTTTCATGGAGGAACCTCCATGAGGAAGGTAATGGATTCTCCCTTCCATTCTCCTACTTTCTTTATATTTTATTTTAATTTATTAATTGTTAATCTTTGTAATTTGTATTTTCCCGATACAAGTTTAATGGACAAAGAAAAACAATGGCATCTTAGGAAGTCTATTTAAAGTGCAAATCCAGTTCATGGGTGAGGCCTAAAAAGAACCTTGCATTCTCAAGAGGAGATATAGGTTCGAATCCTAGCACCCATCTATCTCTCGTTAGTTACTTACTTTTTATTTAGTACTAAATATTGATGCTTATCTAAAATTTGCAAATTATTCACTTGTTTGCATGCATAGATTATGTTTTTTTCAATTCAAATATACAATTTTAATAGTATATTTTTGTGGAAATGTGGCTCAAGTAGAGTTCTTACTTTTTTGAAAATGGTGTAGGTTCAAATCCTATCATTCCCTTACCATTTTCCATTCCTATTTTAATTTTTCTATCATTTTTTTGTTTTTTGTTTCCAGAAATTTTAATTTGCACAACTAGGTTAGTCTAGTTTCAAATTAGATTTGAGCTAAATTAATGGCATGTTTTTATGGAAAGACAACTCAAGTAGAGATCGTGACTTTTGACAAATTATATGGGTTCACTCTGGCTTCAAATCCTAACATTTCCATACCATTTTTCATTTTTATTTCTATATATTTTGATTTATAAACAATGAATGTTAAATTTGACACTAAACCCAATCCTAAACGTAGAAAGTGGTTTAATGTCATCTTTTGGGCCAAGAAAATGCTCCAACTTGGAAAAAAATGCCCTACTATTCAATGGTATACTGAACACTAATGGCACATGTCATTGTAGTGTTAGGAGGGATAATATCGATTTCAATAAAAAGTCTTCAATAGGAATTTCAACAAATCTCTCATGAGGGATTTCCCTCAATTCTTAGTTGTGATGTCTATTGGGCACTAAATCATAAAAATCATAAGTGAAATTATAGCTTGGCTACATAAATTTTAGGTAATCTTTCCAAATTCTTTTGAAAGATTTACAATATGTGTAGAAAAATATTTTTTCTTCCATACTAAAATCAAGGTTGTTAAACTCTTGTGTTTTAGGAAGTAAAGTGTATTCTAGTTAAGGTTCTTATATGTTCAATATTTCTTGGAAATCAAGATATTAACTAGTATTATCCATTGAAAAAGCAAGGCCCTCCTAGCACAATATGTTGTGCATGGCTTTTACCCTCATCAACACACAATTTCACCAAGATAAAATCCTCAAAATATAGAAATTAAAATGCAATAATGAAATCCTTTTACTATGAACAATTTTAAATAGAAAATGAATTCAAGCATAAAATTTGATGAATATGAAAGTATGAGTAGTATCTACTAAATAAGAATTTAATATGCAAGATAAATAATCATGGTTTATTTATATCATGTTCCAAGACCAAGTTTGCAAACAGTATAAAGATAGGAGTAAATGCCAATAAATAGTTTGAAATCGAATCTCATAGAAAACTATAGATATCATTCATGAAGTGAAGATAGCCCAGAATCAATGGGAAACAACTCTAACTTTATTAAATGAGCAAATTTAATAGACAACACACTTTTGGAAATGCGTGAGGTGGTTAAGTTGACCTCCGATGCATGTGAACATCTCCCATAGTCGCCTTCAAAGCATTTTTCAAAAGTATGGAGCACTTCCTCCCAAAGATCAATTCATATAGTGGGGCTAGGAATTGACCAAAATTTTGTCTATAGTGTATGGTATGTTTGTGTTCCGATAGGATTTTTCATTATATGTGCATGGGTGAGTAGCCATTGTTTTAGTGCCAAACCATTGTAGGGAATGGATTTGTTGCACATATTGTATCCAACATATATGCATACATGTTGAATTTTGGTTTGGTATCTTATAGAGTTTATTTGAACTTCTTAGGATTCTTTAGGGTATGTGAGAGGATCATGGCTCGAATGAAGATACAAAATCTTCAATCGATCCATTTAGACTGAAAAGAGGGTACATCTTTTTATATGTTAATTTGAAGTGTGTATTCTTCCCACGAATCTTTCAAAATATTAGTTGTTGTGTGTTTTCGTTAAATGTTTTAAGTAAGTGTTAGTTAGGTGTTTTTCAACTTGTGGGAAGTTGTAATACATTACAAAGTTACTCACTTCATAATATACAATACACTAGCGAGTTTGGTACATTATTTTTCATGTTCCTACAATAATGTGGTCAACTAGTTATTGAGTCTTATTGGAGTAAGGAAAAACTCTAGCCATTATCTTGTGTAACTGATACAATATCTTTCATGTTCCTATAATAATAGGGTCAACTAGTCATTGAATCATGATTGAAGCAAGGAAAAACTCAAGCCATTATCTTGTGTAATTGAGACCTTCTTACATTGCAATTCACAATAACAATTTCAACATTCTGAGCATTCTGGTTGATAATAGGAAGTTGTCCTCTATAAACTTTATTATCTTGAAATGTTTTCCATGTGTAGAACTATGTGCGGGGGTGAGGTAGCATGTTTTGTATAACGTATCAATATACACCATCATGATTTCTTTTGTTGGTGTGATATCTTGGTTTTGACTCTTAGAATAAAATTATTTGTAAATTATGATGTGGTTTGTGAGACAGAGATCAAGCCATGTGAATTAAATTAAATGACCCTATGTGTAAATAATGTAAATGTGCATGTATGGATTCCTACTATGGAACTCAAGGCCAAAGCTTAGTAACTTGTGAATGCATATTTGTATGTATATAATTGTGGTGTGGTTGTTTTGTTTTCCATAGATTACTTGTGTTATAAAAAGCGTGTATTAAAATGAAATAATAATAATAATAATAATATAAATCCACCAAAAGTGTTACTTAGGGAAGAAACAAGGGGACTCTTATAAGCAAGGGTAGAGGAAAGGGGCACATGGGTTATTTGAATTAACACTTACCTTGGAGGTAATATATTATATCATATATTTCCTTACACAACTTTCTCATCTATCTTTGAATTATGCATGTCCAAGTGCAAGTTAGACATCCTTGGGAAGGGATGAGGCCTCTTATAAAGATAAGGACCATTTTTTCCTTTCATTATCATTCTTTCACTCTCGATGATCATTATGCTCCCATTCTATGGATATTTTTCTCTCTTGGGTTATGGAGAAACCTATGTATGAATCCCATGGTTGTAATAGTCGTTATGACAATAAATGGAAATAGAATCCCATGAAACTCATGGTTGGTGAAAGCTTTAGAAAGTTGGGGTTTGCTACTAAAAATATGAGAGGAAATGGGATGGTTTTGAAAGAAAAACATGGTTGGAATCTTTGAAGTAGTAGGTTCAAACACTATTTAACTCGATGCTTTAGAAAGTTGGGGTTTGCTACTAAAAATATGAGAGGAAATGGGATGGTTTTGAAAGAAAAACATGGTTGGAATCTTTGAAGTAGTAGGTTCAAACACTATTAAACTCGTTGCTCCCTTAGTTGCTCCCTTAGTGTAGTTCATTTAATATTATTTGCTAGTGTTTCTCCTCCAAGTTATTCCTAGAAGGAAACCAACGGACTTGGACTCTTTATGCATGCACTAAAGAGCACTAGAAGGAAATTAGATATTTGCGACATTTTTTAGCACAAAAAGGGAAGGTATCTTATTGCTCTTCAATGCATGCAAAAAGGGAAAGAAGATCTTTGAGACATTAATGAATAGAGAAATGGAAGATATTTGTTGTATTGTGTAAGGTAACGGAAGAGAGTGTCATCGTGCATCGATGGTTGGATGAGGGTTTTGAATGCTCAACAATGAACAAAATGGTATTGTCATGGATATAATAGATTGAATTGAATGAGATTAATGTCTTGTAAAAGCTTACTTCAACTTAATAGTATTATACTTTAACCTAGGATGGAATCCATAATTACAATTGATCCTAGTAGATTGGATAATAAATCATCTAAAAAGACTCGCATTCATGTATAAATAGGTGCTCATAAATGTATCGTTGTCCAAGCTCCCCAGGGGAACCATAATTCGCTGTCATCAGGGGAATTTGAGGTAAAAAATGGGTTTCCAAACAAAAAAAATACTATTAAAATCAACTTTTTAAGAACCAATCACAATCTAGAAAATGACATTATCTATAATAGTTGAGTTGGCATTACTTGAGTTAAGGTTGCTTATTTGTCATATTCTAAAAGGTTGATCAAAATCTATGGTTAACCATGGTAGTCTACAAGTACTTTTACACCTAGAGTAAAGTATTAATGTCTTTTCACATTTTTTTAATAAAATATATTATTACTTTTACACCTAGAGTAAAGTACTAATGTCTTTTCACATTTTTTCAATAAAATATATTATTTTTTTTTAACAAAAACAGAAAAGGGGGGTTTGTATTAACAGGCTGTGCACAGCCATTCATTACATTTCCGTAGGGAGGATTATAGCCAGGATGGCACATGGACAACAAGCCATACAAAGTCTATTTCCCAAAACAGAGGGGAGGAAATTTCTTCTGAACTGCAAACTAAACGGGTTGTAAAAACCCTCACGAACTGACTA
>LPNX011184172.1:210549-315027 GCA_001517045.1 Pseudotsuga menziesii
CTATAAAATATATTATTATCCCTTCATATATTTTGAAAAAAAACAATATATGTCTTTTCACTTAATATGCGTGTCATTACACAATTTTCAATATGTGTTATATTTATCTATTTTATCTTAATATTAAAAATATATTTTATTTTCACATTTTACTTATGCATATATGATATATTCATTTATTTTTCTTAATCTCAAAAATATTATATAATTATATATTTTTAATTGAACTTTATTTTATTTTATTATTTTAAAAAAATATTATTAATTTTTCTAATACTTTTAAAATATTTTATTATTAAATCTGTATAAAAAAAATTATAATAAAAAATATTACAAAATAATATATTCATAAAAACCCAATTGAAAACTAACTTTCAAAAAACTAAATTCTAAACAAAAACATTATAAAATGTAATATTTTATCATATTATAGTACAATTAATTAAAAACTACAAAACATTAAATATTAACTTATATAATTACATTAAAAACCAATATTTTACAAAATTATATTACAATGAATTAATTAAAAGCTAAAAAAAACTAAGATTCTAAATTATTTAAATCAAATTTTAAAGATTAGATTTAAGCAGAGAATATATGTGTTAACCTATATTAAAAAAAATTTAAAAAAAATTATTAAAATCAAAATTAAATTTTTTAAAATTTAGAATGTATAATAAATATATTAATAAGGGGCGGGGATGTAGGCTGATTGGCAACTGCACGCTATGTTAAGGCATATAAGATGTTAAGCAAGTCAGTAGTTCGAGTCTCAACGAAATGTGCGCGAAAGTTGAGCCCATAGTTGCTCGTGCCTAGGGGTTATACTGGAGCCATCGAAATCGACCCCTTATCACATGAGTACAAAACTGACATCGTTGTTGATTCCACACACATATTCATATTAAATTTAGAGTATATAATGAACATGTTAAAATATTTCTATATATTTTAAAATGTAGAAAAAATCAAAAAAATAATAATAGGTGATTAATTTATTAATATAGAAAAAATCATAAATTGGTTTAATCATTTTTTATAGAAATCATAAACATCTTATTTATGAGAATTTAACTAAATTAATTCCATTTTAAAAACGTATAAATTGGTTTAATAAGAAAATAAATAATTTAAATTAAAAAAATGCATATATATTTATTATTTTAATTTTTGAATAATGAGTTAAGCATATTAGATGTAAATTTTATTAAGAACCTAAAAAAGATAAGTTATAATAAAAAATTAAAAAGATACATGTTATCTTAAAATTTAATTTTCAAACACTAAATTAATTATATCATAAAAATATATAAATTAAATAAAGAAACAAAAGATAAAAAATTAAGAAAATATATATATATATATANATTATTAAAACATAATTGATTGTCTTTTCATTGTGTTTATATTTATTATTAAAAGTGATATCCAAGTTCAAGGACATAAATGCATCTAATACTACACATTTTTTGGGAATTAAAATTAACTTTTAGTTACTTCAATACAACATTTTATTATTGTTTTTTGTTTCTAGTATGTAACTCAACCATGGTTATCTAAATTGTACATTTAATGTAGTGGAAAAGTGAGTTGTCAAGTATACTTTTCCTAGAAAATGCCTAGTTCATAATATTTTAATATATCCCTTATAAGGCCCATTTTTTACCTTAAAATTCTCCTAATGAATTCGCATAGAATTTAAGTGAGATCTACGTGAAACAATATATATTTCAATATTTGTTTATCCGCTTATGTTGATGTTGTTAGCCGGTAGAGGAGCATAGGGCACACAGATGTAGTTCCCCAGTGTGAGATGCACAAATTATCCTAACAACTTCTATGACAAGGTGCCAAAAAATAATGAAATATGTGAACCAATAGGATGAATCCTGGTTTCATGTAGCGAAGTGCGTGACCTAACACTTATGGATTCTTACACCAAGTTTGCTAGCCGGTAAGCCAAGAAGTTTCTCCAGTCATATTGTTTTTTTTTTCAGAGGGTCCTTGCCATACAACTGCCAGTCATAGCGGGGTTGGTTGGGTCAGCAGAGGCTGGACTCCCGGGGCTGCTAGCTGGTAATTATCGTTTCAGTGAATGACTTGGAATAAGTATGGGACTAATCCGGTTCCATTGTAACAATAAATAAATGCATCACTATACAACGTTGCATCTCTACATTTCACTTTGCCATTGTAAGTAACCTGAATATGCAATGGCCCATCCCCAGCATAATAGAGACAACGGGACCTACCCTTTCCAACTTCCTTACCCTTCACAACAAATGCTCTACCCATGAACCTTTGATAATAGGATGAACCTTTGACAGTAGGTTGTGGTTGTTACTGCCGGCCTTCTTCTCTTTCCACCCACCCCAAGAGGGTATTAATCCACTTCCCATGTCCTAAGGAAGGTGGTATTTTACAGTTGGAAGACCAGTGTTCATATCTTTACTCATTCTTATTGGTGGATGTCATGACCATGTAGAGAAGGGGCATTTGGAAGATAGCTAGCTTAGGTTTGTTTGAATGCAATTAGTATTTTCTTTTGACTAGGTGTCTTTTCTTTTTGGGGATGAAAACTCCTTGTAGTTTAATCTTACATTGTTACCAAAACACACATTAAAACACTTGTTGCACCTCCTAAGCACATAGTCTTTTTTTATTCATTGCTATATGATTGGCTTTTTTTATACATTAGCCTCTTAGACATATTTATTGATTAGGAAGATTGAAGAATAGAAAAGATACTGAACCACCCTAGGTGTTCCCTTAGTATTTTGATTTTCCCTCCTGAAGGGATTCTTGGTTGTGTAATTTATCCTACTCGTCGTGTACTTGTAAAACCCTCTTCTACATAAGCCAGTTCAACCTCAGCGAGCTCTTCTAATGTAGGTGCGTCGACACTTATAGTGAATATACATCTAAGCTATCCACTAGGGCCACAACTAACCCAAACGTGAACCCAAACTAAAACCCAAATGCAACCTAGGGTCAGAATAAACCTCAAGTCAATACCTCATTTCTTCAATATATGGCAGGTATAAATATCTCAGATTTAGCAAAAATCATTAATGATCCCATTCATCATGATCTTGCTTGGCCTGCCATGCCCACCAAGTTACTTTTGGATATCCCTAAANGCAGGGATAAATATCTCAGATTTAGCAAAAATCATTAATGATCCCATTCATCATGATCTTGCTTGGCCTGCCATGCCCACCAAGTTACTTTTGGATATCCCTAAATTTGCAGGATGGTCGGTGAGTATCCCTCCAATCACATTATGTCCTTTCACTTGCTGTGTTCCTCTAACAGCATAACAATTGATTATACATTAAATTTCGTTCGTTTCAACACACTCTTATAGGTTCGGCCAGCAAATGGTACATTGATCAACCAAAAAATAAGCATGTAGCCCTTGAATCCATTGCTACCACCTTATTTACCCTTTCCAATTATCTATCAACCATGATGTAGGAATTGAGATCCTAACCAATCTTAGAAAAACTACTGCTGCGCATATAACAGACCATATTCATGAGTGGCATACAAAACATGGCCTATTTAGTAAGGCTAAGATTAAGGATACCCTCCTAATGGATTGGTTTCTTAAATCCTTGCATCCTCCAATTGCCAAAGACGTGGCCATGACCATGCCTACGGGTGCAGAGGTTGCCATCCTCAAGCAAGACCCGACATTATTATTTTATCTATGCCCAGTCAGGATCCCTTCATCCTATAAAGTGGAAAATTATCCTCTATTAGGGTGGCCTCACTGCTCCGCGCTTCAGGTGAGCCTTTCCTCCTTACCTGAATGGGAAACTGTCCTCTATGAGGGTGGCCTTGCCTTCCTTATCCCTCATCCTCCAATAGTCGCGCTTACTAGTTCTATTGGTAAATTCACTAGTGATAACCTAGCCTTATCATATGTATTCTATGAGACTGGACAAAAAAGCTATAAAATTATTACAGATGTTACATAGACCAGATTAGATATTGCATAGATCAGTTTCCCTGTACAAAAAGGGAAGGCATCTTAGTGCTCTTCAATGCATGTAAAACGGGAAAAAAGATCTTTAAGACATTATTGAATAAAGAAATGGAAGATATTCGTTGTATTGTGTAAGGTAATGGAAGAGAATGTCATCATGCATTAATGGTTAGATGAAGGCTTTAAATGCTCAACAATGAACAAAATGGTATTGTCATGGATATAATAGATTGAATTGAATGAGATTAATATCTTGTAAAAACTTACTTCAACTTAATAGTACTATATTTTAACCTAGCCTTCCCATTGGATTCTGTAACCCAGCCTTCTCCCCGAGCTGGTGTATGTCCTCCTTCCCCTCCTTCTCCGCGGGTTTCTTCTCAGGCCTTACCTGCCTTGTCATATTTGGAGGAATTTCCACCTCTCCCTCACCCCCGAACCACTTTGAACCATCCTTCCCCTCCCCAAATCCCTACATCCTCTCCCTTCTTCTCTGATCCCTCACTGAAGAAATTTCTCTCCATTTTTTCAGCCTCCTCCCCTACCTCCCCTTACACTCTCCACCTCAATTCTATTAGATTTGCCAACGTTACTGTCCGTAAGAAGTCAAAAAGGAAAAATGATTTTTCAAAGGTCGACCTATCATTGGCCTCACCACCCTATATTCCTCTTTCAGTTCGCATCAAAGATGCGGCACGTGGCATTCCTAGCCGGGGACTTAGAGCATCATCTCCCCATCCGGTTACACCTTGATGAAGCTCCTCTCATTAAATATTTGTGGCTTTGGAGGTAAGTCCAAAAACCATAACCTCTGCTCCCTACTCAAGTCTCTTGGTCCGGACATGATCCTGATACAAGAAACGATGTGCAGCTCCTCTCCTGCATTACTCACCATCTCTAAGATCCTTCCCAAGTGGGAATACTGTGCTATCAGTGCCTCCGGTCTTTCTGGTGGCCTTATCACTGCCTGGAACCCTCTTCTGATCAAATGTAAGGCCTTCCATACATGTGCCAGCATATTAGTTCAAGCTTCCGTCCGAGGTATGACCATTCCTATCTATGTTCTCAATGTCTATGGTCCATACAAAGACCGCGAACACTTCTAGGCTATGGCCCTCCGTGGGGGTTTACTTAGCACACCGAATCTTGTACTTGGAGGGGACCTCAATCTCACCTTGTATGCCTCTGAAATTTGGGGAAAAAAGGCATCATCTAATCCCCTATCAACTACTTTTTATCCCTTTTTTACTCTGTGGGTCTTGTGGACATGGCCCCTCAGCAAACTGGACCTACATGGCGAAATGGCCGCGCAGGGGAACATGGCATAAGTAAGAGACTCGATCGTTTTTTAATCTCCTCGTCTTTGATCCCCTCATTGGGTGTCCATAGGGTTTGGACCCACTGTGCTAACTTATCGGATCACTTCCCCATATGCTTGGAATGGGGTAAGAATACAGGATCGTGTAATTACCCTTTCAAATTCAACTGCTCATGGCTAAATGATCCTGATTTCACCGACTGGTTTAAGGGGCGATGGTCTCATACTTCCCATTACAAAAGCCCTGTTGGTATTGATATGATCACTTCTAAGCTGCGTTCCATTAAGAACGAAACTAAGGCCTGGATAAAGAACAAAAGTGACAGTATGGATTCAAAGACCATATCACTTGACAGAGAAATTGAATCCCTTCTCTCGGGTCCATCCAATGGCAACCTGTCCTTGGATGAGATGGCTCATCTGGAGCAGCTCAGATCCATGAATCAGAAAGTCTTAGCTCATTTCTTACTCACCTGGCAACTTAAAAGTAGATTGAAATGGGCCCAACAGAGAGACTCCAATACCAAATTCTTCCATACCGTACCATCGGGTAGGAGAAATCAAAATGCGATCTGGTCTTTGGCTGATAATGACGGTAACTGTATTGAAGATGAGAACTCACTCAAAGCTCTGGGCCAGACTCATTTTGCTGAAATCTTCAAAGATGATGGGGGAACATGTCTGGAACATCAACTCAGGGTTGTCATGCTTTTTCCCAAGATGATCTCTGATGAGAATGCCTCGAGCCTCCCTTGTCCTGTATCCCTTGGCGAGATTGCCTTTGCCCTGAATTCCTTTAAAAAGGATAGAAGTCCTGGCCCTGACGAATGGCCAGTCGAAATCTATCTCCACTTTTTTGATCTAATGGGTCAGGAACTATTGTCCGCTATAGACTCGACCAGGGTTTTAGGCCTTATCCCTCCTTCTCTTAACTCAACCTTTCTTACACTTATCCCTAAACTAGACAAGCCCCGGACCTTCATCGATTTCCAACCCATCTCTTTATGCAATATCCTGTACAAATTGATTGCCAAAGTTATAGCAGTTAGGTTAAAACCCTTTTTGGATTCGGGCATTACTCCTGAACAATTCGGCTTCCTGAAAGGTCGTCAAATCACTAAGCCTATTGGCATTGTGCAGGAGATTCTCCACACGGTCAAAACAAAAAATATTTGTGCCTTTCTTCTTAAGTTGGACCTTATCAAAGCTTTTAATCGGGTTAACTGGACCTACATCTGTCTTATTTTGATTCAAATCAGGGTTCCTCTCCTTACGGTCAATTGGATTATGGGCTGCCTCACCTTGACCAATTTTGTTGTTCTTGTTAATGGGACACCCTCGCAGTTTTTTGCAGCCTCTCGGGGCATCAGACAAGGCTGCCCGCTGTCTCCCTTTCTCTTCATCCTTGTCATTGAGGGTCTCAGCCTCCTCATCTCTGATGCCAGGAATAATGGCCTCATTCGTGGTATTCAGATCACATCCTCACTGGTCCTAACCCACCTTATTTTTGTGGATGATGTGATCCTCCTGGGTGCTGGCTCGATCCAGGAATGGGCAGCATTAGATGTCCTTTTGGAAACTTTCTGTAAGGCATCTGGGATGCGTAATAGCCTGGATTAATCTTGCTTTCTTCACCATAACCTTGATGATGCCAATCATTTGAATATTGCCAGGAGTCTTCCTTATCCAATGGTGCCGATCCATACGGGGTTTAAGTACCTCGGCTACTTTCACAAGCCTCTTGGATATAGGGTTCGTGATTGGCACTGGTTGGTTCAGAAATTCGAAAGGAAAATAAGCAATTGGACCTACAAGCTCCTATCCCTGGGGGGCAGGCTGATTCTTGTCCAATCAGTACTCTCCAGCTTACCAGTATATAAGCTGGGTTTGGTACCTATACCTGCTTCTATCTTACATAAGCTCAGGAGTATGATGTTTGCCTTCCTTTGCGGATCCTCTGAGACTCACAGAAAATTTCTTTTAGCCAGCTGGCAGAGCATATCTTGGCCAAAAGAATACCAAAGCTGGGGGATAAAAAATTTACATTGGTTAAGTGTCTCCCTGCGACTTAAGAATCTCTAGTTGGTACTGACGAATGACGGGCTTTGGAATCGGGTCATCACTGCGAAATATTTACATAACTAGTTGGTGGCATCATGGCTCCGGCATATGGGATTCAATACTAGGAGGGTCTCTATTATTTGGAGGGGCTTCATTCAGATTTTGTCGTGGCTAGGAGGACACTTAGCCTGGCAGGTTGGTAATGGTATTGACATACGGATTGGCGTCAACCCGATAGCTGAGAACTCTTCTAATTTTTCCCTCCCTGCTGAGCTGAGATCCTTTTTAGAGGATTTGGACATATGTACTCTCTCTCAGGCACATGACACCAAACCTGACGCTCAACACTATTGGTATACTGCTAAAGAATTAGGAATTGCCGGGGAATGGAAAGAGGCATGGGATGATTACATCGCTGGATTAGCACAGGGTGGAATCCACCTCACCACACAAGCGGACTCCCTGGTTTGGGACTTTAATAAGAAGGATGGCTCCTTAACAACAAAGATGGCATATGACTGTATTGTAAAACATTTTTCCTCGCAGGCTATAAAATGCATGGACTCATTTATTTGGTGCAGTGCCCTCCCACGAAAGATCGGCTGTTTCACTTGGCTGGTTTTTCGGAACAAACTCACGACTTGGGACAATCTCTGGAAAAGGGGTTGGATAGGCCCAGGTGTCTGTGTCTTGTGCAATTCTGATGAGGAGATAGTAGCTCATTTATTTAACGACTGTGTTATTTGGAGAATAGTTCTGGAAACAATTTGTGAACAATTCCAGTTATCTTGTCCCTCACGCGTGGATCACCCATCCACTTTCACAAGAAATTGGGTTGGCTTTTATAAGAATCACCCATCATTCTGGTTTTTTCCATTTCATATGTTATGGAATATCTGGAAAGCACGTAATTTGGCCATTTTTGAAGGAAAGAAAAGGAGTGTGCTCTGTATTGTCCAGCTTATCACACTACAAGTCCAGACTTACTATTGGTCTGTCAAAGTTAAAAGATACAGGCAAATTGGGGCTCCTCCCTGTTTGGATTTTCCTTGTGGATTTTTTGATGGTGCTTCTGTAAAAATGATAGCGGGTGTTGGCTACAGCATACACTTGAATGAAACACACCATTACGAGTTCGCACTAGGGGTTGGATATGGCACGAATACTAAAGTAGAATTAATGGGCTTGTGGGCTCTGCTGCTTTCCTCCCAAATGATGGGACTCCCCCTTACCTGTATTTTCGGTGACTCACAAGTCATTGTCAACTGGGCTAAGGGTTTGACTGCTCTCTCCCCACCAGATCTCTTTCACTGGTGTCGAGAGACTTAAAAGCTTTCCAACAGCTTTCAGGATCTGTCTTACATTCACATCTACCGAGAACACAATCAGATTGCTGACAGACTATCTAAAACCGCCCTCACCTTTACTCAGGGGTTTGGTTGTTACTTTGAATATTTGGATGATCAGTTTCATGCAGGAGTCTTTTCAGTGCTTTTGAATGTGGATGGAGGAGATTACTCCTTGTTTTGATATATGCATTGTTAAACATGGTGCGGCCTCTTTTAGATTGCTGATTATATCCTTTTGGTACTCGGTAGATGTGGTTGCTGGGACTGACTCCATTATGATGAGGCAATATTTCTGATGGGAACACTCATATTAGTATCACCATTCCCCCTGGCAGCGACTCGTGGTTCTATTCAGATCTTTCGAGATGTATATTGAATGTAGCCCACTATTGGGGCGGCTTGTTGGATGCCCTTTGATTCTTAATAAGAATATCAAGGACAAGCTTTTTTCCTCTTGAATTTTTTTTTTTAACCTAGGATGGAATCCATAATTACAATTGATCCTAGTAGATTGGATAATAAATCATCTGAAAAGACTTGCATTCATGTATAGATAGGTGTTCATAAATGTATCTTTGTCCATAGCAAATTTTAATTTTGGGCTTGATTTTCGAGACAAACAAAATCAAGCGTGGGCTTGATTTT
This sequence comes from Pseudotsuga menziesii, assembly GCA_001517045.1. NCBI lineage: Eukaryota > Viridiplantae > Streptophyta > Pinopsida > Pinales > Pinaceae > Pseudotsuga > Pseudotsuga menziesii. The sequence goes on from LPNX011184172.1 coordinate 219,917, forward strand.
ACATGTTAGCATGATGACGTGGATAAACCAATTATTTACAATTTGTAATAAAATTAACTATAATTAAGGTGTAACGGTCTATTTCTTCTCTAATCAAAACTGACCGGAGTCACCCATGTAAAAAGTCGCTCGATTCTTCTTGGCCCTCCTCGTTAACACGAACAGAATCGGGGACCGAATTCATCATGGTTTGTGGGTGCACTATCACATTAACATCCTGAAACCGAGATAAATCATTAATGTTATGGAGCCATACGCATTAGACTTTGAAGATTTTTACACAAAAGGAGACTATTTTGGCAATGTGCATCCAGAGCCTTACATACAAGCAGATTTTTCTGGTTTTGAAGACCTCCAGTACTTCCAGAATGAAATATTCCAGACCAACGAACAGGTCTGAGCTTCATCTTGAGGTCATAATTCAATACATTGTCTTATTTTTAAAATTGTATTGCTCTTCTTCTTGAGGTCATAATTCAGTTTGCTCTAAAAGAAAAGAGCAAACTTCAGAGTTTTTAGGATTATTGATGCCCCATGATCTTTCAATGTTTTGGAGTCTCTCTCTAGGTTTTTACAAACTAAAAGGCTAATACCGATTCCTCAGGGAGCTGTTCATCTTTTTTTCCACATTAATTTTGGCAGTGGTCTTATGTTTTGGCTTGAGTAATCAGATGGAATTTAAGAAAGCGCAAGGCGAACAGGGAGAAGTTTCACTGCCTGTTGAAACCAAGGTACATGCGCAAAAACTAGTGCATTTGCCTGGAATGGAATTATGTTATAACCTTCTTATAGGGGTTGACACCGTAGATCTAGTAGGTTACGGCTACATTTGATTATCAGCACATTCAATTAAAATGGCAAGGAATTAATTGGTTTTTCATATAGAATGATGTTCAGATCAAGTTTAATCTGTTCTGAGTATTTGGCTAGTTTAGTATCTGCAAGTGTTTGAGTATTTGAGTAGTTTAATATTTGCAAGCGTTTGGTTTGGATTCTGTATTCTATTTGGTTTAATACTGAACATAGCGCTCATATATATGGAAAAGCATCAATTAAGTTTCTCAGCTTCTCTGCTTGGTCAAATAATAAATAAATAAATCATTTATATTAGTATTAATGAGTAAATTAAGTTCATTAAAGTAGCAATTTTGGTATAAATTAAGGCTTTGTTCATAGTTTCACCTGGATCTTGCTTTTGTTCAGGGTTAGGTAAAACCTGAAAATATATATATGAATCAGAACCATGAATTTATGCTTTTGTTCATGTTGAACATAAAACCTGAAACCCACTAGATACATTAGAACCATGAATTCATGCTTTTTTTGTTCGTGGGTTCACCAAGATTCTTGGGTTTTCAAATCTACTATGATTCTGGGTTCTTCTAATCTACCTAGAACCTCGGTAAAACCTGAAAGTCACAGAATCCATCGGAACCATGTTCACGTTGGGTTCAAAGAAAGAATGCACAAAAACAGTAAAAAGAATGCAACCCCAATGGCAGGTTCACAACGGGATCGCACCAAAATGAAGGTTTTTTTTCTCCCTTCTTGTGGGAATCTAGCAAAACGAAATTTTATGATTTTGGTCTATGCAGTGTGGTTCAAATGTTTTTGAGGATTTGAGTTTATTTACAGACCTTCAAAATCCAACTATGGATAGAAGTTAGAACCCTGATCTGGGTGAAACCATGAAGAATATCATCCACGCCTTGAATCCAGGGCATCATTTAAAAATGGCATAACCCAGATGAAATCTAATATCCAATGTAAACAATAATGTGTTCTAGTTGATAGGAATCATCACAAAGATCACAAGGTAATAACAGAAGCATTGGCACATAGTCTAGACTTTGTTTTTTTTCCATGGCATACATATTTCAGGGAAACCCAACGTAGGGCTTAAGATGTTTTTTTCCTATGGCATACATAAGGGAAACTTAGCATAGGGTTTAAGGCCATTACAACAATATGGTCATTAAGAACTTAACATGTCACTTAAGATTAATAGCTCAACATGTCACTTACGGAATTTGAATTAAGGTAGGAAAGATAACAATCATTCTTCCCAACCACTTGAGCTAGAACCAAAAGCCTAAACTTTTGTTTTTCAAGCAAAAAAAAAAAGTAACTTTTATAAAAGATATGAGATTTACCTTTTGATGAAAAGACTGATTAGAAGCGTTTTACATAACATAAGAACATATGAAGACTAAAAGAGAGGGACTGGACCTATATCAATGACTGACCCTCAACTAATTCCACAAAAATAAATACATTCAGCCACAGTCTCAACAGCTTCTTTTGACAGGTGATCAGTTTCAGAATTGAATTCCTGAAATATGTGGTCAAAGGACATAACCAGGAAAGATTTTGTTGGCTCTTTAATTCTACTCTTCCAATGCGACAACTGCAAAACACAAAGGTTGGAATTTCCTTTTGCCCAAACAATGTTAGATTTTGAATCACCAACAATTTTTATATAATGAACCCCTCTTCTTTTAGCAAACCATAAAAGTCCCCATAAATCTAGAAGCTCAACTTTAATGTTAGAACCTAAACCAACTCCAAATTTAAGCTTGATAATGTGGTCCTTTTTTATTTGTAGAATCATACCTGCCCCACATAAACCTCCATTATGTGCCCCATCAAAAAAGCCCACAGAATCAGGATCATCTAACTGAGGGGAAGAAATGTTTCTATTTCTTCGATGTATCTTCTCCTTGTGATACTCAAGATATAAACTAATGGATCTGGAGCTTACCAAAGTAACCAAGGGTTTTTTTCCTTCAAATATACACCTATTTTTTGACTTCCATACTTCCCAAATGACAAAAAAGGTAGTTCTTTGAATTTTACCTATTTAGTAAACCTAGCCTACATACTATCCAGAAAGCAATCCAACTACCATATTTCAAAAAAATTTAAGAATCCACAACAGCTATCCCATATAGCAATCCAACTGCCATATTTCACAAAAATTTAGGAATCCACAACAGCTATCCCATATACAATTGAAGAAAGAGCAAGAACCAAAGAGCTGTGAAACTGATTCTTTTCCAGCTTTGCAAAAAGAGAAAATACCTGGCCCACTGAAGTTCCTTTCAAGAAGATTATTCCAAGTTTGAATTTTATTAACCAAGCATAACCAAATAAAACATTTTAGTTTATTTGGGATCCTCCATTTCCATAACCTCCCTGCCGACCATTTATAAGATATCTGCACATTCTCTTCAATAATAAAATCATAACTCTTTTAAGCAATAATTATATCGGTGGAGTCAGACCAATCCCAAACCAACACATCCTTCTGATCATTCAATCTGATACCTGTAGAATTAAGAGAGAAAACATAATCATTCCATTCAGCTGCTAAATTGTCATTAAGCCCCAAATCCGAAGAAAGAAGCCAATAAGATAAAACGAGAGTCAACTTCATCCCGTCTTCTTGCTTGGGCAAGAACCAGAATATTCATAGAATGAAGACGAGAGACTAATCGCTGAGATAATTTGAAACCATCTCCTTCCGAATCCCATAACAGGATTGATAACAATAAATATGTTTGTTCTGTAAAATTGAGCACAAAGATCTATGGACCAACACACAACTCAAAAGAAAGATCACACAATTTTACTCAGAAATTGAAGAATGAAACAATGCAAAAATGGCTTGCAACTGTGAAAGTTTTCATTAATCAAAAATAATTAGATAATTAATTACAATGAAGTACAATGGCTAAATAGCCGCATGCAATTCGAATCCATGTGAGGAAATTCGAATTGGTTGGACTCTACTTCACTGAATGGTTGACTAACCTTGTCTAAATCATTATCAGAGTTCATCGGAGTTCAAAATCCAAACTCAAGTGTCTAATTCAGTGTTGACTAGTCTAACTAACTGAGGTAGGTGAGTAAATGCGCCTCATCTGCATGCAGCCATGCAATCCTAGCGCTAACTGAATATAACTGAGTGTAGGGAACTAGAACTGAATGTAATTGACTCCTAACTGAGCTTGACTAGTCACCAACTGAACTCAACTGATGGAGGTTGGTATCGACATTCCCAGTGGCTCCTAATTTGTAGGGATTGATCTAGGACTCTCCTAAACTGATACATGCAAGTGCAATCAATGGCAGTTGGCCTCAATTACTGTTCCCCACACTCTAGTAACCGGTACATGCGCCCCAATTAGGCCAAGTGTACCCAATGGTGCTAGTGACTAAAAATAGACTGAAAGGATTCCCGATTTAGACATGACTCCTGATTTAGACATAAATGACCAAATTGGACAAGGGAGGATTACAATCTTAACACCTCCCCTGAATGCTAACTTGGACAATTTGTGGGCCCTGGTAACTAAGACCATAGGTCACCCATTACAGCAAGTAAAGTAAAGTCACTGCTCAATACAAGGAGCTGGGGAAAAAACCAAATGGGAAAAAAGCCCCCCCTCTAACTAAGCAGATAGAATCAGGATTGAAGTTTGAAAAACTTGAAAATATGTTGCTGCAATCTTTGTGATGTAGCGAGGCAGCATACATGATGTTCTGTGCACAGGTATCCTGGGGCCTGGCATGTAGACTTCTCCATCTTCTCCTAAAATGATGATGGAAGGAAGGAGGAATGTAACCTTGCGTCTTTCTGGATGAAGAGGTGTATGACCCACTCTATTCTTCTGAATGTAGTGAGATTGAACCCTTGCCATGTAGCATTTTACAGGAAGTCTATTGCATCTCTCTAAAGGAGGTAAGATTGCATGACAATAGCGCAAGGCTCTTAGTCTTCTGAATGTCAGATGGATTTTCAGTCATCTTCCTAGCTTCCAATTTGGAAGTAGGGACTGAATCAGGATGTGACTCACCCTGAATCTCAATCTCATAAACTAATACAGCTGAATCTGCAATACTAGTGGAAACTGCAAAAGAAGTAGATGAAATGTTTTTACCTTCCCTTGCAAGTGGCTGCTGAGAGTGCACTGGTTCTGAAAATGGCATGAAGTGTGAGAACTCATATGCCTTGGAGGCATGATTTGCAGCACCCTTCGCTATGATGTTCCCAATAGAGATATCTGTGGTCTCCACTGAGTTAGGACCAAATATGACTTGCTTTGGAGATCCAGTATGAGTCATCTGGTATACAGATAACAGATTTGCAACTAAGGAGGGCACATAAAGCACATCTTTGAACTTTCCATGTTCAAGCTTGATAGAGCCCTTCCATTTGGCTTGAACTTTACTGTTATTGCCCATCTGAATACTAGGACCATCAAAAGATTGCAAGGAAGAGAATGATTCTTTGGATGCAACCATATGATTGGAAGCTCCAGAATCAATGAGGAAGGCATGTGTTGTTGAGCAGCTAGCCTTCAGTGCATGGCATGTTTCTTCATGTTCTTCAGTTTTTTCTCTATGGTCAACCTTGCTTGCACTAGCAGGTACAGTAATGTTATGTTTCTTTAGAAGAAGAGCCATCTCATCATTTGTTCTTCTCATATAGGAGCTTTCTAGATGAAAGCCCCTTCCACAGTAAGAACAAAGTGTCTTTCCTTTGCCATTCTTCTTGCTTCTCTTCGAACCTGAAGGCTCATTTGACTGCTCTTTCTCCACAGGAGACTCATCCTGTTGCTTCCCTTTATCATTCGCTACCTTAGGTCCTCCTGCAACCAATGCTTGATCTCTAGAAGATCGAATGATCCCCATTTGGATCAACTTGTCATGCTCTTGAGTGAGAGATTAAATGAAGGAGTTTAGAGTAGGCATCCTCCAATTTGGAGTGGTGAGCTTCACTGAATGAAATGTTGATACAAAGACTGAATAGTCTGCACCAAGTTTTGAGAGAACGGCAAGGATGAGTTGATCATCCTCCTTCTCAACCTTGCACAACTTCAACTGGAGTACTAGATTCTTGAATTTAGTGAAGAAGTCATTTAGTGTTTCGAAATTGGCTGGATGAAGAGAAATCAGCTCATTCTCGAGCTGATAGATCCTCAAATCATCCTGCTTGTCAAATAAGGATGCAAGCTTATCCCAAACCTGCTTGGGAGTCTTCAATCCATTGATGTGGAAGAGAAGATCTCAAGAGATTGAGAGGCACAAGCATCCATAGGCTTCATCAAGCCCATTGAAGTACTTTTCTTTGTCAACATAATGGATTGGATCTGCCTCTGCCTCTATTGTAAGTCTGAAGAGTCTTTTGGAGTGTAGCTGCATCTCCATGTCCTCCTTCTACTGGTGATAGTTGAAAGGAGTGAGAAGCTCTATTGGAGGGGCCATCTAGAATGCAACGAAGAAGCCTGAGCTGCTGTAGTGAATGTAGTGAAGGAGACGGAGCTGCTTGTAGCGAATGCAGTGAAGAGGACTGATAAACCTGTAAATCACATAATCAAACAGACAAAATAAGGTGGATAGTCTGCACTTTTGGAATTTCCTTCACACCCAGCATAGTTGATCAAGGAAACTTGATCAACAATTCCTTAACTTGGGATATTAAGTGGTAAATTCTCCGCTTTTGGTGCAGTACTGGAAGGAGCAATTTTGCTAAAAAAAATGGATCCAAGTATGAATCTATAGTAGAAGTGCCTTGTCCTATTTAGGCTCTGATACCATGTAAAATTGAGCACAAAGATCTATGGACCAACACACAACTCACAAGAAAGATCACACAATTTTACTCAGAAATTGAAGAATGAAACAGTGCAAAAATGGCTTGCAATTGTGAAAGCTTTCATTAATCAAAAGTAATTAGATAAATAATTACAATGAAGTACAATGGCTAAATAGCCACATGCAATTCGAATCCATGTGAGAAATTCGAATTGGTTGTGGACTCTACTTCACTGAATGGTTAACTGATCTTGTCTAAATCATTATCGGAGTTCATCAGAGTTCAAAATCCAAACTCAAGTGTCTAATCTAGAGTTGGTTAGTCTAACTAACTGAGGTAGGTGAGTAAATGCGCCTCACCTGCATGCAGCCATGCAATCCTAATGCTAACTGAATAGAACTGAGTGTAGGGAACTAGAACTGAATGTAACTTACTCCTAACTGAGCTTGACTAGTCACCAACTGAACTCAACTGATGGAGGTTGGTATTGGCACTCCCGGTGGCTCCTAATTTGTAAGGATTGATCTATGACTCTCCTAAACTGATGCATGCAAGTGCAATCAGTGGTAGTTGGCCTCAATTACTGTTCCCCACACTTTAGTAACTGGTACATGTGCCCCAATTAGGCCAAGTGGACCCAATGCTGCTAGTGACTAAAAATAGACTAAAAGGACTCTCGATTTAGACATGACTCCTGATTTAGACATAAATGACCAAATTGGACAGGGAAGGATTATAAACCTAACATGTTCCTCTTACAACTAACCAATTAATTATCTTTTTCAGAATTGGAAGAGATCTAGAAATACCTCTCCATATAATCGAGTTAGAACCAATAATTTTAGGATTACGGATCCACTCGGAAACAGAATAACATTTGATGTATTTGCACTTAACAACATTACTCCAAAGACCATCTCCAAAAAAAACACCCTCCAAAGACTTTTAGCACTTAGAATTCCCCCTAACCAAAATAGTTGTTTAAGTCCCCATCCTCCCAAGTTCTTTAGAAGAGATATACTTTGCCAAGAGGACAAATGAAACTTAGGAGACCCACTACCAGACCAAAGAAACTAAAAAGTATGCTTTCTCAATCCATCAATAATAGACTTCGGAAACCTTGACAGCGAAAGCTAGTATACAGGTATACTCTGCAACACATAATTTACTAGCACCAATCTCTCGCCAAGAGATAAATACCTGTAAGTCTAGTTACTAATCCTTTTCTCAACTTTTTAAAAAGCCAATTCGAGAAAGTAACCAAGATATTTAAATCCTTCATCTAATTTGTTCATCTGATAAGGGAATAAATTTGAAATCTGGTCACATAACCCCTGGTCCAAACAGTTATAAAGGAAAATGGACTTGTCAGCACTTACTACTGTGTGTTAACAACCTCTAACTAGTAGAGTGTCGAAAAAAGCATGGTAAAGAAAAATGATGGTTGCTTGAACTTTGGTTAAATATAATAGTGTGAATGTATGATAAAAGGGCGCATAAACAATGAAATCATCACATGATCCAATGGTATAGAACGAGGAGGTGAAGATCGATGGCTTATAATAGATCTGCTCTGTGAAGATGCACGGAAGATAAGGGCATGCGGAGATAGGTAACAGGATGCGAAGATCGACGGTCATGAAACTGGGTCGGCAAAATCTACGGTTGGTAAAAAGTCCGCTCCATAATGTCGCACGTTGTTAAAAACAAAAAGGCCCAGTGGAATGTGTATGTGTAAGTTAATCCGATGGCTTGAAAATAAAGTGAAAATTCATCAACAGTCATCATCGGATCCGGAGGATAGAGTTGCACGACGGTTGGAGTAGAAAAGCAGTAGCGGAATGAAACTGGGTCGGCAAAATCTACGGTTGGTAAAAAGTCCGCTCCATAATGTCGCACGTTGTTAAAAACAAAAAGGCCCAGTGGAATGTGTATGTGTAAGTTAATCCGATGGCTTGAAAATAAAGTGAAAATTCATCAACAGTCATCATCGGATCCGGAGGATAGAGTTGCACGACGGTTGGAGTAGAAAAGCAGTAGCGGAATGAAACTGGGTCGGCAAAATCTACGGTTGGTAAAAAGTCCGCTCCATAATGTCGCACGTTGTTAAAAACAAAAAGGCCCAGTGGAATGTGTATGTGTAAGTTAATCCGATGGCTTGAAAATAAAGTGAAAATTCATCAACAGTCATCATCGGATCCGGAGGATAGAGTTGCACGACGGTTGGAGTAGAAAAGCAGTAGCGGAATGAAACTGGGTCGGCAAAATCTACGGTTGGTAAAAAGTCCGCTCCATAATGTCGCACGTTGTTAAAAACAAAAAGGCCCAGTGGAATGTGTATGTGTAAGTTAATCCGATGGCTTGAAAATAAAGTGAAAATTCATCAACAGTCATCATCGGATCCGGAGGATAAGAGTTGCACGACGGTTGGAGTAGAAAAGCGGTAGCGGAATTGAAACCGTGGTGCACGTGGCAGCTTGTGGTACATTCCGTGGAGAAAAATGGTTTGAGCAAAACCACTAAAGGGAGTCTCCGGAATGGACTTCTATATAAAGTGAAGTTGACTTATTTGAAGAATTGTTTTTTATTGTACATGCCGGGGCGAATGAAAAGGACCGCCCACCACCCTTTCACAGTCAACTTCGGGTATATGCAATTACAGTCGCAGGTAAGTCTCAAATACTCGAGCTTTATTCACAGAATTGCCGTCATTTCTATATTATGGATAAAGAGAAAGGGTTAGAAGGGTTTAACCGAATTTTGGATGAAAGAGAAGAATGCCTGGTTGATAGAGATAGAGGAGTATATGATCCATTTCTGTCTGTAGGAAATGTATCAGTTATTAAAGAGAGATTGTGGCGATATAATTCGCAGGGAAATGACATTTTAAATGCTTGTAAGTCGTTTCTGTATCATTTTGCCATTGAGCAGACTCTACACTTTCCTGAATTCACCGAGTGGTGTGCAGTTAATTATTCGTCTTCTGAGAGAGTTATTGTAAGTCGTTCCACGTCCAGGATATTGTGTAGAATTCATGCAAAAGCTATCCGTGAAAACCTGAATTTGCCCGATAATTACCCTAATAGTCGTGAGTCTGTAAATGAGTCTGTTTTGGCTGAAGTGTACAGAAGTTGTAAAACTGAAGTTCGATGTAAATTCTTGTCTAGCATTCTTAATGAAGGTCAGTCACTGGAAGGTCTCTTTTTGCCGTATCGTATTCACATCTTCAAGGAGGAAGTTCAATTGGTTGTGTCTTTGGTCAGTCAAGTTTTAGGTCTAGATGATGACTGTCATGTTAATGAAGTTGTCTTGGGTTTCTTATTAAAAATGAGTTCAATTAGTCTTGGGTCTGAGTCCCAGCCGGTCCATGTTTTCAGTTTGGATGAATATCTAGCTGAGGCTATCCATATCCAATTGGTCGAGTTCTCAAAAGTCAGATTTTTCAAGTATCAATCATATTTGCTGAACATGTTATTATGTTCGAATGTAACTGAATTGCAGTTCTTGAGTACTATATTCTCTTCAGATTTGCATAAGCAAATCAGTATGTTCGAATTTGTAAATTCCATTATGTCAGAAATATATAAGCTGCTGTTTGATGAAGTATTACCCAGAGTGTTGGAAGAAATGAAGAGTATGATGCAATCTTCACCTGAGGATAGGATTGGAGATTGGTTCTTGTATAAAGACTTTACAGTTTTGAGAGTATATGGTTTCACTGGATAGCCTTACAGGCTGCCTGCTTTCCTTACCCATAGGATCTTTGCATTGGAATACATGAGACAGAGATTACATGCAGAAGAGGAACATTTTGGGGCTTTCAAAAAATCTTCCAATATCAAGTTCCCTCTTAAAGTTGGTTCCTTTATTTTTAAAAACAAGGGTGCCTTGATGTTTGTAGAGAAATTATTGGAAAGCATGGATTTTCAAAGGGAACAAAGGGTCAATTATGTTCCTTATCATATAATCTCTCTAAGAAAGCAAGCAAATAAAAATAAGCCATTTGACCACCAAGTTGTTGAGGGTTTGAAGGAAGCAGCCAATTTGTTTTACTTTGTGGAAATTCCAGGATCCGATGAGAATACAAGAAGTGGATCAGTTGCAGTGTCTCAAATGCCAGATAGTTCTAATATTTTGATTAAAAGAAGTTTTTCTGAGATTGAAAGTATGGAAATAGACGAAGACAGTTCACATAAGAAGACTAAAATGTCTCAAGATGATAAAAGTTCAAGCGAAGTGGTTTCAGATGAATTGAAAAGAGTTGCTTTAATTCCTAAGAAATCTGTACAGATGAATCAATTTTCTTTTGAAAGTGTAGATAATGCAGAATCAGGTCCAGTTTTTAAATCTAAAGAAGAATTCATGACTAGCTATGTGGAAAAGCAAAGACAGCCCCTAGAAGAAACCAGAAATCTACTCCCACGAGTGAGAAGTCTGAATAATCCAAAGACTTCCCTGATTTCTACCCGGGACATAGAAAGAAATACTTTAAAACTAGCTATGGTTAGTGATAAGAAAGTGGCTGAAATGGAAGTGAGATTAGACAAAATCAGTGTACCTGATAAAATATAGTTGCATAAACAAACGGGAGATATTATTTATTCAGATTTATTGCATGCTATGGTAAAAATTAACAAGTTGCAAGTTTTGGTTGACAAATTAGAGGTCCAATTAAAACACGAGAAGGTTGAGAACAAGGCTAATTCTATTCAAATAAAGAAATTGCAAGTAGATATCATAAGCTCAGGGGATGAGACAGGGAAAACCCAGGCCATCAGAAGACTTTTAGAAGAAAAAGATAATGCCCTCCAGGTACTAAAGAAGAGGTTGAAAATCCCGAGTTCAGAACATGTTCAGTCATCGGAACTGTTAGCATTGCAAGAGGAGAAGGATAAGATTCATCAGGAGATGATGGAGTACAAAGGCAAGACTGTGAAATTTGCATAAAGAAAAGAACAAATGGAAAACGGAGCGAAATGAGTTAATAGCACAAATTTCACGGTTGAAGAAAGACCAAAATGATGAAAAATAGATTATGGAAGAACTGATGAGCCAAACTCCCACTGGTGAAGATTTGACTATTGTAAATATTGAAAAGCCTTTAAATAATTTTTCTGCTGATGATTTACTAGTGCCCATGTCCCAGGTCAGTTTGAAGGATGTAGAGATAAGAGAATTAAAAGAAGAAAATGAGAAAATCAAATCTGAGCTGACCAAATTGGCTGAAAACAAGAATAAAATATTATAGGATAAAGGTCAATTACAAAAGAAGCTTAATGAATTAAAAGAAAAAAATACAGGAAAGGGTCCTCTCTAGGGAGCTAAACACATAATCTGGGATACATTGTCAGTGGAAATGACTAAGTTCAGGTATTATTTGAATTTCATTGATGATCAAAGTACATTGGTTAATCTAGCCAATCAAAGATTGAAACTAGTAAATGAGACCATGGAGAGGAAGCCTCTAAGCACAACTCAGAATGCATTGAATTTCTTAAATTCATTAACCTATCAAAAATTACAAGATATAGGAATCAAAGACAGAGTGGCAATGGTACTGTGGTCAAAAAGGTTTATTCATAAACATCATCTTATGAAGACAGTACAAGATAAGGCTGATGAGATGACTTCTCGTATTAATGATTTTTCAAGCATGCTTTTAAAGACTTGTTTAAAGATGGCCTTCCTTCTTTCTGGGACGAAGAAGGGCGACTTTTTTCTCAAGAACATTATCACAACCTACTAGTGCAAAGCCATATGGATCACTCTAAATTTGATGATTTGGTAAAGAGACTGACGGGAAAGGTCATCGTGGATAAGTTAACAGAAGACTTCGAGATATTGCAGAAATTTATAATCGTCAGAGGAGGATTGCCTACTATGTCTTATGAAGCCTATATGGAGTTGGAAGTATCTATCCGAGAAATGATTGAGTACGATATCCCAAGCGCGGAACAATGGAGAGCCGTGGAAAGGTTTGGAAAAACAAAGTATATTCTTCATCCGTGAAAACAGGTGTTGCCCGCTATGGAGTTGCTTGTTCGGGCCTTGTTGTTACCAAGTTGATTTTAATTAAATGATCTGTCAGAATCAAAGCAAGTAGTTTATTCCTAGTTATTAGGGATATAGTTACAAAGACTTTGATTAAGCAGATTATTCAGTTATTAAATTTTCTTGGGAGAAGAAATCATTTATGTATATATTTGCATTTACTTTATGTAATGGGGGTTGGAACCCATTTGTTGATGAATGTTTTTGAAGACATATAATTTTTGAAATAACAAAGTTGAATGCGTGTGGGTTATCAGAGATTCTCGTGCTATTTACATTACAGTCTGTATTTCCTTTTCTTTGTGATCGTTTTTTCCAGTGTTACATTCCATTTTTGTTTTCCTCGTATCTGAAATGTAGTATTGAATGGTTGGAATTCATACTTGTTATGCTCTAATTATTGTTTCAGATATTTTATAAATGTTTCTGCTAAAGTTAATATGGAACTCATCTTTTGATGCTCTGTATTGATGGACTATTCATTATTTCTTCCTTTCCACCTAAACTAAATGAATGACTGTGATTAAGTGGTTACCTTGCCTTTGATAAAATCTCATGCATGCGATTTTGTGATACCGTTATGTATATGTGACTCCATTGCCCAATGATTATGTGTATCGTTTCAACCGTCTATATAATTTTCGAGTGTTGATTTTATATCTGGCCTTGTTAAATTTATATTTTGAGAGATCCCTCTCTAGAAAGGAAAGCCAGTTTCTTTCTGAAGTGGTTTTTGCTGTTACCTTTGGAATTTACCTTTGCAACCTGGGTACGTTCTGAGTGTCAACACCGTGCATGTAGCTGCACAGAAGGATCTAATTAAGTCTGAATACTCTTTCCATTCCTGAATCGATCCCCGACCAAAGATGAGGACATTGTCCACAAAAAGAAGGTGAGTAATATGAAGGCTGAGAGAAAAACTAATACCTTGATTCTTCTTTGCCAGTTTTGCAGAATTAATAATCAAACTTAGCCCTTTGATAATTAAAAGGAACAACAAAGGTGAAAGAGGACACCCTTGCCACAACCCTCTAGTTCCTTTGAAAAAAGTAGAATGACCATTAACCAGCATTGCGTAAATTGCAGTCAGATGCAAGCCATTATCCAGTTTACAACTTCGCAAGTAAGCCCAATCCCAATAAGAACAAAGTGAAGAAAAGACCAATCTACTTTATCATAAGCATTAATCAGATCCATTTTCAGTATAAAGGCCTAGGTGTTTCTAGATGTGAAGGCATTCCTGTGCTACCCGAACCGCATCCAAGATTTGTCTGCTGGATAAAAATCCAAATTGTTCTTTAGAATTCTTTAGTCCATAATAGGTTTTATCATGTTAGATATAATCTTGGTAATCACCTTATAGACCAAGTTGCATAAGGAAATGGGTCTATAATCATTGAAAGACCCAGGCTTATCCCTTTTGGGAATAAGAACAATGTAGGTCAGGTTCAAATTATCAGGAACATATCCATTCTTCGAGACTCCTTCATTGTCTCCACTAGATCTTGCCCAACTAACTCGAAAAAGTGTAGAAAAAATTCTACAGCCCAGTCGTCCGGGCCTGGACTTTTAACCTTAGCCAACTGACTTAAAACATTTATCGCCTCCTCCTTAGTAACAGCTGAACCAATATAATCACCATCTTCAGAACTGGACATCCTGGGGAACTGCTTAATGATCTATTTAACTGCTCAACCAGGTTTGTACGGGCTTTTTGGCAATAAATATCTTTGAAGTATGATAAAGCTCCATTTTCAAGAGATGACTGATCAGAAAGACTGTGGAGATTTCCTTCCAACTATGACAAAAAGGCATAGAAGCACTGGGGAATGGCTGGATCAAACCAAAGGATTTTTGTTCGTGATATTGAATATGATATTCTTTTTTATGAGTATGATAATTTGGTTTTCTGCCAAAGGATTTCCCGAAGTGTTGATCCCAGGCCTGTGCTATTATTTTCCACAGAAAGTGTCAGAAAGTCGTTACTGGTCAAAGGAGGAGCGTGAAAAGTTTAATGTAGCTTTGAAAATGTGAGTGTTCTGCACCCTCAGAAGCAGTATGGATTAAGTTTGTAGTTTCCTGTATGTTTGCTAATCAAAATGTTGTAATTGGAACGTTTGTCTTTCAGGTGTGGTACCGACTTTGAAGCAATTGCAGCATTTGTTGGTACTCGTAACTCTACACAAGTGCGGACCCATGCCCAAAAGTATTATGCAAAAATGGTATTGAACTAATTCATTCACATCTGGATCTAAGACTACATGTTTGATTGAAGATGTAAATGAGAATATAGGTGATGTATAGTTTGAGTGGGTCTAACTGTTACGGATATGTATTTTCACTTTAGAGGTCACATATTCAAATCTAGAGGGGTAGGGTATGTACGTCTCTATAGACTTTAACAGTTATTTTAGCATTTACATCGCTGCACAGATGGTCCCTTGTCCCTCAAACAAGAGGATCTCATACATCATACATCAAATTGGTGTCTGCCTTAGCTGTGACATTAAAAATAGATTATTATTATTATTACTAATACTGAAAAAAACTCAGGTTACTAACTTTTTTGTCCTCTAACACTGCAGGTAAGAGATTACAAAAAGAATGGCAAAGCTTCACAACCTCAAAGGAAAGGCCAGAAAAATTCTTACTAACAACTAAATCCTGATTAACTTATTTGCTATTTCTACCAGCAAGAGTAGATGACCACGAAAAGATTGGTGGAAACTTTGTTTCGATTTTCAAGTTGAGAACAAGAATACGCAGGGAACCCTTTTTCTTCTTCAGTGAGATTGCCGTACGTCATTTTGGTTATTTCTTGTTAATACATACAAGGGCTGTTCACATGCCCTGTTCACTCCTATTGCTCCATACCCCCTGCTACAGTGCTTGTACGGAGGGCCCTCTCCACTAGAATTCAGCGTTAGCTGGTTCCTTGAACAGCAACAAAGTGTTGTGCAGAAATATTCTTTCAAGCAATCAGATGAATTCAGTATATTCTGTAAATTTTGAAATTTTGCCTCTCTTTCTGACCATTTTCCAGAGTGCTGTTGTGAATTGAGTTTTGTTCATTTTTTTTAACATAAATGGATACAAAATAGGTTTCAAGTTTCACACAGAGAAAGGGGTTTTAAAACGTATAGATTTAGAACATATTCAAACCTTCAAAATAAGGTAATGAAAACGGAATACAATTTAATCTAGTAGAATTCGAAGAACCAAAATTTAAGAAAATATAAAATTGTTAAAAATTAAATTATATGAATTGTTTTAATATTAATGACAAAAATATAATATTTTGTATTTTTAAAATTAAAATTTAATAATTATAAAATTGGAATACATTAAGAAATTTTATAACATTGTTTTTTTTTTAAATTTAAATGATATTATTATAGTTTTTCATTTTATAGATGTATATTTTCATTTTTTTTAAATTTAAATGATATTATTGTAGTTTTTCATTTTATAGATGTATATTTTCAAATATTTTATTAAATTGGATATTTTTAACGCTTATTTATAAAGTACATATTTTAATACTTATAATTTCAAAATATTATTTTTATTTAAAAAATTAAATGATATTATTATAGTGTGATGTTAGAATGATTTATGTTGGCATTATGAAGAGGAGGCTCCACTATGGAGAGATTATTTTTATTTTGATGAGGATTATGGAGGTGCTTGGTAAGGAGTGTCAAGAAAATAATGAGATTTTTTAGGTTGCATTTCATGTCGCTATGGTTAATGTCTTGTATATTCTACAATTAGTTCTGGTTCTTGGACATTCAACCACTGGTGGGAGCTATGATGTGCGAGAAAACTAGACAAGATCTGGTGAGAATGAGTCTACGACTCATTTGGGATGAAGGTGGATTGATTTTGAGGCTGTGGAGTGATGGCAAGAACCAAGAAAGTAAAGTTAATGGTAGGAGCATGTGCAGCGGTGTCACAAACCTAGTGTCTTGACGATGCCATTGGGGTTGTGGGGCACCTAAAATACTAACCAAAAAATACCTATGTTATTTCATTTTGTTTTTCCATTATTTAAATTAAATATTTGCAGTGGAATTAATGCTCAAGTGATTGCTCATAATTTATATACTTGTGTGTATGTAATTATTTTAGGCAATTTTACATGAATGCAATCAAATAATGCCAATAATTCCATGTAATTAAATAATCTTATAACAACAATTATGATAAAAACATAACTTAGATAGAAGCAACACATTTTATACACAAGTGAATACTTATCTAGAATATAACCGATTGACTATAGACTAAGGACGTTCTACCCAATTGTAGGCTTTATCAAGCCATATTTTGATCGGCCACCCTCGAGCTAGGACTATTAATCCACAAGAAGGTATCAACTTCTCTGGCTACAACTATCCCAATCTGCTAGCACTCCTTCCCCCATAGCCTGCACAACCCAAGGAATGGGGCTCCCTCACAACACCCTTCTATGAGTTAACAATCCCTCGTGCCCCCTTCTCCGAGTTAACATTCACTCAGGTTTGTTACTTCAATTCCTTTCCAGAGCTCCAAGATAGGCCAGCCAAGAACTCTCTATGTTGGGACTCTAGGGAACTCTGTTGTTCTTGGTGTGGCTCTAGTCTGTAGTATTAATGGTGGTGGTATGGTCAATGGTGGTTCAGGTCTGCCAATTGAAGATGGATTAATCATGGGAGAATGTTGACATAATGGACTATTTCTCAATAATTCTATGCATGTTGAGAACTAGCGAAGTGGTATGAAGGATGATAAGAACTAGACACTTGGTATAGATGGGGTTGGACATCGTTTTATCCTTTAATCCTAAGCTTAGGATAATTAACCCAAGACTATGGTTGATAAACTTTAATAAAGAGGGATTAATAAAACATGTGATAAAAGGAATAAATAAAGGTAATGACTTAAATAAAGTCACTAGGGTCGCCTTCCCTTTAAACCCTCTTCTCACTCTCCTTCTGGAATCATACCCCCCATCTCTTATTTGTGCTTGGTTTGCAGTATTCGTGCATTTGTATAATAAATGTGAAATGTACGTAATTACATCATTTTGGCCACAGTGTATCATTCATGTCTGACTTCTATTCATTTTCATCATTACATAATTACATTATGGGGTTAAAATGGGGTGTTACAAGTGGGGCATGTGCATCCCTTGGGTGTAGAAGGAAATAACAGAGGCCAAAGAGGTTTACTTTTCTATCATTTCAAATGAGACTCAACAGTTTCTTAGGAATGTGGAGCAGCAGATTAAGCAAGATGCAGTTGAGGCACACATGGAGTGGGAGGCTTGGGTTTTAGATATCATCTCTTCACAAACTAGGGAAACCAAGCATGTTAAGAGCATGATTTTATATTGGCACATGAGAACCCTTGTGGGAAAGGCTCTAATAGATAACCACAATGGAGGAGCAAATTTAAGGAGGCGTTTGGAGGAAAACATTGACTGAAACAAAGGCCAAATCCAAATCCTAAATTCACCATCGAGATGGTGTTCAAGCCCAAACCACTGGAGGGTCAGTGAAGTGAGCCTCCTCCAACTAACAAGGTGCGTGTCATTTTGATTTTTGATAATGTTTAGGGGCGTGGTCTAATCTTTTTTTTTGTTGTAAGGATGTTTTGTAAATTTTCCTACCTTAATGGCTCTTGCCACCACTTTGGTTTGTTATTGAACTTTGGATTTGTCATGACTATGATTAATTGTTGGCCTAAGCCATTAAAATTCTATACATATTGGTTTTTGAAAATTTAGCGGTTAAGAGAAAATTAAGATACTATAAGGAGGTTATTAATCCTAATTTGGAAAGACTTGGAAAGCTCCTCACTTACCAAAACTATAATGATCTTGGAAAGCTTCTAAGCAAGTAGACCAAAGTGAATCTCATCGTCATCATCATATTGAATTATGAATTATATTTTTTTAACACTATTTTTTTAATTATATATGCAAATTTATATACAATTATTTTAATATATTTATTTTTCTTAATTAAATTATATATAAAATAATTATAATATTAAAATTGAAAATAAAAATTACATTCTATACATTTATTTGAAGAAAAGAAAAAATCTCTTTAACTTTTGTCCTTAACAATTCTCATGTTGAGTCAATTATATACATTTATTTCAAAAAAAGAAAACATCTCTTTAAATTTTGTCCTAAAGAAATTTCATGTAAGTCAATTATGTTGATTCAAATGATTTCATGTTAAGTCAATTATGTTGATTCAAATATTTTAGATTTTATGTAATTCAACAATTATATAACTTTACAACGAAATATATTATAAATATATCATAAATTGTCTATTTTATTTATTCATAATTAATTTTACTTTATAAATTAGTTATTTTATTTATTCAATATTAATATGGTTGAGAGGAATGATTGTTACCATATAGATTGACTATATAAATTAGGTATTTTAATTATTCATAATTAATATAAGATTACTTTAATTTATTTAACAAAAAAATTAATTATAAATTATTATATATAATAATTATAATATTAAAATTGAAAAATAAAATTATCTCAAAAAAGAAAACATTTCTTTAAATTTTGTCAATTAATTTATGTTAAGTCAATTATTATTTTTTAAGTAAAAAAATCATCATTTTATTATTAACAAAGTTATATTTGTCAAAACACATAACCAGTTTAAAAGATGTTAGAAGCTACAACATTCAAACATAAAGCTTTTAGAATGCCTCATATTGCAAGATCAAATACATAGAAAACATCATGCCTCATATTGCAAGATCAAATACATAGAACCATCCACCCAAGGCATGTCAATGGGGAAGCTAGGCCATAGGTCACATACTCAAATATAATAGAACCCTTCAAAGATACAAACTACTAATATCACTAGTAATTAAAATATTTTTATAGAACAGGAAAAATAATCCCAACAAGATACCTCCCCCCAACACACATATAATTTAACCAAGATTCCATTAAAAAAAACTTTAAAGTAAACATATTTCTCTTGTTTCTAATTATGCAATCTTCGTAACCTTTCTTTATGGGAAAAATGTTTCTAAATTTGAATTTTCTAATTTCATACTCTAGTTGTTTTCTATTACAACATATAACCAATTTATTTAGATGTACAAAAACGCATAGTCTAAAAATTCTACGATTTGGGTCGCAATAGGTGTATTTTTATGCACAATTCTGACAAAATCCGATCGGAATTTTAAAAAATCCAAGTTACAGTTGTCAAGTCCTAAAAATGTTGGTGTCTTAGGGGTTTTTTTAGGGTGTTGAATTCATTTTTAACATCAAAATTGCAATTAAAACACAACTACATTCAAATTTTGCAAAATAAAAAGCGTTGGATGCTGGGGGAAAAATGGTCGTCCAACCCAAATTGTCGAATCTTTAGACATCAATGTACTAAAATAATAGTCATCCTAATTTATGTTCAATATAGTTACAAAATACCTATCTAATCCTATGGCATCTTATTTTAGTGAAATAATTCATACAACCACGTATACGTAAGTTGTTAGGAATGCTCATGCAATTATTAACTCAATTGGAAAATGTGTGCTCACTAACTTATCTTCACTACCAAGTATGATCTATAATTTTCATATGGGTAAAAAATTGTAACCATCACGTTCACGTTCACTATGTGGGACTTCTAATTAAATGTGTTGGATGTGTGTTACAACCCTTTCTAGGTTACAAGAGAAAGGGGGTTCAATTTTGGATTTTTTTGTGTTTTTTTTTATCAATGGTTTCTTGACTCTTTATAAACTAATATAGTTGAGACAACAACTGGAAGAAAACCTATTGGTAGCAAATCGGTGTTTAATAAGTTGAAGTGCATAAAGTAAGTTACATAATTCCAACACATATCCTAATAGCAAAGGGATATTCCTAGTTGGAGGGAATTGGTTTTGGTAAGAATGTTTTTCCTATTGCTAATTAAGTTCTATTAGATTTATTTTGTCTATTATTGTTTCTTTTGATCTTAAGAGCATGCGGATGTGAAGACACCATTCTTACATGGTGATCTTGAAATATACATGAAACATCAAGAAGGTTTGTAAGTGAAGGGAATGGTGTTGTTTTGCAAGCTAAGTAAGTCCTTGTATGGATTAAAACAATTGCCAAGATTTTGGTATCAAAAGTTTGATACTTTATACTGGGAATTGATTTCTCAAGAAACAAAGTAGATCATTATGTCTATTCCAAGTAGGTCTATTTATGTGGTCTTGTATGTTGACGATATGTTGTTGACGAGGTAAAGTAAGGAAATCATTAAGGATGCCAAAGCTTATTTGTCTTTCAAGTTTGAAATAGAGATCTTCATGCCACAAATTTTATTTTGGGCATGACAATGAAAAGAGATCAACAAAACAAGTGTCAAGAAACTTTCATTGAATTAAAGGAAATATGATGAGACAATATTGCAGATGTTAAATTTGTAGGAATGAAAATTGGGAAAGTTCCCTATTCCTATAGGTGCAAGCTTATCTATATATTAGTGTCTTGAGACTCAAGAAGAAGTAGAAGACATGTATGGTGTTCCCTATGTTAGTGTTGTTGGAATTTTGATGTATGATATGGTATGTACTTGACTAGACATTGCCCATCCAGTGGGAGTTTTGAGTAGGCACATGTCAACCAGGGAAGAAATATTAGACAACTATAAAGAGGGTCTTCAAATATTTGTATGGCACTTCATATTATGCAATCTACTACCAAGGAAGACTTGGACCTTACAAGGAGATATATATATACAAGGCTTTGTTGATCTACATTGGGTTATAGGTATTAACCACATAATATCTACAAGTGAAAAGTTTTTAAACTTATTTGGTGGAACGCTCTCTTCAATGAGTAAGAGATAGGTTGCAGTTGTATTGTCAACTGCATAAGCTAAGTATATGTCATCCACTCATACAATTAAGGAAGCTCTATGTTTGTAAAGATTGTGTTCAAATATTGATTTTGGTTTTGTTCAGAACAGGATGTTGTAGATCAAGTGCAAATTTTCTCGCAAAGAACCCATCTTATCATTCCAAGGAAAAGCATATTATTGATGTACAATAACATTTTGTTAAAGATATTGTTTAATGAAAAAAGTATTGATGGATAAGATTGAAACCTTGAAGAATGTTGTAGATGTTAGTTTTTCTCAATTGCTTAGATGATATTCTTAAACAATTCACAATAGTAGGATAATTGAAAGAACAACAAGCACAACAACACAATGAACACGAAGATTTTCCTCAAGGAAACCACAAGGGAGAAAACCTCGCAAAACTTCCTCAATATAGAACTCAACCAATACAATGAAAAAACCCAAAGACTACTTCTCCTCTCTCCAGCGCACTTCTTCTCTCTCTAGCGAACTTTCTTGAGAGAAGTGTATTGCAAATGAAGGAAGCACGTCACTATTTATAGTTGACACTTGACTTGCATAAAACCTAATTGGGTTGACTTGTCTCATTGACGGGGTTGACTTGTCTATTAAGATACCAAAATAACATTTATTATAATGACTCATGGGTACTATTGATTCGACTTACATTCCTAAGTTTACATTGATTCTTTCACTGACTATTACATGACCAAGTACATCAATGGCATCTCCTAAAGGAGGAATACCAATAATACTAATAGAATAACTTCTAAAGTTACATTATTTTAACACTCCCTCTTAACTAGGAAGGTATTCTATAGACATCAGCATCGTCATCAACAACTGCACAACTGACTGGTGAATCTCTATATGTCATAGGAAGTTGTGGAACAACATCATATATCTTCATCATCAATCTGGAACTGCATCAACATTAGCATCGTCATCAGCAGCATGGAACTGCTAGAACACCATCATCAGCATATTCAGTATGTGGGTATTGGCACATCATCGTCATCGACATCAATATCGTGTACCATCATCATCACGGAACATCATCATCATCATCGTGAGCATCATCATCGGTGTGTAAATACTGGAATATCATCATCATCTCGAACATCATTACTATGTGAATACTGGGACATCATCATGATCATCAGTATGTGAATATTGGGACATCATCGCCATCATCATCAATGGTGTGAACCTGTTGGAACATCATCAACATCAACAGTGTAAAGTTGTTAAAACATCATCAACATCAATAGTACGAGACAATTGGAACAACATCACATCAATAGTATAAGACTGTTGGAACAACATCAATATTGTCATCAATGACCATCTCGAGCAGCTCCGCGGTGGGTACTATGATATATCAAACAAGCCTTGTATGACTTGCTAATCCTTTTCGAAAAAACAATCCTAGTCAGACATACCAATCCCCTGGGGATCAAACAGACCTTGTTTGGATTACTAATCCTTTCGGGCCAACCAAGCCTATCCAGACATATTAATCCCCCTAGGATCAAACATCCCTTGTCATAATGGATTACTAATCCTTTTAGACCAAACAAGCTTAGCCAGACTGACATACCAATCCTAGATAGAGTTACCACACCAATGCCAGGAAATCACATCATCAACATCACTCCCTCTTCGATGGAACTCCTTTTAGACTACACCAAGCTTGTCTCGAATGTATTCAAACTTTACACAAGACAAAGGCTTAGTTAGTACATCAACAACTTTTTCCTCTATAGGAACATACTTGAGCTTTACAGCTCCCTTCTGCACCATATCCTGAATGTAGTGATATCTAATTTCAATATGTTTCGACTTATCATGAAACATAGGGTTTTCTATCATCTTAATACAACTCTGATTATCGCAATGGATATCAGTCACATCTATCTCTACATCAAACAATCCTGCCAAAATCTTGTGAATGCACACTGCTTCGCTACATGTTGAACATGCTACAATGTATTCAGCCTATGTCGTAATGAGGGCAACATTGGACTGCTTTCTACTGAACCATGATATCATGCCTAATCCTAAACCAAAAAAACATCCCAAAGTGCTCTTTTTGTCTTCAACACTTCCTACCCAATGTGAATATGAAAATCCTTGCAATCTGATCTCACCATCTTATGCATATCTGAGACCATAATCCAATGTACCCTTTAGGTACCTTATCACATGTTTTGTTACCATTAGGTGAACATGTATGGGCTCCACCATATATTGACTCAAGGTGTTTACAGCAAAACATATATCTGGTCTCGTATTGGTTAAATACATCAATGAATCAATAATATGTCTATATAAGGTAACATCTACTATCTTCGAAGAATCGACATTCAAAATATTTAAGCTTGTTGTCATCGGAGTGGACATGGCCTTACAATCCATCATCCCCAATCTCTTTAGGATCTCAACTGCATATTTTCCTTGGTTCAGGAAAGTCTCGTTGGGATACTGTCATACTTTAAGACCTAAAAAATAGTACATCATACCAAGGTATTTCATCTCAAATTTTGCAGCAAGCTTCTTCTTGCATTCGTTGATGGGCTTATACTCACCTATCAAAAATAGATCATAGTAGTAATATCATAAACCCATCATCCTCAACCTTATAGTAAAGGATGGAATCTGCATTACTCTTAGTAAATCCCAAACTCATCAAGAAGCCATCAATTCTTCCATACCATGCTCTGGGTGCTTGCTTCAACCCATACAATGCCTTATTTAGTCTACATACATGAGTCTTCAGGTCATCTGTCTCAAATCATTGTGTTTCCTCAATGTATACTTATTCTTCTATCACACCATTTAGGACGATTATCTTTACATCCATCTGATGTAACTTCTACTTCATCTTGGATGACAGGGAAAGGATGGTTCTTATTAAGGTGTATCTGACAACTAGTGCAAAGGTATTCTCATAATCGATTCCTTCCTTCTAAGAGAATCTACGAGTTACAAATCTTGCCTTGTACTTTTCTATACTGCCTTCTGTTGAATGCTTTGTTTTGTAGATCCATTTCAAGGAGACTACTAAATTGTCCTTCGGTCTTGGTACTACGTCCCATACATCATTATGTATAATGGACTAGTATTCCTTGACCATGGTATCTACCCATTCCTTCTGCTTTTATGCTTCTTCAAATCATGTGGGTTCTTCGTTTACGAGATTACACATCAAAGCCAGATAAATGTAGTATGGCTTTAGCTTCTTTCTTTATCTAAGGGTTCCTTCTGGAGCACCATATATTTGTGCATCTTCAATTATCTCACGTGCCAAAGCATGCCTTATTTTGCATAATGATCTCACTAGGTAACTCCTCGGGTCTCTAAGGTTTTTTCATGTCGTGATCCTCAGGAATTTGTTCTTCCTTGTCATTTCTGACTGGTTTGGATATTTATGCAACTCTAGGAGCTTCATACTCCTCTTCATCTTCTTGATTTTACCTTGACTTTCTGAAAGTTGTATCTTCATCAAATGTGACATCTCTGTTGAGTTCAATTTGACGATATCCTGGGATATATATTCGGTTTCCTTCGATTGCTCACTATATCCCACAAACATTCCCTTATTTCCTAAATGGTCCAATTTTGATCTCTTCTCCTCAGGAATGTGTATGTATACCGAACAATCAAATATCTTCATATGACTGACTTCAAGATTTTCTACGGTAAACATTTAGTCTGGAGGCTTATTCCCAAGAGCACTATGAGAGATTATGTTGTGCACATAGACAGTTATTCTAGATGCTTCTTCCCATGTGTGCATAGGTAAATATTGATCATGGATCATGGCTTTTACTCTTCCATGATAGATCTAGTCTTCCTTTCAGCCACACCATTATGTTCAATATTATGGGGGATGGCGAGCTCCCTCTTAATCCCAGCTTCTTTGCAATAATCATTGAATTCACCTGATGTGAACTCAACTCCATTATTTGGTCTTAAGGTCTTGATCCTCTTTTCAGAGAGGTTTTCCACAAGAGCCTTAAACTCCTTGAACTTTTCAAATACTTCATCTTTCTTATTCAAGAAATAGATAGAAGTCTTGAGGGAGTAATCATCAATAAAGGAAGCATAGTAAACATACTTGCTTAGTGAAGTATATTGCATTAGTTCACACACATCTTAGTGAACGATGTCTAAGATCCCTTTTGCTTTATTGTCACTACCTGGAAAAGGGTTCTTGGTATTCTTTCCTTGTGCACATCCTTTGCACACTCCTTCATGGTCTACCTGGATCTCTGGTAAACCTGTCACCACCTTGCTCACAATTGGCAATGCTTTGTAATGTATATGAGCAAGTCTTTTGTGCCTCAATTCACATGGGCTTATGGTGCTAGCCATCAAGAATACATCTACATGTCCCTTTAATTTGTAGAGTCCTTCTTCCACTTCAATCACCACTGCATCATCTATAGTTTTCCCTTTTGACCACATGAGAAATTCACCATCTATGAAACAAACTCTTAAACATTTCTTATCTAAAGCGAGATAGAAAGGAGATTCTTCTTTAAACTTGAGACATATAGAATGTCCTTAATTCTCATGGACTTTTCAGGGTCCATCTTATAAGAGGCTTCTCCCATCCCTTTGATGGGATATTGGTAATCATCTCCAAGATTTACGTTGTGTGGGGAATACTTCTTCACAATGCATAAGAGAGAATCCTTGTAACCTATCATATGCTTGGAGACACCATTATCTACTAGAAAAGTATCATTTCAATGTGAAACCAAACCTATGAGTGCTGAAATAAAAACATATTCTTCACAGGAATCTTCATCTTCTCTAGTCCTCTTCTCATTCTATTGATCATCATCTTTCATCTGCATGGGCATGGAACCTTTTACTCCTCTTCTTGAACTGCTCTTCCTTCGGGAGACAGTTTCTAGAGATGTGTCCAATCTTGTGGCAAGTGAAAAATTCAAAAGATGAGAAGTCCCTCTTGGCCCTTTTATTCTTTTGAAAACCTTGAGTTCTTCTGGGAGGATGATCATGACTATTCCTCTTGTTCTTTAATTTGGTATGGGATTCCAAAGCTTGATCTTCGTTGTCATTCAACTTCTCTTCTCTGACTGTTGTTCTTTCTTCTTCTTGAATTCATTCTTCCCATAACTTTCGGAACTTGGTCATCTCTCTTCTATAACATATTCCTCGAATGAAAGATTTTCATTCTCTTGGGAGTCCATTTAAGGTGATCATTACAACTTCTTGTTGTTCCACCATGTCACCAATAGCTTCCGATTGCTCCTTGATCTGGGATACCCTTGTGAAGTATGATTGCATGGTCTCTAAATTTTGAATCTTCACACTCTTGAGTTGATTTCTCAAGGTCATCTTCCTATTGATATTTCTTCCTTCAAATAGGATGGACAATGCTTAAAACATTTCCTTTGGTGTTCTCCTTGAAGATACTTGAGGGATCCAGTGATTTTTTATGGAGTCAGCTATGATCATCTTAGCCTTGACCATATCTTTCTTGTACTTTCTCTTGGCCTCATCTTCTTCTAGTTTTGCAACTTCCTCATTTATGAGGCCTTCTAGATCATTCTCTTTCAGGATGATCATGATCCTATACTTCCATGCTCTGAAGTTCTAAACACCCTCAAGCTTCTCATCCGGCTTGGTATTGTTTGTCATCTTAAACAAAATGAGAACATCAAATGGAAATAGAAGAAACAATACTTACTTGGAAAAAAATTGTTTTGGGCTGACCTAGGGTTCAACAGGTAAACCCTAAGTTTTCAACATTGAGATATTTAAAATATGAAAGGAGGAACAGATGCACCTTACTGAGGTGAGTTGAGATAAGGTCTTCCTTTTCATAGTCTTTGGACTGGTCTTCAAAATATCCAATGCCCTAGTTTCTTCTGACAACAGTGTCGGGACCAAAAATGAAAATTCTCAGAATTTAGTTTTGTTTTCACGGAAAGATGCACCCTACTAGGGAGAGTTGACTGAGTCCTCTTTTCTAGTTGATGTGTTGAGGGATTTGTTCAGAATAACAAACCCTAGTTTTACATTGTCTTCTTTCAGGGTGGCTCTGATACCATGTTAGTTTTTCTCAATTGCTTATGTGATATTCTTAAACAATTCACAATAGTAGGATCACTAAAAGAAAAACAAGAACAACAACACAATGGACACAAATATTTTCCTCGAAGAAACAAGAAGGTAGAAAACCCCGAAAAACTTACTCAATATAGAACTCAACCAAGACAGTGTAAAAAACCCAAGACAAATTCTCTCTCATGTGCACTTCTTCTTCTCTCTCTAGCGAACTTGCTTGAGTGAAGTGTATTGCAAATGAAGGAGGCGGCTCAATATTTATATTTGACACTTGACTTGAACTAAAACCTAACTAGGTCTACTTGTCTAACTAACAGGGCCGACTTGTCTAGTAAGATACCAAAATAACATTTATTATGATGACTCATGGGTACTATTGACCAAACTTACATTCTTCTTCCAATGACTCTTACATGACCAAGTACATCAGTGACATCTCCTGAATGAGGAATAATAATGATACAAATAGAATAACTTCCGAAGTTACATTATTTTAACAGTATATGTATTAACAAAGTTAGTTCACTTAAAATTTCCCTTGGTGTAGAGAATCAACGGGCATTGTTTCCAGTAGCAATTGATTACATGAATGCTAGTCATTTTCCCCATTTTTTAAATAATACAACAAGTGAGAAAATGTTGGACATGTGTTCTGCTCTGTAGGTCCCCAGAGCAAAAGGGGTTCGATGTTGGGTCCTTTTTTAGTTTATTTTGTGCTTTTTGGCCAATATTGTTTTAGCCAGTTGCAAATTAATTATGGTTAAGGAATTAGGTTTGTAATATAATCTAGTTAACATATTAGGATTTTGGATACTATAATATTATAGTGCCAATGATTAATTGAATATAATGAGATAGAGAGAGCAGTAGCTCTCCAATTAAATTTTCCTCGATAAATTTGTGTGTATTGTGTGTGAGACATTGTTATTTCTTATCTTTTATATTTTATTTATTATTGCTTCTCTTACACAAGTTTATCAAATTCTTTGGGGAGGCTCTATGGAAACCCTAGGTGGGGATGAAACTTTTCTAAATCAACAGTTCATGTGATGATATACTACTGACATATGTCTTCCTCTTGTCAATGTACAACTGGGATAGCGATAGTTTCTTTGGAAGGTCACTATCGCTATGGAGGAAGACGAGGAATTAGTTGATTATTCCTCTAATCCACTAGAGGGCTAGGAGATCTGGGCATTGCTATATTTTAGACTGATGGAGATATTTAAGGCCCCCCTCCCCAAAATGGATGTCATCTGGGATCTATCGGGTTTTGGTGGTTTTCCCCTTTCCGACAGTTTCATGCTATAGAGGTATGTTTCAAAGGCTTTGGGCCCTAATCATTATCAACAACATCTGGGTTTTTATGTGGGGCTTGGTTTAACACAAGGTCTTGAGCATTGGCTAGTGTCCATTCCTTCGGGGACTTCTTTCAGAGGTTTGACCCCATTTTTTGGACTCCCATTTTGGAATGTTGTCAACGAAAGTGCAGTTTTCGGTAGTCAGGGAGGGTCCTTAACAATAGACATGGGTGAATCTACTAGTCTGTTTACGTTACGACCGGTTGGGGCATACTTTGGGTGGGTTGTTAGTCTTGATAGAATTTGGTGAGAGGAGTTTTTTTTATCCCTCTGCTAGGGCCCCCATTATTCCTTCATTCCTTATCCTCGGTCCTTGGGGGGTCATTTTCTTCTTTCTGTTTCATTGCGGCCTTATTAGACCCGATTGAAAACAATGGTTGGGGAAAGGATAATGTAGTCAAAATGGGTAGGAAGAATGGGATATTTGATGGCATTTCTCCTCTAGATAGGTCTGAGTAATTAGATCCCTTGCACAACTCAAGCACCCACTGAAGGAAAAATAACCGCATTAAAGCAAAGGGGAAGGCCATAAAAATGGTGGTAGCCATGGACATAAAAATTCCTCAGGTAGTAGACATGGTTGATACTGCGATTGTTGAAAGGGCTTGGGGGTGACACTTTAAGATAAAAAAAACTAAGAGAGTGGATAGAAATTACAAGGTTGAATTCGATTGGACCCATGTTGACCTCCTCGCTCTTTGAATTTATTAACAAACTCTTTATCTTTGCTTGGTGAAATTGGTCGGGTACACTTAATAATTTATCCTTACCTATTTCTTCTCCTTTCCTCCCAAACTCCAACTAGTCGGATATATCTTTAGCTCACTGCACTTTAGCCCCAAAAAGTCAATCCTCTCCCCCAATTATGGTTTCCTCGGAGCCTGAATCCTCAAGGGATTCGAAGGAAGAAATTGTTTAGTGGTGGGAAAGGGAAATAGAGGAAATACATTCTTTTAAGAGATCAGGTGAGGACTCTCATGGACATGGAATTTGGAAAGAAACTCTCGATTTCAGTAGTACTTAGAGAATCACCTACCACCCCTGCTGGGGTTCCTTAATGAAGACCCTATCTTTCAATTGGTGAGGGTTGGCCAACCCTCCCAAAAAACTGGCCTTGAACCTGATGATAGAAGAAAAACATCCCAATATAATTCTTCTGCAAGAAACTCTAGGGGATGGTGATGTAGTTGAAAAATAACTAGAGTCTATGTTGAAATCTTGGAGGTTTGTGGTTGTTAATGCAAGGGGATGTTTTGGAGGTTTGGTTATAAGATGGAACACTCACTGTGTAAAAATACAAAGCTTATGGGGCTTTGATTTTGGAATGGGTGTGGTTTTCATATCGTCTGATATGGGGATGAATTTCATGGTTCTTAATATATATGGGTCGTACTTGCAGTGCATTCCTTTTTGGGAATCTATGTTCAAGAAAAACTTTAAGAAAAATGAGGCCCTTATTATCAGAAGGGATATGAAAGTCTCTTTGGGAGCTTTAGAGGTATGGCATCCAAATGTGACACCGGACCCTCTTTTGTTTTTTTTTTCCAAAAATTAATTGAAGGAGGCCTTGTTGATATTGATTCGGTAAAATTAAAACCAAATTGGAAAAACAAGAGAACAAGTGAGGAAAGAATTGAGAAAATACTAGATATATTTTTGGTCTTTGATAGTTTTTGGAGGGTCATCTATAGATTCGAAAATGGGTCGGAAGTGGGGGGGATATGATCATCTACCATTTTTTTGGATCTTGTGGGTGGAATGCGGAATCCTTCTAGTCCATTTAAATTCAATGGGACATGATTGAAAGGATATATTCCTTGCCTTGGTTAGAGAGAACTAGGTCCCCATTGAACAAGGAAATGATCAAGCGATCGCGACCCAGTTCATAGAGAATTTAAAGAGGGTTAAGAAATCCTTAGTGGAATGGAACCATTCTAGGAGTCTAAGGGAATGTAATGATATAAAATATGCCGATGTAGCTCTCCAGAACATATACGACTCGGATGGAGGAGGGGTTCCTCCATAGAAACCAAAGAAGCCTTTTTGTCTCTTGAAGTGAAGCCACATAAGACACTAGATGACAGAGAAGTAGTTTGGTGACTTAAAAGCCGAGCATTATGGATAGAATGTGGGAATGAAACACAAATTTTTTCAAGGCCTTTCCAAAAGGAGGGAAAACTCAAATATTGTTTGGATTTTGAATAGTTCATATGGAAATGGTGTGTTGTCCTTCGAAGGGCTGGATCAGATGGGCAAGAATCATTTTCAAAACATGTTCAAAGAGGATGCAAGAGTCTCAATTACATATATAATAATAATGGATCTCTTTTTCCCCGGTTTCGTGAACGAAGAAGACAACATCTCACTCATGCAAGAGGTTTCAGAAGAAGAGTTAAAGGAGTTGCTACAAAAATGAGGTGATGGGATCTGACATACTAAAGGTGATTAAAGAATCTTGTTTGCCAAAGGACATATGCATGCCCCGCTAAATACAACTTTCATTGCTCTCATTCTGAAGTTAGACAATCCTTGCTTCATGGAGGATTTTTCATCCAATATCACTCTACCTATCATATGGTAAGTATATGAATTTAACACAATTATATACCTCCTTAGTTAATTGTTGAAAAAATCCATGTTTCTATTTGAACATGAATTTTTTGCATTAAAAAAAAAAATATAGGCCTCTTGTTATAATTGTTTAGGCACCAAATCAAGATAGTTAATCCCATTGCACTATCTACTACACGCCATAAACTAAGTGGTTACATGTTACAAGTGACAACACTAAATTTTTTGCTAACCTCTAAGAAGTTGATTAGTGGTTGTATCAACTTACTCAAAAAAATATAATGATGGAAATGTCCATGATTGGGAAACAATAGCCCTTTTTGCATAGAGGTGGATGAAATAAACCATCTGATTTTTTTACCATTCTTATGGTAGGGAATCACATCTCTCTTTTATTGTACCATATTGACACACTAGAGAATTTAAAACAAGGCGTTATCCATCAAATTGATTTAGTAATAGTTTGCTTCTAAGTTCTAAAACAACAATCAAAGCTTGCATCTTACTACAACATAGGGATTTCTGACATTTAATTTTGAGAAAATAAGCTTCCTTGCTTTGTTTTTTGACAAATGAAATGACAATAGTCGATGATTAGTTTAAAATATCAAAACAAGTCAAATTATCCACAATGCTCAAATTTGGTCTGAGTAGGTCAAACTATCTAAGTATTGGTGAGTTTGATTAAGTTTGAGTGATTTCCCCCTTGTTAATGCTTAAATCTCGTACACATGCGACATTTCAACTAACCTTGTAGAAAGGTGTCATCAACATACAACATGAAACTCACCAAAGACATACCCATCAAATCAACAAGATAAATTGAGCCATAAAATGTCAAATGAAGTTGGTACAAAAAATCACGCAGCTAAAAGCACTATAAACCGGTGCTATATAGCATGACCTTCCTGTTCAGTGACATGTGTTTACCCGTGCAAATTTTTCTTTAAAAACCACAATTGTCAAAACAATGAGACGACTTACTTCTACAATGCATTCAAAGCCCAAAATAGCTCTTTGGGATCGAAAACTCGAGTGAGACACCTCACACACTTGGGAGCATTCAATAGCCCCCCTCATGTACTTGGAGAACCAGTTTAAAGGCAAGAGTGTTCACATTTGGATCTAGATCTTTCATGGACTCCATTTGGCCTATAAAAGGAAGCCATGGGCATGCATTCTATTGGAAAAAATCAGAGCAAAGTTATGTTGTTGGAATTTCATCGAGAGTTGACCTTTCAATCCACTTCCTACATCAAGTTGGCATGCAAAATATCCCTTGCTTTCTTCCTCTAAGAAGCATGTGTTTCTCCATTGTTTTATGCTAGTTATCTCGAAAATTGTGTGGACAAAAAGGACCTCCCTAAGGGAGATTATTGGCTTCCCTTTGAATCCCTCACCAAGTGACACCATTGTATTTAGTTGGACTATTGGGCAATCAACATTTGGCTTGGAATACTCTTGTTCTATTTGTTTTTGCTTAACACTTGTCACATTTATTTCTTGTTGATTTTTATTTATTTCTTGTTTAGATTTTGCTTTCCCATTTGGAGTTTGAGATACTAACTCATTCACAAAAATGGGTCCTTGTCATAGCCTCAAGTATTTATCTTCAAAGTGGGAGGACTACTCACCCTTGTGGTTATTTTTCCCACAACGCCCTCTAAGTAAACATGGTTTGTTTTGGGGCCTAGCCTAGTTGATAAACTAAAACATTTTAGCAAGTCCTATTACTATGAGCAGTTGTTGATATATATAGGTTATTTGATGTACAATGGAACGACATTTATGGGATTACTATGGTGCTTTAACATAAGTATGATACCATGCTAATAAAAAAATTCTCTTTGCTTTCAAAAGTAATTCATTCCATTTACTAGAACAACCAATTAACTCGTGATTGGTGAATATTGATAGGCAACAATTTAAGTGCCATGAACAAGTTGTATGTTACTTGTTCTCCATGTGTAGCTATAATTGCTCGTTGTCTATGTTAAGATATTGACAAAATATGGATATGATTGAACTTTAAAAATTTTGTTAATTAATCACTGTATATATGAATCTCATAAAACAAATCAGCCATATAAATCATTCAACCATAAGAGACAATATATACCTTGGGAAAACCCTCCAAACACGGAGGATGAAAAACCCAACAATTCTTTGAGTATGATAGGTATATTTGCAGAGAATGGTTTGCAACACATTAGAAAAATGCTCAATAAGAGATATCACCTCAGTAGTAGAGAAGAGAGATCCACAAAAAATATTTTATAAACTTGCCAAGTGCCCGACACTTTAATAACAAGTCAAAACCTCAGGCATGCAATGTTTTCCTAACATTAGTGCACACATGCACTTTAAATTCGAATTTATTAGAAGAGCGTCATATAATGGTGCATGGAATTCTCTCCATGCAAACATTAGCACCCTACCAACACTAGTGTCAAGTCATTGTCCTCGAATTCTCCTCCATGCACAATGCATGCACCATACCTTCCAAGAATAACTTTAACTAAATGCTAACTTACTTGAACTAAACTCCATTTTCAACTAAATGCATGGCCACATATTTAGGAGACTAACTAAGAGTCATAGTGCTTCACTCTTAGTGTCATCAATGCTTCATTATTAATTCCATTAGTGCTTCACTCTTAGTGTCATCCATGCAAATCATTTTATTTACTATTTATATATTTGCATGTATCACTTAGAGATTCTTTATTTTAACTGATACATTCTTTATTACAATTGAGGCTTTATTGAAGCCTTTACAATTCGAGTTAACTTGGAGGCATGCATGGGAAATTTGAATCCTTTCTCTTTCTCTATGGTTATCTCTTTATCATTTATCTGTTATTGCATGGTCCACATGTGTATTAAGTTTATCCATCTTATCATATCATACTCTGAAGAATTGTCACACATATTGATAATAATATATATTACCCTGGGTCATATAGTCATGTGGTAAATTAATTCACTCTATGGGTAGCTAATCCCTAAAGGAGACTTGTAGCACTCAGTTACCATGACTAGCAATATATCACATAGTATAACCACCTCAACAAATCGAGGTCCATAGTCTTGATACAACATAAGACTCGAATCTTGATACAACACGTCAAGATCATCTCCACAATTGGAGATCAATCTCATGGGGTACCTTCTATGAGAATCATTGACTTGATACAACACAAGTCTACAGTCTTGATACAACACAAGACTACAATACTAGCATCCCACCTCAACACATGAGGATATATATAGTACTTGATACAACATAATGTCTTTAGTTCATACAACACAAGTTAGGAGAATGACTCTTGGTGTTGTACAATCAACACTCCCTCTCAGCAAGGGAGACATTCTTTGCTTTAACAGGAACTTTTTTCCTTACCAAGCTTATCTCAAAAGTATCTCAACTTTGTTAATGTCATTGGCTTGTCCACACTTTTGCAATATGCTCAGCAATAGCTATGTACTGAAATTTCACTTCTAATGACCACGTCTTTGATGAAGTAAAACTTCATCCAAATTTGTTTTTATCATAACACATAGGGTTTTTCAGAAAGATTGACTATCAACACCTAATAATTGTAGGCTCGAGTCTTTCACCCTAGTAGGTAGCTTCCCAAGCTACACTACTCTTCAACAAGTAGTACTATCTGTAATAAACTTTGCTTGGCACTTGCTGAAATATACCTTGCTTTTGTAGTACTAGCCACAATACACTCTTATGTAGTAATAACCACAATATACATAGCTTATCTCAGGCTAAAACAATAGTTGTATAGCACAATAGGTCTACCATGTATCAAATACAATAAAGATCATATTCTAATGTACCTCAAAGGTACTCAAACATATGCTTAGTAACAAGATAAAATACAATAGGTCTACTAGGTACTTTTAAGAGACCAACCAACTACTCATTCACAGTAGCATCATCTGGATCCAATCCAGAATGTAGTTTCTCTCAAATAGAAACCATGGATTTCAATCCATCATATACAACACATTAAATGTGTAACATTTTGCAGAAAGAAATTTTCATCTTTCTTTCGATCTTCAACATTTGTTAACTTCTGGAATATTTTTCTATCTGGAGAAGTTCCCTCTGAGCTTTCCATTCTCTGTAATGTTTTTCAAGGATTGATCACTTTCTCAGTGATTTCATATCATTGTACCCCACATAGCTAATTGTATGTCTATCTAACCTCTCCAATAGGTTTAATTGCTCTGACTATCACTCTTCTCGAGTATCCAATAGTCTATGATACTTTGACTATGTCTCTACTTGTGTGGATTCTCTCCACAATATATACTACAACCCTAGGTTGTTTGAGTCATGTACCATAACTAATTGATGGGGACTTTATCTGATGCTTCCAGTGAAGACACATCAATACTCCCTCTTCAAATGGAGGAGTCTTTATGTACTATACCAAGCTTGTCCTGGACATAGGCTTAGTAAGAATGTTGGAAATGTTGCTCATCTGTGGATATGTTCCATGTCTCGGATATAACTGACTAGGAACCTCAAAAAGCTTTACTACTTTACAACATGCTCTATCTGGAGTAACATATGTGATCTTCCTCGATCACTGCACTAGTCAAAATTCATATATATTTGAAACTTCATTACATTGTTCAAGACATATCTAAGTCCGCATACACTTGTATCAAGTAGGTACCATAACACATGCTTTGTTGTACATGTCTATGTATAGAATGTAAAGCAAGTAGCCAATCCTGGTAAAGCAAGTAGCCAATACATCTCAACTGAATTTGAGATCTTCCAAATCCGAAGTAATAATTATCAACTTTAGATATATCTTCATATGTGTGGCCATGGACTTACAGACCATCATCCTAAAACTCTTCAGGCTCTTCTACTACATATTTTCCTTTACTGAGAAAATATTATCTAGTGAATGCCACACCACTAATCTCAAGACTCATAACAAGAATATTGACTATTGTTCTTAGTCTTCTTAATATGAACGCCATGTAGGTCTCCTCTTAACAAGAGGTACATCAACCAATTACACTGGTTCTTCAGGAACTAGAGATTCTAGCTTCTCCCTCTCACCATCAGGACGTGAGAACCATAATCTGGGTCCTCCATCATGGAGTCTCATGATCATGTATGTATTAAGATCTTCTTGACATATGAATGTAAATAAGATAATTTAATTACCTTCATGAGTCTTTACATCTCTCAGAATAGTATTAGGGCATTTATTCTATTTTATTCCTAAGAAACATAGGAACCTCCTCATATGCTCTCTTTCATGAACAACCATTGGAATGACTCCACATTCATGTCATTCTTTACTTGTAGGTCGAGACATATGGATTTTCCCTGCAAGAAAAGTTATTCTCATGGTTAGAACCATTTCACACTCATGAATTTTATTCACATGAATACTTTCAAGATACTGATAATGATTTACACACTTATGTACAGAGATTAACAAATTGTTTTATTATAACCCATTATAATCTCAAGTACTGATATGCAGCCTTATATTAGTCTTATATCAGTCCCATATCAGTCCTATACCACTTCTATATCATATCTTATAAAGTCTTTAATGTGGCCAAATGTTTATAACTCATGAACAATCATGAAGTATTTATTTCATATGAAAATTTCAGACTTACAAGCAACCCTATATATCTCAGAAAATTTCAAACTTGTATTCATCTTTCATAAAAGTTTATGTAGCCCCAAATTTATAAATATTTATGCATAACATATATTTCATGAGCTTCACCACTTGTCAATAGCATAAAGACAACAATATGTATGCTCAACATGTTATACCATAACACAATTAATAATCTTGAAAATATAGATCTGTATATGATAGTAATTAAACATATTCAAAACCTGTAGATCTAATTTATAACAGCATGTGATAATAAAATTACAAGTACTTATCTTTTATTGTTTTGTGTGGGCTCCCTCTTGATCTCCGCACGCTTGGGGAGAATGTTGGGGTCCTTATTTATTCACTGCAACTTAAAACTTTGCAAAAATTACTCCATGCACTGGGTAGCGAATCACTGCATGGGGAATAAGGATCCCATGTTGTAATACACCAAGATTTAATAAATTGTTATTAAATTCTTTTCGAATATTTTATTTTAATTTAATTTTATAAATATTTTTGACAAGAAGTAAAAAACAAATGCAATGGATTATTCTTTATTTAATAAAAGATACTAGAGGGGAAATAACTAAAATAGTTGTTGAAAGAGTGTTTTCTGACCCACGT
The DNA here is from genome assembly GCA_001517045.1 of Pseudotsuga menziesii. Lineage (NCBI taxonomy): Eukaryota > Viridiplantae > Streptophyta > Pinopsida > Pinales > Pinaceae > Pseudotsuga > Pseudotsuga menziesii. The sequence continues at coordinate 257,796 of LPNX011184172.1, forward strand.
GAGGAAAATACAAGTGGTTGAAGCTCTTGAGAGAGAACTCAAGGTGCAGGAGGCATCTTCCTCAAAATCAAGTCACAACTCTTTGTTGAGTGCTAAATTGCAGGAGGCTCATAAATGACTAATTCTTAGGAAAAATACGATATAATAGTATGTCCATTAGCAAGTCAGAGACTAGCATTGGACGACGAATTAATATGATAATGCAAGATATTGTGCATTAAGTGTATTTTTCTCTTGTGGTTCAGATTACAGGCTCGAGGATTCTGGAGCAAGTGAGACTTGGCTGTTCTAGGAGTTGGTTGGGAGGAATGTCTATTTTATTTATGTTTTCCTGACAATGGTGTCAGGTTCCTCGTCCTATTTCTTATCTTTTTTAAGAACTAGTTATAGTAGGATTTCCATTTTTATATATGAAATGCAACTATCTTTCATTTAGCAGAAATCTTATTATGCATATGAATAGAGTATTGATCTATTATGCATATGAGTAGAGAATATTGATCTATTATGCATATGTATTTAATATTGATTTATTATGCATCTATATAGAATATTGATTTATTATGAATCTGAATAGAAAATTGATCTTATTATGTATCTACTCAAATATTTCCTATTATGTTTTCAAATTTAAATATTCTTTCTTATTTGTATTCATATCTGTAAAATAATCTTATTTAGTATTTGTAGGGTTCCTAATGAATCTCTATTCGGGCATTCATACCTGGATCGAGACTTCATACTTTATGTGTTGATTAAACAAATGAAAACAAAATTAACGAAAGATCTAATTACATGGTATAATTTAAGCTTCTTAGGATCACAACTTAGTATGTTTCTATCAACTATCTGAAAGGAAAAATCATATTATTCTTTAAATATAAACTTGGATAATTTACAACATGACATAAGGAAATAATAACTTTCTAACTGTTATAACAAATTCACAGATAAATCTCCAAAACAAAATTAATCGAATAATACAACCAAGTATTATTTTGCATAAACTAAACCATGCCTCAATCCTTACCTTTTAAAAACCATGCCTCAATCCTTACCTTTTAAAAACCAAATCTAATCTATAGGATACACATACTCTTTAAAAACAATGAATCAATCAAATCCAATACATGGCAATAAGACCATCGTAGATGGCAGCCTTGGTGTAAACTTAAATTTAGTAACAGAAAACTATCAATCAAGAAATAACCAAAACTCATACAATTTAATGGTACAGGCTTAGAGCAATCGTTCCATCTAATTCATAGAATTAAAACCATGATAGGTATTATCTTAACTTTCAGAGATGCATAATAACCAAAACAAAATAAATCAGAATTGGGCACATACCCTAAGGGTTGTATTGATGTGTTATCGAATGTTAAACAAAATGGATTCGAAATCCTTGTGGTTGTAAGACCATCAACAATGGAATCCACCATCTATTAAAAAACCCAAATTTTAAATAAGTTTACAAGTTAACCGAAGTGGTGGTAAGCCCATCCACGATGGCACCCACAATAGTCTTTTAATCCTTAGAATAAAGAAACAAAAGCACAAAACAAGTTTAAACTAAGATGTTAGAACAGAAAGGTTGTGAATCCCTCTGTCTGATAGAGTTAAAACCCCTAAGGGTTGAACTTGTTCACAATAAACTTATCTTGCAAGAAGGGGAAAGCCTGAACTTCCATCACGACTCCAATGTTCCAACCAACAGACACCTACAACAAGGAACCCAGGTCAGTCAGTGACCGAGTGTAGATAAAACTAGTAAATAAGGCAGAGTAAGGAATCGTATTTACCTTGGAGTTTTAAGACGTGGGCCTAGGAGTAGGTGACCCTGTCGCCATCCTCGTCGGCGCTCCCAAACCTGCAACCACCATCCACAGTCAGAACCCTTATAATTGTAAAAAAAACAAGAATTGTATAATGTAATACAATTATAGTTTTCATTTACCTTGTTTGAATTGCATAGAGGGACAGGGGTTGGCTCCTCTTGGATGCCATTATCCCTCCTCTACCTGTAAGAAATAATTTAAGCATCGGTCCCTGCAACTGGAAAGTTCATGAAAAACATATTAACAAACAATTGCACAGTTGAAATGAATTTTTCCTTACTTGGTAAAAGGCAGTTAGAGGCTGAATAAGGTGGTCGGGTACGAGTCACAGCAACCAACAAGCTTTGGCTATTAGCGGTCATTAGCATTGTGAAGACCCCATGTACACCTTGGGTGACCCAACTAGCAGTTGACATGTTGTCGAACTTCGACAAACTCTAGCACTTCAACTACTTCGACTACTTTGATTGCTTCAACGGGTTCAAAATCGCGGCTTCGACAAGTCCGAACCTCAACACAAATGGCCTGTTGATGCTTGGAAAATTTGTAGGTACCGATAGTATGGATTCTCCCCAGTAAATGATCCCAACTAGATCGTTCATTGTTTGGTGTGGGGAACACGTCCGGTTAGCGGGCCGGTTACCGTAGAATTAAAGTGTGTTTAAGTCTTTCATCGGTTGCGGCCTAGTCCACCATTTATGTGATTTTATTGTTTTAAAGATGAAATGCAAGTGCCTAAGCTAAATGCAAGTGACTGATAAACAAGAACCTCCAAAGAGGTTCCCAGGTTCTTACCTCTCGCCTTACGTAAATCTTGCTCCTCAATCACTTCTAAATTAAGCAAATATGAAGTATTTTAGACTATTCTAAACTAATATATCCTATCCCCAAGGGGAGAAAAATTTAAATAGAAAACAATAATGTATTGTAATGCTGCATATTGAATTCTACGAATAGTTTTTTAAATTCCGCATACATAGTTATAGGAGAAAAACAAGCAAAGATAGCTTTTCTTTATTGAAGGATTCATTACTCAACATATGCACAAGATTTCAAATAGAAAGCAAAATCATTCATCATTACAGAAATAATTCATAAGGTCAGAACAGTCTCACAGTTGCACGGAAGCTAAATAAGAAGTAATTCAACATTGGCACTCCATACAATCTACGTTAAAGCATGTGCAGTCCTTCCCCAACAAAAATTGTTCTTCTCTATTCATAGAAAAAATAGTTCTTCATACAAATAACTCAGCACACTTGCGCTAGTGAAAGTCCTCTCTATTATATCTTCTACTCCTATTTATAATACTATTACAAATGACTCTTTTGCTTCCCTAACCTTAGAACTTCCCCAAATTTATGACTTTCAAAAATTTGTCCTTTAGTGTCTTGCACTTGGAAAATAAAATAATAATAAATTACATAAGGTGGTGAAATACAGAAAAGACAAAAATATCAAGTAGGCCCAGCTGGTCTAGAAATGTAATCATCTCACACATTGGCTTCTTCTTAAATTGTTTGATAATATTTTGGCTCCAGCAACCTCACCGTTACTTTATGTACCGCCAGCTGTGACTCCACTTCTGTCACTTTTGGTGGAGTCAACTTGTAAAGATCGTCTAGGAGATGGATGCTAACAAAGGCTTGTGCAATCTAAGTTTTAACATCCTCTTCCTTTATGACCTCCATCTTCAAAATGTTTTGCTCGTCTTCAAGCAACCTATCTTGCAATAACTTCAGATGTTGTTCTTTATCTAGGAAGTCTTTGATCTTTGTTGCTGAAGGAATCTGGTATTTATCATGAGTCAAGCACATTTTCTTATAGAACTCTGCACATTTTTTCAGAGTCTTCACAACTCCAATGCTCAACCTTAAAGAAGATTTCCTCTAAAATTCCAAGAGCGCCAATTCTATCTTTAAGCCTCATGCTGTCTTCTGTGGAAAATGCTCGAGAAAATTCGAATTGGCTTCTGCCCAAGTCAGCTGGATTTGAACTTTCTTGCCGACTACTAGTAGTCCTTCCTGGAAACTAAGTGATGTATCTGCTATTTCATTTAACCTTGGCTTTGCCTACTTTATCTTATATATCTCATCGGCAAGCTTCAATTGAACTTGATCAATTTTCCTCCGAATTGAGCAGGCTTGATCGCGGAAAGGAGTGATATCAGACTGCCTTTCGGTGGTTGTCTTAAGCTGAGTCTCCAATGATCCGTTCTGTACCTCCAGCTCTCAGATCCCCTACTTGTCGGTTTACTGCATATTTTTGTGCTTCTAATTCCAAAATCTTATCTTCAAGATCTTTTTTCTCCCCTTCCATGATTGTAACTAAAAGCTCCAATGCATAATTTTCTAATTCTAAATCTTGATAATCCTTTTGGAGCCTTTCAAATTCTGAAACAATTGCCTCATGTTTCCTTGTAATTTCCCGACCTTCTCCTCTTTCTTTGATTAGAGTGTCTTTCATTTTAATCATATTTTTACGCCGTAAGGCATTTTTCTCCGAACAAGTTCGGAAAAGCACTGTTCCTTTCGTCGTCTATTCAGCCAACCCTGCTCCTCCACGTGTCCTCTTCGCGATCCGGTGGTCCTCCTCGTGTCCTCTTCTCAATTCGCTGGTCCTCCGCGTGTTTTAAAGTTCTGCTACCCTACTCTATCCTGCAAGTTTTCGGTCGCTGCCCTGCTCTGTCCTGCAAGTCTCATTGTTCATGGGCTTTGCCGTGACTGTTGAGTTTGTCAGAACTGCACTTGTCCGGCGATTCTGGAGCACTGTGGGCGATATTTGGAGAGCCCGTCCTATGAAAGACCAGTGTTTTTTTCTCGGTTTGGAGGTGGTTGAACATCTTGTCATGGTGACCGCCCCTCCCTGCTGCATAAATGGCGTTTACTGGTCAAATTCAGTTTGCGTGGGTTTGCACAGAGAAGTTGCATTGTTTCTAGTTGCAGGAATTATGATTCAAAGAGCCAAAGAACTAAAAAAACACAGGTACGCAATTTCATTTCTATCGCAATTTCTACCCTCTGCAAGTCGTTCATCAATTTCCACAAAACTGCCATTAAAAGAATCGGGCACCGCAGCTTAGAATAATTCAAAACCCCTGAATAGCTTAGAATAATTCAAAACCCCCCGTATAGCAATTGGGCACCGCAATTTCTCGTATAGCTTAGAATAATTCAAAACCCCTGAATAATTTGTTGTATTTACGTTACTGATTTACAGAGATGCCATTACAACATTTCTTACGTTACTGATTTACAGAGATGCCATTACAACATTTCTTACATTACACACATTTCTTATTGATTAGAGATTTGGTGGATGGAACTTGGAACAATTGAAAAATAGGAGCCGCGGGCGACCTCCAGTATGATTTTATCTAGGTGGGTATTCGATCCCATCTAAGAATTTATTTTATTTTTTCGTTTGAAGGTCTGGAAGTGAATGAATATGGGATCGAGATTTACTTTATTGTGCTTCATGAGCTCCTCTTGTGTTTATCTAGTGTAGAATTCAGTAGTTTGTATCCATTGTTCCTCTTGTTTTGGGGGTTTTTCATAATTATTGGAATCAAAGCTTACAATATTCTGGTATAGGATTTCCAAAATTGAGATTAGCACTATTTTTTTTTCTATTTTCATTTAGGAAAGTCAGATATATCGAAGGCCATGTCCGCGCCTTTATTTAACTGAAATTTACTCAATCTGGAGTTTTTTTTTTTTCATTTTGTTGTGAATGGTTAAGATTCAAAAAAAATTATATGCCTATAAGTTTTGCTTCCTATATGTAATATATGTGGGAATGAACAATATGAGGCTTTTGCCTCCTTAATTACTGAATCTTCATAGTTTTTCAATTGAACCCTACGCGTTTCTCTGTTAAGTTCCTACCTTTATATGTTGTCGCTTTGTCTGCGGCTCTTTTACACTGGTATTTTACGCCACTCACTAAGGTTTAATTCTTCAGAGTTAGAACAAATGATTTTTCCCATGTTCAAGTCCGTGGTGTTTTTGATAGAAGATTACAAGATTTTGCAACAGCTTAGCCAAGAAAAGGTGCTTGTGGCCATGTGCATGTCCTTGTTGTTTATGACAGAAGGTTACATGTTATTGTAGCAGCTTAAATTGGCTAAGTGAAATGGAAGTCTTTAGAAGATTAAACTTGCAACAAAATTCACTTTCTCGAAAACCCTTCACCGGGATCCAGTCAAAATATTCTTTGAAAATGGAATCACATGGAATACAGACGAAACACATCCCGGTGAGACCATATATCGATTTGCAGACACCAAACACCCCCATTGCAAGACATTTTGTAAACAGTTGGGGTGTTGTTTGACATTTCTGTAATCTTCTACCAGGTTCCAGCAGGAAACACGCCATATAAGGTTGCTGAAAACAATGCATTCTGTTACACTTTATTATATTCATGATAGTTCAGTGGGCAATCCGTTCACAGGGCATTTCGACCATGCAAGTAGGCTACTTGTGGTGACCAACCTTTTCCCTAAAATTAGTCTTATTGGGTAGTAGACTTGACTTTTAGGGTTATGCAGTCGATCTCTTATTAATTATTTTTCTCTTCAATGCTTTTAATGTCAATTATATTTTCCATCTAATATTTGGAATACATTCACTGCAAATTCTAAGAGTTCCCTGTCAAATGCTTGTTCTGTATGGTTAAATTTGAGCATATCCAGTTCAAGCTACAGGGAGTAATGGGAGACAACGGTCCATGTATACAGCCCACACAATTGATTGGTCATGGCTCAAATCACTATTTGCGGGGCCGCGTTTATTTCTGTCAAATTGCTTTGTCAGAGTAATATGTTTTTCTGGTAGACTAGGAGTTAAGAACAATTTCAGGCCTAAGAATTACCATTGTAATCTCTATTCCTTTTCCTCTCTTTCCTTACAAAGGGTCACCATTGAAATTGAGAATGCGTAGAAAAAAATACATTATGGCCATTTTTTGTTTTATAAAAATTGCAAAGTGTTTCGAGTATAGGTTTATACAGTAAATCAAATTTGTGGTGAGTTCAAGAGTAAAATGTGTCAAAACTCAAAATAGACATGAGCATGTTCAGATCTGTTGATTTTTAACATAGTTTACTTTAAAAACTCGCCATGAATTGCAAATTTTATTTGAATAAGAAGCTTTGTTCCAAAAGATACAAGGGCCTTCTTATTTTCCTCACCCAATCCTTTTGAGCTTCCATATTTAGATTGATTTGTCATTTAAAGTCTCATGTTAGAATCACTCTGAACGACAGATGTTGAAGATTATGTACCTAAGCTTAAAATAATAGTATGGGATGCATGAAGAAAGGGATGACAAATGAAATGGATTTCAATTTTTAATCAAATAAAAAAATTAACCATACAAAATTTGTGATTTAAGTTATTAAAAAAAGATCAAGGACTTTAGATGCACCTCATCCCATTTGGAGAAAGAAAAGAAAAAATCACAAGGAGCTTTCCTTCAATTTTGCCTTTAATTTGTTCAGTTATCCACCCCATTTTTTCAAGTCAATCTGCACTCTCGTCGTATCTCAACTTGGTTCCTTCAAATTTTACTAGCCAATGAAGGTTTGTTGTTGTCCTGATAGAATTTGGAGAATGTTGACCAATGTGTTACATGTGTTGAAACTCTTTTATGGGTCTATTCAAAACTCCTACAAGGTCACAACGTAGCTCTTCATTTCCTCTACCAGGATATGTACATTCTTTCTAGACTTAGTACTTCCAAGAACGACTCTCCTATTTGTTGGTTGCCAGCCCTTCTAGAAAAGAGAGAGTTTCTGATTTCAACCACTCTCCTTATCTTCAATTTTTGCTTGTGTCTTGGCTTCATTTCAGCCTCATTTCTCTTTCATTTCACCACTTATATTGGCGCGTGGGATGAGGGCATTCATTCTGCGGCCTGTTCAAACCAAATTTATGGCAAGAATCCAAGGGGAATTAGCCTGTGACAGTTGACCGACGGTTCTAACACAAATTGTACTCTCACCTACTACAAACCTCAAGTTTAAAAGTATGATTTGTCATTTGAATCTATCCAGATGACTGGAATATGATTTGAGCAACATAGGTAAGTGATTTCAGTACTCACGGGGTTGCAGGTTTCCAACTGTAATCGCCAAAAACTGTGAAGAAATTAGAGTCCTGGTTAAACATCGCCCTCTTTTTAATAGAGGATTTACTGCTTTGAAGTTTATTTTCACCTAACTATTACTAGACATCCATGACATGCACGTTGCAGCCATGTTAGGCTATAGTTATGACATGGCACATATCTCAATGAAGGCCGAGGGAGACTAAACTTGCAACAAAAGCACTTTCCATTAGGCAATTTAATTTTTTTTGGCTCCCAATATATAGGATCCATCAGACTCATCGGGTTATAATCGGCATTAAATAAGTTATGATGTTGAACAAATAGAAGGTAAAAAATACGGTAGTTGCACGAGGATCTCTCCAGCTCAACAGAGACTAAAATATTTCACCCTGTGTTGCCAAGTCTTCAATCATAGTATGTATTCTTCCTGCAACACTCCTCAACCAATCGTAGTGCATCCTCACAATCTTAGAACCCCATGAAGCCAAGAAAGTGTCAAATTCCTCATCAAGTTCATCAGGATGCACCGCCTTGACATGGGAGAGTCCTATTTGAGCATGATTGTTGAGCATAAAACTATGAAGCCCAACGAATATTGAGCTCGTGTCATTCAAGAGTTGGGTCTCTTTCGATCCAACTGCTTCAAGGAACTCTTTCGATAGGATTATTTGGATAGTAGTTTAACCTTTACCTTTACAATTAGCATGCTGGTGGTTTACAAGGGATCTCTGAGATATTTGCTTGTGCGTCAACCTACAAGGTCAACAAAACCCTATGCAAAATGGTAACACCATCCATTCTTATGCTCCTCTGTTCTCAAGTTTTTGAAATGTGCGTTTATTCTCCCACATAATATTATTTCAATATTTGAATAAATTGATGACTTCAAAGTATTTGTGTTGCATCACTAGAGAAGGGGTCCATTCTTCGTGCTCTAGAGGTTTCCTTCCATTGCGATGAGTCCAAATACTACAATAATACGTATTCCAAAAGTTTCCTTCTATTGCGTTGTGTCCAAATCCTATTGACTATGACGAAAGAGTGTTTTTCTGTGATTAATGGAAGTTGAATAAATAATTGTTTTATATGGAAGGCGAGGCTGAAGATCGCGCCGATCCAGGGTTACGACGAGGATACATTCATACAACAAACAAATGGAATCTACAACAACACCATTTATGGCATCGAGGAGGAAGATTAAGGTGCCCCACCTGCTAGCCTTTCTGAAGCACCTCCTTTCTCCTGTTTCTGAGGTCGCTTCTCGGATCTTATAGTATTTTTGTAAGGTACGATTTTTGAATGATAAGGGTAGGACAAGATTAACTGCATATGCCATCACAAAGACATTGTGCTCCTCCACTCTCTGATTTCTCTAAAGAGTTTGGGGTTGCTGAAGAGCCAACTGAAACATTGTTGTTGTCTTTGAGAGCATTCCATCAGATTTATCCCATCGCTAAGGGCACCTTTCATCCTTCTCAAGCAGTTGTTCACTATATTTGTCAACGTTTTTTTGCTAAACTTGGAATTTATCTCTAATATCATGTCATGCACGACGTTGGACTCATCGCAATGGAAGGAAACCTCTAGAGCATGAAGAATAGCAGTTGGGTCGAAAGAGACCCAACTCTTGAATGACACGAGCTCAATATTCGTTGGGCTTCATAGTTTTACGCTCAACAATCACGCTCAAATAGGACTTTCCCATGTCAAGGTGGTGCATCCCGATGAACTTGATGAGGAATTTGACATTTTCGATAAGATTATTTGGATAGTAGTTTAACCTTTACCTTTACAATTAGCATGCTGGTGGTTTACAAGGGATCTCTGAGATATTTACGCCGTAAGGCGTTTTTCTCTGAACATGTTCGGAAAAACATTATTCCTTTCATCCTCTATTCGGCCAACCCTGCTCCTCTGCGTGTCCTCTTCGCGATCCAGTGGTCCTCCGCGTGTCCTCTTCATGATCCGCTGGTCCTCCGCGTGTTTTAAAGTTCCACTGGTCCTCTGCGTATTTTCAAGTTGAGGTAAAGGTTTTCGGTCGCTGCCCTGCTCTGTCCTGCAAGTTTCATTGTTCATGGGCTTTGCTGTGACTGTTGAGTTTGTCAGAACCGCCCATTTCGCCTGCAAGTTTCATTGTTCATGGGCTTTGCCGTGACTGTTGAGTTTGTCGGTGTATGTGGAGGACGGGCGTGCAGTGGAGGGAGGAGAGTAGCCAGAGGAGGAGGCTTACTGTGGTGAGAAATGGTGCGAAAAACTTCCAAAAGACTAGCCTGTATTATCAGATCACTTACATTAGTGCTACATGTTTGTTATTCTTCATAGATCCCCTGATTTTCTGAAGTAGCAGACGTCCGAGGATTGAAATGAGCTCCCTTGAGGAAGTCTTTGAACTATGGACTATAGAGGATTTTTCAATTATATTCATCTAATTGATTGCTGCCATGGAACCGTGTTGGCCTTCAGGGTACAGATAATACTACAAACTTGGTTGTTTTTGCACGGAAGAGTCATGGCATCTTTGCACAAGAATATTGGTATTAGCTAGGAGCGGGCGCCTTGTTGGGATTTCCAGTACTCTTTCAATATCTAAATCGTGAGTTACTTCACTACTAATTTGTTATTCTCGTTTTGTTCATCTTTCAAATATGAATAAGGTGGGGTTTGTTTTTTCATAGATCTTGGGAAACCTCAAGCTGTCTGGAGACGACCGAAACGTATTTATAGCGTTGGGCTGAACCTATACTCCCTCTTCAAGCAGAGTTCTTACATTGTGGATCGAGGAGGAATATGGGAGCTGGAAGAAGAACACTGACTTTCACTTTCAATGATAATAATGACAAAGGAGTGGCAACTCCATATTCTCCACGAGGTGGTACTGGGAATTTCAGAGCCTTGAAGAAATGTGATCTCACTGTGGTTATCTTTGTCTGCTCCCATCAAACATTCAAGGAGTGCATAATTGATATTTGGTATTTTATTTGCCCTTTATTTTTTTGTTTTTTGTTTTTTTTTGCTATCAATTCTGAAATGGGTATGTTTTGGTGGTCAGTTGATAATGTTTTGTAGAGCACTGATATTTGATTTATTTTATTCCATTTGTGCCATCAATTAAAAAAATGGGCTTTAGTTGACAGAATCGGTCAATATTGTACAGAAAAAGGGCATAAGAGGAAGCCATCAAGATCGAGATGATGGTATTCTTCTGATGACAATAATACCTGTAAGACAACTGTTAACTTAGAGTGGTTCATGGTTCCTTGAACAGATTAAGGGGAGTAGATGGTAGATGAACTCCATCATTCGCAGTTCTATAACAAATTCTTTCATTTATTGGCTGTACAGTCAAAATGCAGGTCAGAAGAATGAACATCCAATCAATTAGTTTGGAAGGCAATAATGAGTTGGCAACAGGAGTTCCTCCAAAACGAGGAATGATTCTTCCATTTCAACCACTAGCCATGTCTTTTGAAGATGTCAATTACTTAGTTGACATGCCCCCTGTATGGAATTTTATCCCCAAGATTGCTCTATTATGTGATTCAGCAATTGCCTATTTGTGTGCCTTCTCTTACTTGAAGGGTTTGGTTGACAAGTTCTGAATTTGTTTGCAGGAATTGAGGGAACAACTCGCTGAAGATAAACTTCAATTGCTCCAAGATGTTTCAGGGGCATTCAGACCTGGTGTTCTTACAACATTGATGGGGTCAATGGTGCTGGGAAGACAACTCTAATGGGCGTCTTAGCAGGAAGAAACACTGGATTATACATTGATGGTGATATCCCAATCTATGGATTTCCCAAAAAGCAAGAAATCTTTACTCGAATTTTCGGTTACTGTGAACATAATGATATACATTCTCCACAAGTAACTGTCCAGGAGTCCTTGTTATATTCAGCATTTCTCCGTCTTCCAAAGGATGTTGACAAATAAACCAAAATTGTAAGTCTACAACTATCATTTTCTTCGGTCTACCATCCAGTAGTGTTTTTTTTTTACACGATGCCAACTTGTCATGTTACTAACTTGCAAAATATTCCAATTCGTAGGCCTTTGCTGATGAGGTCATAGAACTTGTGGAATTAGATAATTTAAGTGATGCACTGGTAGGTTTTCCTGGTGTGACTAGATTGCCGACTGAACAAAGGAAAAGGTTAACAATACCTATGGATCTTGTTGCAAATCCATCTATAATTTTCATGGATGAGCCAACTACTGGTATGGATGCTAGAGCAGCTGTGATTGTGATGTGAACCATTCGTCATACAATAAATACTGGAAGGACTGTTGTCTGTATGATTCATCAGCCTAGCATTGACATCTTTCAAGCTTTTGACAAGGTAAACTAAGGCTTAGATTATAAGTCAACTTGTATAGTTTGTTTCAGAGTTTGGTCTTGATTTTTGGTTTACAATGATGGCTTCAGCTCCTGTTAATGAAAAGAAGAGGGAGAGCCATTTTCTTCGGCCCACTGGGCCATAATTCTCACAAGGTTGTCGAATACTTTGAGCTAATGACTTGCATATTTTTGTAGTCATTAGAAAATGAAAAGAGTTTGGGACCTAGCATTGCTAATTTAATCCCTAAATGTGGGTTAATTTTCTGATTTTCATCATGAAAAACTGTAGGCCATTCCAGGAGTACCAAAGATCAAAGATAAATACAACCCAGCTACATGGATGCTGGAAGTTAGCTCTATTGGTGCTGAACATGGTTTGGGGATAGAATTTGTAGAGCATTACAAGAACTCTTCCCTCAATAAGTAAGCATTAAAGTTATCAATATTTTTCCACCAGAATCCTTATGTTTACAATGTTTAGCATTACAAGAAGTTTGCAGACACAAAGATATCGGCTTCAAACTCACATTCTAATATTTCATCTGTTTCTTCACTATAAAGGCAAAACAGAGCATTGGTGAAAGAGCTTAGCATTCCACCTCCAGGAGTGAAGGATGTTTATTTTGCAACCCAGTACTCACAATCATTCTTTGGACAGCTTAGTTCCTGCCTGTGGAATTAATGGTTGACTTGCTGGCGGAGTCCTGATTATAGCATTGTTTGATACACATTCACATTTGCGTTTGCTCTAGTGCTGGGAACAATCTGTTGGAAGGTTGGCACAAAGATGTACTTGAGATTTAACTCTGTAAGACGGATTACTGTCCAAAACATTAAGTTGTTTGGATTGACGAATCACAAAAATGTTTGATGCTTATACTCTATATGTTATGGACTCCCAATCTTCTCAGATACTAAGAAATAGGTTGACTGCATATCAGGGACAACAACAATGGTCTTTTTACTGTTGAAAGGGATTTTTTTAGTGCATTATATTCTTGGGAGTTAACAATTGTTCAACTGTGCAGCCTGTGGTTGCAGTAGAGAGAACTGTGTTCTACAGAGAAAGGGATGCAGGGATGTACTCTGCATTGCCCTATGCTCTAGCTCAGGTTGGTTCTGTTTTATTGTTTCATTTTATTTTCAATCCTAACTGTCCACATTCGAATTCTCCATGGTCCAAAGTAATGAGAAATACTTATTTCTGAGAAGAGCATAATGGTATACTTTCAGAGCCCTGCTAAAATATTATAGTTTTCTTAATGAATCTCATTTCCAGAAGTAGACCCTGAAAGCTATATATACATCTCTGATTTCAGTGAAACCTTGTGTGTTTCTGTAGCCACTAAATCTCTATATTTCACAATGTAATTGGAAAGAGTAGATACATTTGTCAAAGGAGATATACCAAATTTGTATTCATCGAAGTCTATTGTGAGAATGACATTGGAATATCTAATGTTCCATCGCTAAGCTTCCCCTTCTTGATGAATATGAGCTAGCCTATCTTCATTCTTGTGTTTTAATCCAAAGGAGTTCTTCCTGCTCCTCTTCCACTAACAATTCAATGTCTCAATATTGATCCCTAGAGTATATATTGCATTCAAGAATCAAGATAGAATGATCAAATAAATTGCACTTTAGTATATTGATCTAGGTTACTAAAATCTATGAATTTCCAAACTATAAAAAATAATGAACAAATTTAAAGATTGCAGTCTACTTAAAGAATACTCTATATACAAAAAGGACATAACAAAGACAGTTATTTTTGGGCTTAACTATCAAAGGTGCATGTGTACGTCAGTATCAACAATTGCAAGGTTTTTAGGCTCCAAAATAAAGGTCGAGGAAACTAGGCTATGAGCCAAATAAAATTGGGTAGACTGAAGAGCACTAGCCCTTATATAATACACTTGCTTTTTAACTACTTTATTTTTAACTATGCAATCCTTTCCTTGCACCAAAGGAATGTGTAGTTATAATCCAACACTCATAAAATGAGCATAGCTAAGATCCACTCCTTATTGGCATCTCAGGTTACTCCCACCCAATTATTGCAATCCTCTCCTACATTTACTCATCTTGCATTAAGAAAGTGTTTGGATTTCTTTATTCATGTCCTTGCAAGGCGAAGGCAAGTGAGAGGCAACAAACTCCAATACTTTACAAGGTAATCCATTCAGAGTACCTAGACAGGGTGCAATGCAAGCAATCCAATCCTTGCATTTCTTGGTTTCATCTCACTTGGAGTCGTAGTTCGATTGTTGGTTTGAGAAATAAAACCAACCTTCGGTTGTTTGAGTTCATCTTTACTAGACAACTTAGGGGTAAGATGGAAGCAGGGGGTATGTTTGTGTTTGTCAAGATTTGATTTTTCAATTGTTCTTGTATATAGTTTTGTTGGTTAGGCATGGTTTGATATTTTAGATATTTCTCTTATACCTCGTTCTATAAATACTATCATGCTTTAGGATCAAGGGTTTGAAATTCTTACCTTTGTTAAATTCCAATGCAAAATTGTTGTCTCGGGACCAAATATGCTACATTGATCACACCAAACAGAGTTAGAGATAGTTAAAAAATGTTCAATAGATAATTTCCATAGCTTGAGCAACCTTTGAGGGTGAAGTAGGAGGTTTAAATTTCAAATGACCTTGGCAGTAATGTTGAAAGGTACATGATAGAGAGTGATCTCCATAGAAAGTCCAAACCAAGTATTAAGAGAGTGCCATAATAGGAAAATGGTGGCAGTTAGCAAACCTTCCGGTGAGGGTTGAAGTGGTAGGATTTCTTGTGAAAACTTGCCAGAGAATGTATAGATCCGAAGTGCTAGAAAAATGTAGATTCAAACTCATAGCTTAGAAAGAAAAAATGCCCATAAGTTATGGTTGTTAGAGGGTGAATGAGTATGTCATGCCTTGTGTGAAATTTGTTGAGTTTGGAAATGTGGAGGTGACAAAAAAGGCAATTCATACACCTTGTCTAGTTTTACCTATATTAGCTATTAAGGCATAATAAATTATGTCATATCACCACCCATACATGTCATGTTGCACATCAATTTTCTGAATTCAAACTTTCTCTTTAACTCCAACAATTTATGGTGTTTGCTGATATAGACGAAAAATAAAAATTGAGAATTGTTCCACTTGAATCCATGCAGAGGGATGCTTGTATTTGTTTGCCATGTTAATGAGTTGTTCCAAATTTAATTGCTGGAGAAAACTCTGTTCGAAACAACAATTATGAATAGTTTGCGCAATTAAACTCTCAAATTAAAACTAAACATATAACAATTCAAACCAATGATGAATCCACTGTCAAATATCAAATCGCTATATTTCCCATCCTGCCTCCCATGTTTGTCCTCTTGTGGATAGGATATCTTCTCGTCTTCCTCACCATGATATTTATTCTACATTTCAACCAAGGGACAACTACTAACACATATGAAAAGGGTTGATGTCAATAGCCATCGTGGATTATCCTCCCTGTCCCAACAAGATCAACAAACTCTACACAGTTTTATAGGATGTAACTATTGTCTTGATAAAATTTGAAGTTAAACATTGTCCATGACTTCCTACGTATTCGAAGAAGCTCAAATCATTACAGATTAGACTTTACTGTCAAATGAATTCCTACATATTCGAAGAAGCTCAAATCATTACAGATTAGACTTAACTGTCACCTGAACCATCCGCATACACACAAGAACAAGAAATTGTATGAATAGTTCAACCATTGTAGGATATTAAACACCACTGCGTTATTGTCAAAGGAGAGGGTTATTGACACGTTATTATTATTTTGCAAAGCATGAACCGATTCCAAACTAAAATGACCTGTAGGTGCTGTATTGGGTTTCAATTTCGGAAAACCCTATTCGTAAGTTTATACGGGTCATTGACTTCAGCCTTAACGCAGATACAAGCTTTGTTTTCATGTCACGAATATCTATCTCATATCTGATTAGCCTAAAGTTTTCCTCTCGGTTATATCTCACGTTTCTGATTAGACGTGAATCACTGAAAATTGGTATATTTTGCAGGAGCTTTGTTATATATTAAGCCAGAGTTTCATCTGGAACATGCACCAGATGAAGGGTGCAAATTTACACTATACAGTTTAGCTAGGGGATTTATCAAGTAACAAGAGCTTAAGAAAAAGAGGTGCAATGTTTAAAGACGGAGTTGGCTAATATCTAAATCATTTGCACTTTTTTAGGCAAGTTTGGCCGGAAGCTGGCAACAAGATTTGTTGTTGAAAATGAGATTTTCAGTATTAAAATTGCAATATTTATTGCAGAAATGGATCCAAGACCCTCGATTACCCCTGGGGCACCCAAATTATGCAATTCCAATCACTGAAAACTACCTTTTGAACAATTTCCGCCGGATTTTGGCTAGAAAACTCACCTAATTTTGGGTGCATGTCTAGAGTTTAACTTAATCCTTTAAAGATGGGACATGAAGATGAATGTTTCCCAATTATCATTTTACAGATCTATCTTTATTTCTGTCTTTTTTGAACAACAAGAGATTAAGGAAAATATGTTTACTGGTTAAAAAATGAGACATGATTAATGTATCCAAATTTACACTGTATAGTTTAGCTAAGGGATTTATCAAGTAACAATAGCTTAAGAAAAGGAGGTGCACTGTTTAAAGATGGGACATGAAGATGAATGTTTCCCAATTTAACATTTTACAGTCCAAATGGGACATCAAGATGAATATATCCTAATTTAGTCTAGGTTGGGATTTATTAAGCAACACGAGATTTTAAAAAGGTGGGGCAATGCTTAAAAGATGGGACATAAAGATGAATGCATCCTAAATTTCATTTTACAGTCCAGCTGCTCTACTGTCTAGGTGGAGTGATATGCAGTCCAGATGAAATTATGTATCCATCCATAACATTAGAAATCAAATTGAAGTCTGTAATTACAGCTAGATCAGTGACTTGTACTCTACATCCCAGCAATGGGAGATGGTGTGTCAGGTGTCTCATATTTTTGTAAAACTTACAAATAAAAATAAAATCTTAAGATTTAACTTTTAACTTATGGGACCTCATTTTTTTTAGATTTCTTTGAAGCTAATCATTAGATGAACTTCGTCGATAAAACCTTACTGGTCTTAATATTTTGTTGGCCAAAGATATGCATCTTGGAAACCTTGTTATAGAGTTTGTAACAGTGTTGTTCGTGGATGTCAGTACACCAAAAACATTATCTTTATATATAAAAAAACTACCAAATTATCAGTTGATCAATGTAGGTTGAAAGTAAAACGTTTTACTTCAAGAGAAGGCTACAACTATACTCTCGAGTGAGGTGCAACTAGATCTCAACTTCCACTAAACTAGGTCTGGGTTCGGAGTTCTTAGTTTAGTCAGAAATTCAGTTTGTATTTATTTACAACATTACATGGGTTCAACAACATGGTTTGATGTATTTGATTCGGTAAATAGTAGCCTCAGTCACCCAGTGTTCGTGACTTAACTTGCTCCTTTATTTTGTGGTTGGCTACTTTAGTTCCCATTCAGAATAGTTTTCTCATATTAATTGAATGTTTATATTTCTCAAGTTAATGACATGAATGTGTTTCGATTTCAGAATTTTTGGATAGAGCGAGCCACAGGTAAGTTGTGCTATATGTTGTCTACAAGAAATTTGGATACAACTTGGGGAGATGATAATCGGTATTGGCATTGGATTTCTCAGGATGAATCCAGGTAACACTCTATTCATTTAGTATTTTGTTACTTCTAACAAGATGACAATATGTACATAAAAGCTAATATTGCGGTTTTGACTTTTGTGTACAGTTGCAGTATGTTAGCTCTAAGTGAGAGGACAGTTTGACTGCAATAATTTGTCTCCTGGTGAGGCATACAATGTTTCATTCAGGCTTAAAGTCCATGAATCAACCCATGGCATTATTCGGAACTTTGGTCGTAGAGCCATTATTCCTCCCTTGCCTCGAGCATATGGATGGAAACGTATGCCGGTCAAATTCTCAGTTACAACTCCTTGTGGTGATCACCGGACATGCTCGGTATTTGAGTATTTGAGTGACATGGATAAACCTGTTGAAACTGAAGCATACTAGATGACTTCCTTTAGACACGTAGAGGAGGGGTGGATTGAGTTTGATGCGGGAAGAATTGGCGTGGAAGAAAATGGGGATAATCCAGGAAAAGTAGAGTTACAATTTCAACAATTCTTCTTAGATTTTGGTCAAAATACTCCCAAAAAAATGTGCAAATGGTCTAGAGTTTAGCGCACTCCAAGCCAAAGTCTCTGTCTCTCAAGTTTACTTAGTATACTTAGATTTTTAATTTTGAAAACTGTATTCTCTTTTTTCTGTTGGGGAATTGATACCAGGGAAGCAATGTGCTCTAAAACCTATGTGATGTTGATGTCTATTTTTTCTATCATCTGAACCTTGAATCTATTAAGTCACAACAGTGCAAACCTCAATGTTTATCTGCTCTGTTTCTCTCCATTTCATATATATCCATCTTTTAAGTTTTAACAGTACGTATACATAATCAGCACATTAACTTTATTGCTCATGAAAACTAAAACGATATCAACTAGTCAACGAGTCAGGTTCAAATCAGTTCAGACTCGTTTTACCTCTTAGGAAGTTTTTCTTTTTTCATTACAAAGGAGAAGAACCCTCCAAATCAGCAAGCTTGGTTAACTGTATTATCCGGGGATAAATATCTAGAGTTGGGTTAGTTTTAAGGTTGGATAAGACATAATCAATCAACCATAGTATAGCCATCAGTATAGTTGTACAAGGCCTCTCTTTTCATCAAATTGAGGAAATTTTGAAACCGGACTTCTGTCGTGGCAACCATCAAACCCTACCATTGGCCTTGCTCCTTGAAAAAAGTTTTTCAACATTTTATATTATTCCAATAATACTGTTATGGTGGATACTCCAAGACATGGACTTTATAAGTCTTTCTTGGATGGAGAAGTTTGCATTTTTATTTGCATTTTTAGTCTTTCTTTATTTTTATGACTGTTCTAGATGGTGGATTTCTGCTACAAGTTTCTTTACGATAGATCTTTCATATTTCCAAAATGAAACAACATTACAAAATTGCTCATCCTAATGATAATTGGGTCTGAATCTGTTTACTGATTTTTGGTGATATCTGGGTATTTTATTGCAGATACCATGATGAAATTTGCATCATTTGAAAACAAAGTAGAAATGCTATACAAACATGTGATCCCAACTCCAAAGGAGCAATGTAGCACACCTGTTCAAGTGGGTGTGAGTTTCCAGGAGGATACATCGCTCAGATATTATGTGCTATCATTTCTCACCTTCCAGACAACCTCGTCTCCTTCCTCAATAATTCTAAGGGTGCCACTGTGGCTGAGGTAGGCGAATGAATATTCATTCAGGCTCACCATCCAAATTCCAATATTAAACGAGATGTTATGTACATTTAGGCTTCCATTAATGTTCTTATGGTGGTGACTAATGTGGTACAATGGTGTTCATATATATATTAGGTTGTCCAAAAAATGGGACTTGTGGGCCTTGCCACATGGGGTCTCCCTCTGAGAATTGTTATGGTCAGAACGCTCACAGGAGCTCAATGGGGAATTTATGATTCTTTTAAGTTATTTATTGGCCTGTAAGCTTTTTTGTTGTTAACCTACTTTTTCTGAAAGTTTACCTCCATGATTTTCTACACCATCATGTGAATAGATTCTAAATCAATGTATCTCATTATTTTATTTTGCAGGCCAACCACAGGGGCTGTTAAATCCTAAAAGCAAGAGGCATGCTGATTTAATCAAAGAGAAAACTGCAATATTTTTTTTGGGGAATGAACAGGATCCGAGGACAAATTAATCAAATAAGGCGCCTGCCAATCTTTGATGCGAAAGCTCAACGATTAAACAAATAGAACCTCGAGGGTAGGGTCGGGTCCGGTCGGACAGGGCAGTGAGGTCGAGCAAGACTGTGCAATTGGTGTGAATTGTTTGTAGTTATAAGCCGTCATTCTTTCTTTTAAATGAGATTAAGATTGTTTTTGGTTTTATAAATATATTTATTTAAAATTATCATAGTTTTGATGATGATAATGATGATGACAGAGATTAACTTTGCGGTGTATTTGATCATAAAAGGATAATATTTAATTGAATATGTATTTTTTTTATATAACTTATTGTTTTAATGAGACTAATATTGTTTTTGGTTTTATAAATAGATTTATTTAAGATTGTTATGGTTTTAATAATTAATAATATATTTTTTTTATTTTTATGAAATTAGGTTTCAAGTTGAAGATGATATCATTTTATACATTAATTTATCATTTGTAATTTTTTATTAATTTAATAATGATATAAGTTGTTTTAAAAAAATAAGTATTTAGATGAAAAGAAAATTTTAATTATTAATAATAAATGATAATACAATATACAAATAAATAAATATAATAAACTCACTTTTGAAGTGAGACAACACAATGCATTTTAACTTGATAAGACTAATTCTAAGTGATTTTAAATATAATAACTCATATATTGTAAATCAAATATATTATAAATTAGAAAGCACAATGCATTTTAACTTTATACATATTATAAATCAGAAAGCACAATGCATTTTAACTTGATAGAGACTAATTCTAAGTTGCATACAACTCTTGCTTGATGTATAATTAAACTATAAATATAATTATTTTATTATATTGTTTTTTTTAAATACATATAGATGTTATTACAATGAAAATGAATAATGAAAATAATAAAGTATTAAAGAAAGAATAATCTTTGGGTTTGGGTTTTGTATTTTTACATTATGATATTGATTTAAAAAAACAAAACAAGTTTTGTTTTATAAAGCATGGATGGAAACGTAAGCCGGTCAAATTCTCAGTTACAACTCCCTGTGGTGATCACCAGACATGCTCGGTATTTGAGTGACATGGATAAACCTGGTGACTGAAGCGTACCGGATGACTTCCTTTAGACACGTAGAGGAGGGGTGGATGGAGCTTGATGCAGGAAGACTTGGCGTGGAAGAAAATGGGGATAATCCAGGAAACGTAGAGTTCTGTAGGGGAGAATGGGAAATTGGAAACTGGAAAGGTGGAATACTTTTAGAAGGGGTTAATATCCTACACATTTCTTTTGTCAAAGAAAGAATTGAATGATATAATTTGATTATATTCTTCATTGAATTACTTTAGTAATATGTAATGTGTATGGCATCTATTTCCACTATTTTCAACTTTATTGTATCTTGTATCTCTATTCTATTTTATTAGTGGAGTAAATTCAATGTAGAGAGATCTATCCCTTGCTTCACGAAAATCTATTTAGCTATCAGAATAACAAAACTATTGACAGAAGTTTACCAAGATACCCCACTAGCCAGAAGACCCCGCTTGGTTTTGTTTGTCAAGGATCAATATTCTTGTCGAACACGCCGAGCGACTTTTTTCCTTCGATTTTAGTTGGCACTTTGTGTGGTTTTCCCTTTGACAGTCATGGCTGTCATTGATCTTGAAGATTTGTCCCAATCCATTTTCTGGAGAGTTTGAAATGGGGAAGATCAGAAAGCTCCAAACATTAGATGTCAGTGGATGTCGTGAGCTATGAAGGTTGCCGGGTTTGGAACATTTGACTTCTTTGGAGACGTTGAATGCTAGAGGATGCGAGAATTTACAGAGCATACCAGGGTTGGTGTAGCCCAGAAATCTCCAAACATTTGATGTCAGTGGATGCCATGAGAGACAAAACGCTGCCAGGTTTGGAACATTTGACATTTTTGGATATGTTAGATGTTAGGGGATGCGAGAAGCTTCAGAGCATACCTGCATACAAGCAACTGGTATGTCAGAGTTCACAGCAGCAGCAACAGCAACATCATTTTGGGCAAGAATATTTGAGCAGGACAGCGATAATGACTACAACAAGTTGTAGATGGCATAATAGAGATGGATTTGAATTACTCCTTGCTTTTAGGTAGAGGGGAAAGTAGGGTGCCATCTGACATTGCAAAGCAAGAGTTATTAGTAGATGGAAAGTGCACTGGAATGACAGCTAGGGAAATGAGCTGGAGGAAGTTTGGGAATTTCAGTACTTCACACACATTTGATTGTTTGTTTGATGCTTGTCTTTGACACCAAAAAATGCCCAAACGAACTTGTGCAGTTATTGCTGGAAGGTTGGAGATCAAGCCAAAGAGACCTACTTGAGAGGCAAAATGTGAGCCTTTTTTCGGAGAAGGGCATGGTGTTTGTCCTATAGATATTTGAAATGTGTTTGTCCTATAGAAATTTGATTTAACTAAAACCATAAATCAAATTAGTTTTCAAAGAGACTTGAACACAAAATAAAAGAAGAAAAATAGAGAAGCTAGAACATGGACAAATATGTTAGAGAATATGCTAATAACCTTATGGATGATTTCTTCATAAAGTGACGCTGCTTGCTTCAGTTGGTAGTTGAGATTTTGAACTTATTTTCATTTCACTAATAAAGGTTGTCTAAATTGGAACTAGCCACTTTGGCATTAAGGCAATGGAAAGTTTTGTTTCAAGTAAATTGAAGCTTGACAATATACTTTATTTAACACCTAAAAAAAGATAATTGGTGTTGTACTGTAAGACTATTATATGTTGAAGTCATTGGGCTTGTTTTTTAAAACCAGTTTAAACCCTAAGGTAAACATTCAGTGTGATGGCAAGTCATTGGGCTTGATTTTTACAACCAGTTTAAACCCTGAGGTAAACATTCAGTGTTATGGTAAGTCATTGGGCTTGATTTTTAAAACCAGGTTAAATCCTGAGGTAGACATTCAATGTGATGGAGAACCTCTAGGAATGATTATAATAACATACATAAAGTCTAACAAAGGAATCATTGCCTATAGCATTGCCAATTCAAAAGCAAGCATAGGAACTAACAAGGATTGCTTTTGTCCTTACTCACTTTACTGTTTAAGGCCACATCTGATTGGTGTCTTTTATGCTGCCCAATACATCATTACTGTAGCTCAATGTATTTTATCAAAGGGGTAGATCTGATCTATGTACAACAGTCCTTCTTTAGTCATCATTTGGG
Source organism: Pseudotsuga menziesii (assembly GCA_001517045.1). NCBI lineage: Eukaryota > Viridiplantae > Streptophyta > Pinopsida > Pinales > Pinaceae > Pseudotsuga > Pseudotsuga menziesii. Next base: position 281,204 of record LPNX011184172.1, read on the forward strand.
GGGTTTATAAATGCATTATTACCTCATTCAAATGGAGCTATAGCCACACAATAATTGGGGCCGTTTTGTGAGTATACTTGCAAGGTTCACAAGTCTTATTACTACTATTATAATGTGTGGTATCTCTACTCTTCAGGCTCGTTGATATACGGTTGAAGAAATTACTTCATGAATTCAAGGTCATAACTTTTAACTGGATGGTATACTAATATTTGGAATGATAAATAGGAAATTAAGGATTGAATGTTAATATTTTCTTGTCTTATCCTTGTCATAAGTACCTGTTACCTAGATTCCCAAATGGAGGATTTCGTGCAGTAGGAGTGGGATCCAACACATAGATGACAGGTGGACACTGTGTTACCAATGTTGGTATCATGCTTCTCAAATAAAATCGCCTTGGTATAAATAACAATTGTCATCCACTGCCATTTTTATTTCCACCCTAGGACAAGCAAAGCAAAGCAAACCATCTGCACCCTGTAATAAAAAAATAGATAGCTCCACCTCCAAGAAAAGGAATTTTTGTATCTAGTGGAGTACGTGAAATTGAGAGGACATAAAAGATGATTGGTAGGAAAACGATTTTGACTATTGTTTGTAGGTTGTTTATACATGGCTTTCTCATGAAACAATGACCTTATTATTATGAGTACAATGAATCATTATTTTCATACCATGAGGATTTACTTGGGGTAGGGCATTTCATTCATGGCGACTGTTCTATGTTTTAACACTACACCAGTGAGGGTCTAAACTCACCAAACTAACCCTCTTCCTCTCCAGTTTAGATCCACAAAAAACCCCATAGAAGTAACTGCCAGAATAAAAAAATCCAGTGGAAGAGCCTTACAACATCTATCCAGAGAGAAACGTAACAGAAAAATGGTTGGAAGAACTGGGAGTAAAGATATGGTCAAGACGGTAGAGCGGGAAATGCAAAAGCTCAAATGGGAATGACACGTCGATCAACTTGTCTACATCACCAAGGGATGTGTTCGTGTGGTTATGTATGATTGCAAATATGAGGTCTGGTTCTACGAAGGGGACCTCGTCAAATACCCAAAGTGGTTGGAGGTTGCTCTGTACTTTCAGGGGCCGTATGAGGAGCGTTGTCGTTTTCTCGCATACGGGGACAACTTCTCTCTTTCAGGTCAGTAAATCCGTGCCTTAAACCCTAAACCATATGCCCTAAGCCACAAAACCCTAAACCCCCAAAGCCATATATCCTAAACTCTTCACCCTGCAACCCTAAATCAGGATTGAATAAATCACCGCTCTTTCTGTTGCTTCACTAGGCATTGTATTGTGCTTATCGTCTTTTATTTATTTTAAATTTTGGTTTTTATTATTATCCCTGTACATTGTGATTGTGGTCACCCAATAACAGTCTGAGCTTGAACCCCTGCCAGCAAAGGCTTATAAGTTTTGCTGGGAAGCACCCTAGTGTTACATCCTTTTACTTCACTTGATTCATTCATTTTTTTAAGGAAACATTTTATAAGAAAAAATTATAGGTTTCCAAAGCTACAGGTACAAGTATGCCAATATTTGAAATAGGGAACGGGTATGTTAGAGGTACACATATAAAAAATAACTAAAATTTATGGAAATCAATGATAAATTAGTGATTCATAATCTTTTTCATATGAAATTCATCATTCAGTTTCAAAGTCAAACATCTTCCATTCCTTGATCATTCATGATTCTTATTCAACCAAGTCAAACATTTTTACGTCAATAGGCGTTTTCTTTCCTGAGGTCAACTTTGTGAGGATTGATATTATTGAATATACACATATGGTTTTATTTTATTTTTAATCTATTTAACACACATACAAAGAGACTTGAGAGAGAACTATTTTAACAGATGCAACAACAACAAGAACAATTCTTAGCCATTCTTAGCAATCAGTTTCCTCCTACAGTAAAAATGGATACTCGATCTGCTTTCAGATCTTCTTCATGTGACCACAATGAATGTTGAAAAGCTGATAGGTGTCTTCTGAAACATAAAACACCTTCTATTCATGGTCATGATGAAGAATTAAATATGTTTACATTTTCAGAAATAGACAAGCTAACAAGTTCAGTAAATAAGCTTAGTCTACACTCAGATATTTTACAGATAGTCCAATAAATAAGGATGAATGAAACAAAATAAAAACATGGACTAGGATTTATCTCTGCAAGGAAGATTCCAAAATCAAGACTAGAAGAAAATCTTCCACAAAGTTGCTATAAGCCTAGCAAAATAGAAATAAAGAAATTCTTAGGCTTATACAAAGGTATTTCTCCATATAATGCTTCAGATGAATGGATGAAAAAGATGTTTTCACGGGATATATATACCCATCCACTGGCAGAGAAATACAAGAAAGAATTAGCAGTAGTCAAAACAGAAAGAAAATCTTATGCTCATAAAAGAAAACAAGCATGGTTAGATTATATGAAGCAAAATGACTGTTGGCTTTCATTTTATGAATTTTATTATTGTCATGGAATCAGAAATTGGGATACTCCTTTGATCATTCCCCAATTCTATGATAAAATAAAAAATATGCTATATAATCCAAGACAAAGATCGATGTCAAAAGAATTGAATACTTTCAATCTTGAAGAAGACGAGACATCAAGCTCTCAGACTGAAAAGCATAAATGGACAAGAGCTGATGGAAAAATACTCACATCTACTTTTCTGCTTCCACCATGGGATAACCTTAAATCAGAAGAAAAGAATGCTGATGGTAGTATAGAATCTACAATACTACTCTCTCCAGCTCTTCAAGATAATAAAAAGATCACTATAACAAATCTGGCAGCACAGGCAAATTGGGGAAACTACTATCTCCAAAAAGGAATTCAGCACCTGCACAGAACTTTTGACAAACAGAATTCAGATTTCAAGAAATTTGAAGAAGAAAGAAAAATTGTGATGGATGAACAAGGATCAAGATGGTCAATTGTTTTGTCAAAATTAAATGAATTTGGTTTAGGAATGAATGCTTTGTCAAAATCTGTTGCTTAAATAAACTGGGCTTCTTAAGTACAATACTTCTATAAAAGAGTTATCAGCACAGAAAAGTTAAAATATGTTCAAATAAACTGGGCTTCTTATGGCTATGTTGCTTTTGGAAGTGTACCTACATGCATAATACTGGAAGGGATTTGAAGGATGGTATGATCATGGTCGTTGGCATTTAATGTTGACATATCCCTTCTTGCTAATTTCAATTATGCTAACATGTTTATCCCTTTTGGTCCTCTAATATGCTACCTGAGCATAGAATAGTAACAGAGTATTCTAGGAGAGTGAATGATGCGTAGTCTTTGAACTGCTGGCCTGGGCTATGATTCAATCATGGAATTTATGTATATTAAGGAGCACCATCAAAGATGTTTGTTTGGTGTGATGATTTTTCTGGTGCTAAAAGGTCTTCCTTAGTAGAGCTCTGCTCAAATAAGGTCTTGAAAGGTCTTACCTGATCTCTGTTTAGGCAGATAAACTCCTGGTCTTGTCTTATCTAAGCTCTGGTAGGTAAGGTCCTAAAAGGTATTGTTAACGGAGCTTTGAATACGCAAGCTTCTGCAAATTTTATCTGATGGAGCTCTATATAACTAAGGTCTTGAAAGTCTTATTTGACTTAGCTCTGTTCAGGAAACATTCTGAAACATGATAAGAAGGATAAATGTTTACCTTTGCAACAACAACAAGAAGGGGTTGGTTTAAACTTTAAAATTAGCAACACTGCAAAATAATTAATTCATAATATTAGAGCAATCCTAGATTTTTCTAATTGAGATGTTGCCTTTAAGACATGAAAGTCAAAATAAAGACCAAGGTGACCCTAAACAACAATGGTTGACAACTCATCGGATTTGAGTTGTGTTCCCTATAAACTTAAACAAAAGAGATTTCTTAAAAAACCTTGACAACTTATTTGATTTGGTCTAGAAGAAGGGACACAATTGGTTTTTGAAGTCTGAAAGCATACTTAACCCATTTTATCAATAGCATTAAGTCATTAAAGACTTGAAGCTTTCCATAATTTAATTAATGGAAAAATTTAAGAGGAGTTTAGGGTAGAACAATACCTAGATGCTCTTTAAAATAAACTCAAAGAAAGATTCCCACGATAGGTGCTACCTCACTTAAAGCCACATGGCATGCCCATTATTTAGAGCTTGGTAGATGGTATTTGGTCTTGAATAGGATTTAAGTGGGCATTAAGTTTTTTGGGTTTTCTTACAAAAGCACTATATATCTTCCCATTTATGCCATTGTTTTTAAAGGCATTACAAGTAACTTCATCCTTGAACCAAGCTCTCTTTGGACTTCTCTGTTTGAAGTTACTCTTAGAAATATCAAATACTTGTCAAACCTCTCCAACTGAAACAATAATTCTCATATGGAAAAGGTTGAGATTCATATGATGGTCTATCATTCAACACTAAATTTTCATTATAGGCATCACATAGTCAAAAACTAACATTGAAATGCATCAACAATTTCTTACCATAAATATGACTATAGAATAGTTGAGTTGATACAGTGGCTTAAATAACTTGGTGAGATACGATTCGTACATTTATTGGTAATCAAAGGGGAACCGAGGCTCCTCAATAAAGAATCTAGATGAGAAACTCTTTCCCAGGTAAAGGGATTATATTCCCAACTTTCTAAAGACAAGGGAAAATAATATCATTTCTCAAAAAAATTCTCTCCGATAATTATAATTATACTCTTTGTTTTCTCTACTTCTGCAAAAGTAGCCATGGATAAAATATATTTCTTTGAGGAATGGGCTAAGTGGAGTCATTGGTTACTTTGATTCTCGTGCCATTTTATACTGCATGTTCACTTATTTGAAACTCATGACTTACCCACGTTTGTGAATATGGAGTAGGATAACTGATAAGTTTGTTATTTTATGATAACTCATAGCATTAGTGTTCATTCTGCAGGTTTAAGTCAAACAAACCATAGTCATTTTGCCTGCATTTTGGAGAAGCATGTCTTTTATGCCGTGCATATCACAGAAAATTCATCCAAGTTTCAATGGATCTTTGCTGGTGTCCATATTCAATACAACCAATGCACTATTTAGATTTAAGGCACCGTTACATATAGTCATGCATAAACATGAGTTGATGGATCATCACACCCTCAATTTGAACATGTCCATTGGGTATGTGCATATCACAGTTTAGATGGTTTGCTAGGTATATACGCATATATTACACATTTAGGCATATACAAGCATGGAAAATTGATGGATGACCACACCCTCAGTTTGAATCTGTGGATGTAAGGTTTGCTTCCAGTGAAAGGTGCATATTAGAGTCACCCAAATTTACACTGCTAATGTCCCTATTCAATGTATCCAATGCACCAGATTCAATCCACTGTCACACATATAGGAAGTGGAACATACAAACACCAAAATTTGATGGATCACTGCACCCTCAATTTGAACCTATGAATGCAAGGTTTCCTTCTAGCGGAAGGTGCATATTAGATTCACCTGAGTTGGGATTGTTAGTGTACAGTTTAATATACCCGATGCACCATCTAGATTCAATCCATGGCTACACATTTGTCCACATAAATGCAAACAGTTGATGGATAACCAGAACCTCAATTTGTATGTTTGAGTGTAAGAATTGTTTCTAGTATATTTTTATGACAAATGCAAGAAGGTATTTTGATATAGTGTGGTTTCTCTTGTATTTTTTAGGTTTTAAACAAATGCAAGAAGGATTCAGGTATGGAAACAATTTAAAGCTCCGTGGAAAAGAGTTTGCTAGGCTTGCAATCTATAATGCCAATTTTCCATTAATAAGGCCAGAATCTGTTGCCTCATGGGCACCAAATTTAACTGCCAAATCTCCCGGAGACTCAACAGTACCTCCAGGCTCCATTGCAAAAGATTTCAAAATCTGCAGATTTGTCAAGATTCCAGAATCTGCAAGTTTTGGCTAGAGATGTAATTATTGATAAATACTTTGTTTGCAATTGTTTCAATCATCTATTAATGGATTGGATGATAATGAATCGTGGCTGACAGCTAATTGTATCATCTAAAACAATATCATGGGCACTGATATTGTCTTCAATTGTGTCAATTGATGTATGATGGATTGATAGTTGTTAGTTTGGCTACTTATCATACACTGTCAAGAGTGTTCACTAACACTGTGTTATTACCTTGAATTATCAAATGTATATATATAATGAAGTCTTTGCTTTTACTCTTCTTGATGTTCTTTTCTGCATTTGTGAAGTGCATGAAATGTCTTCAAATTTGTACCATTTTGGCCAAACCATACAGTGCTATCATGTCTACTCCTTGAACAAGACTTTTGTTAATGTGAGAAGTTAGAACTATATAAACCGTAGTCAAATGTTTGTTTTCCAAGCTACTTTGACAACCTATGCTAGCACAATTATGAACTTTGGAACCACATGGACAGCGAGTAATTCCAGATTATGACTACACATTGGCTTCTTTTCTTCATCAGATATATTTCTCCCATGCAATGGCATTTAATTTTCTGATTTTTCAATACATTGAAGTGCTCCATTTTTTTTTGGCTCACTTCAATGTCACACTTTTTTTCCTCGCTTCCCCGCTAACAACTACCTTAATGGCGTATTATTGCACCTTCCTTGGGGCAATTGCTAGTCTTTATAATGATCGGCATATTCCATCATTTGTCAACATTATCAACATTTGCTTGAGTGGTTGCTACACTGAACGATGCTAAGAATTTGGGATCTTGATTGGTTTTTCAACAACAGTTTTCTTGGTCACTCTGATTACATCAGGTTGATCATTGATCTTTAATATCTTTTATGATATTCTGACAATGGTTTTCTTTTTCTTATTGAAAAATATCGTGTCCAAGCATGCCACTCTATGATGCTTGGATGGAGTGAAAGGAACCAATCCAAACTCTGCAAGAGGAACGTGTCCTCCTGTTATTGTGTCACTTGATGGGGCAAGAGGATCTATTGTATTCTCTTGGGCAGTGTCTTGGTCCAAACTCTCTTTGTTCTTTCTTTTTCAATTCTTCAGCTGATTTCTCGACTTCTCTCTGTGCTCTCTCTTCTAATTCCTTTTGTGATTTTTCCTCCTCTTCCTTTTGTATCCTTTCTTCTTCTGCTTTTTTCCTCTGAGCCTCTTCGGCTAGTTACTTCTCAGCTTCTTCTAGCAGCTTTCGAGCATCTTCTTCTCGTTTCCTTGCAGCTTCTTCCTGCTACTTTTGTTGTTCTATTGTGATGTTGTTGCCTTTGCCTCCACTGGTGTTGATCTTCTTTTTGAACCGCTTACTCAAGGAAGTCATGTTGCATGCATTCCTTTATGTCACCTCATCTTTGTCAAAATGATGAGAGTATTCAAAATTAACTCCTACAAATGCACAATGTTTTGCAACCTTGTCAAAAAGAGTCGTTTCTGTGGAAACTCTTTTCCCCAAAGTGGAAATTTGCTAGATCTTTCACAAATTCCGATGCATTCTTTACCTTCACGAATTTATAACTACCTATACATAAGGGCAGTGGTGGGAAAATTTCCTTCTTCATGTCAAACAGGAAATTTCCTACTCCATCTATAAACAGTTATCTCATTGCCTCCTTATGGACTACATAGTTTGTGGCGTATCTAAGCAACAATGATGGAGCTTGAGACCCTCCATACATCCTTAGGTAAGTGGCCTCCTTAGAGAAATAATAGTCCCCATATTCGCATATGATTTCCATGGCACCCTCATACATATAGTTGCACTCTTTGAGAAAAATTAGCTCATACAGAGGCATAAAAAATTCTTCGCATATGAGCTTGTAGAAGCTGGAGTACTTGTGTGCCCAAAGAATCTACTAGGCAACATAGATGGGGGTCTTGGTGTAATTCCAAGTACAATTGAGATTTGGGAATAGGTGTAGGCATAAAATGCAATCAATCAAGTAAGATCCCATGTAAAATTATGAATTTCTTTGAGTTAGGCCTCCTTGTGCAACAACTATACATGATGACAAGCTGCTTGATACAATATCCGCCCAGTTAAAAATGGTGCCTTGCATGGATACATGGTATATCAGTGGGATCCAACTTATCTTGTAGAATTTCCCATTTTCTCAGCCAAAGATTATGTTTAGCATTAGGTCTATGACCCTGTAGGGGGTGCGTAAACCTATAGTCTCATACTCACTAGTGGATCTCTGGCATAGTTGCTTTCCTGCTACCATCATCCATTTAGCACATTCAAAGCTGTCTAAATTTATACCTTTTACCTAGTCATCCGTCATCATAGTCTGTGGAGTGTGTAGTTTGCAGGCCTTGGTTACATATGTCGGAGTGAAGGAAGCAAAAGCTTGACTTTCTATGTTGGAAATAATCATACTAATTGAGTCTGTTCGAGGGAGGATCCATTTGATTACCTCAGCACACGGGAAGAATTCTGGGGGCTTGGTTGCCTTTGTGCAGATACCTGATTTTCTTATGTTTTCATATAAAGGCATATCTTCCAGGCCTGCATCAGGGACATTATGGTCTTTGATCATATGATATATTTGACCCCACTGGAACTCCGATTTGGCTCCTGTGATGGATTTTGTGTCTTCGTATATGATTTCGATCCTGGGCATTACCTCAACATCTGAATCACCTTTAGTGGCTTTAGCCTTCTTCTTTCCACTTTTCTTCGGCATGTTGTGATGTGAGGACTAAAAATTTAGCATGATCACATCAAGAAATTTCTTAGTCAAAGAAACATGCATTGTCATCAATATGACTAAAATGAGAAGCTAAGATATCAATGTTAAAAAAAACAAATCATGGTTTCTTTCAAAGAGTAAGATTGCAGTTAGTGTTTCTTATGATAGAGGATAACAAATATGTATTTACCAATTCATCATTGGCCATTCAAAAGTAACTTTGTGAGGTAGAGAAATCACTCCCACAGGTTGTCCAAACATTCTACACTCACAGCAAGGGTATATATTAGGTCAAAACTTAAATGAAACTCATTAGTATAGGTGCAGGTGTTATTTTGGGAGCTACCTCACTGGTTCTTTAAAACATCAACGTTAACTGTCTGTAGAGTTTACAATCTTTATTCATTTAACTTTAAAAACGCCACAACACTGAGACTTCCAAAGAGTAAGAAAACAACCAGTAAAACACACAGCAAAAGCTTTATGACTCGAAACAGAGAGCACCGTGGGGAAACTTGAAACCCTTACTTGAACCTAAAAACCCACGAAAGCTTCTTAACCCACAATTCCGGCCCTAAGGGGAAAAGTATGGAGTCAAAAAATTCCTGAAAGGGAACCCTAGGCCAAAACTTTGAAACGCAGCAATACCCTAAGTGCAAATCTACCAAAGTTTCCCCTATCATCGCATACAAAACTAAACCAAACAAGGTGCATTCGACAAAACATCTAACCCGTCGTAACTCCATCATTACAACCCAAGGGTTTGGCACAATCATATCTACGGTTTGAATGATAAAATCAAACGACGCTGCGAAGGTGGAGACAAAACCGATCATGGTTGGGTTAGCAGGCTGGGAAAACGCTCAACGTGGTCAAGGGTTCTCTTGTAGCCAAACTCGGGAAGACTTTAGTGGTCGACCGGTTAACACAAAAAACCTTACAGGTTGGGTTTGACTTGTGAAACAAGGTCGCGGATAGAAAAACCCTCTCATGGAAACCCTTAAACCTCTAAACATGTAGTTCTTATAATCTTTTAAAACAATATCAGTTTCAAGACAAGTTTTAGGGCCTACCTAGCAATTGTTGGTGTGGGTACGGCGCTTGGAGAGGTAATCCAAAAGCTCCAGGAAGCAAAAGTCATCTAGATGCATAAAAAATGGGGTTATGGTAACAAACCACAAAACTTATCATGTTATATATATAAAAAATGTTGAAACATCAATAAATGCGGTGGTTGGGATAATAAATGTCACACGGATGAAAACGTCGTTTCGACACTCAACTTTAAAAAATCCATTAGAAACTTTTCCCAAAGTTTACCGATACATCGACACCAAAATATGAGTTACCCGCGATAGTGTCGATTGAAACGTCTGAGTTTCGCCGACACCGTCGACAAGAACTCGGCGAATGTCTCCGAAAAAGGCCATCGAAAAATCTCACAAAATAGTTTCGATGAAAGGTTGTCAGCAACAAATTTTAAGTTTTGTCGAACGCATTGGCTACAAACCCTGAGTTCCACCGACATTGTCGGCAAGACTCGGAAAGATATTCCGATAACATTCCTCTGATAACGAGCGTTGGCAGGAAAATGTAAGTATTCGGCGGTAGTGTCGTCTCCAAATCTTGAGTTTCGCCGACACTGTCGGCAGAAACTCGTCAAAAGTTTTCGATAAATACTCGCCAAACAAACAAAATCGGCTAAAAAGCGTCGGGCAGGAAAGTTGAGTTCTTCCAAAGTGTCGGCTCGAATCGCTGAGTTCTTCCGACACGTCGAAAGAAAAACTTGAGTTTTCTAACTTAGTGAGAAAAAAAATTGATTTGATCAAAGAAAAAACTAAGTCATGGAATGAAAAATCCAAGGAGGAGGATTAGTCTAAGGAAGGATTAAAACTAAAAATAGAAGGAGGGGCCCTAAAAATGTAAAAAAATTGGGGAAGTGGTTGCAGCAACAATAATTGGCGACTAGCTGGTGAACACAAATCTTTGAAAAAACTATCTTTTCGAAACAAAAAAGTGCTATATGGTACTTGATTAGAGCAACTTATTCCAAGTATCATTCAAGATCATTTAAGAAGATATAATTTTCCAGGGATATAAAATTCAGTGCATCACATTGATTAAAGTCTTTTAAGTAGGGTAACCAGGATTAGAAGTCTTCATAACTCTCTTGGGGCCAAATTGTGAGATTCATTTTACCTCTATCTTTGGTTGTCGTCGGATATGACACCTCAGGATCATGGCAAACTTAGACAGATGCATTTGTTTGTTCCTCATTCCCATGCCATTCACATTCTTTTGATGCTTAAAGACATTTGTCCTTCGAGTTTTCCTTGATTGCTTCTTTTACTTTGAGAAATTGATTTAGATTCTTCCATCCATGATGTACTTTCGTGTGAGCGATGACTTGTTTCAACTCACGGACGAAGAAGATCCTTTCTGAGCAATCCATTGATTTTATTGATTTATTTTTTCAGTATATCTTCTTGGTGTATATTTTCTGTTTTGGAATTTTGACTCTTTATCTTATGCCTTTTGGCTTTCATTGTGTGGCATGGGATTATTTTGAATGCCATACACCTATTAGTTCTGCTTCCTTTCAATGGGTCTATCGCGGCAAGCTTCCTAGGATAGATATTAGCGTGAAGGTGGATGGAGCCCCAAGATAGTATTCTAACCTCATACATCTTAGTTATTTTACAGGGTTTAAACAAGACTTCAATGTGTTCTTGAAATAGCTTCCCTTTCAACAGTATATTAATTAAAGAATCTCATCTTAGATCAAAACCTTGCATATGTCTCCCAATAAGCAATTATTGGATTTAAAATCATTTTGGAATTATTCAGATTCCTATGTCCCCAAGCACCAAAACTTGAGCTGAATTATTATGAAAAAAAAAACTAAAGTAAATCAACAAAATAAAGCAAATGACAGGAAAACAAGAAAATAAAAGAAAGAGTTTATTTATGTACAAAAGGAATCCCTAAAAGAACTAGGTGAAATAAGGTTTGAGAACAAGGCCATTAACAGGAAGGTTCTCTTCTTTCCCTTGTAAATATTGCAACTTATAGGTTGAGGGGCTTAGCTTCTCAACAATCTGATAGGGTCCAACCCATAGATGTTGAAATTTGGTATGTTTTCCCTTTTCGTCATGCAGGTGATCCCATTTTAGAACCAAGTCTCCTATCTCAAAACTCCATTTTCCATATTTTCTCTTATCAAACCACCTCTTGACAATTTCTTGTTGTTGTTTAAATCTTTCTTTAGACTTAAGTTTGGACTCTTCAAGTTTCAGCAAAGTGTTAATACGAGCTTGCAAAACTTCACTACCAGATCCTTATGAGGCTTGAGCTAATTGAGAGGATGGAAGCAAAAAGTTTTTCTAGGGTGAAATAGCCTCTTTCCCATAAACCAAAGTATAAGGGGACACTCCTAAGGAGTTCTTTGGGGTGACCCTATTTGCCCATAGTGCATTGGGAAGTGTTGTGTGCCAACTTCTTTGATTTTCAATAACAATCTTCTCTATAATTTTGATAATATTTTTGTTTGTTGATTCCGCTAAGCCATTTCCCTGAGGATAATAGTTAGCGGAATAATGTAATTTGATTCACTTTTCACTAGCGAAATCAATTATTTTAATGAATGATAAATAAGAGTCATTATAAAAAAAACTTAAATTGGAACCCCAAACCTGGTTATAATGTTTTCTTGTAAGAAGTTGATGACTGTGTCCTCGTTCACTTTGTGTAGTGGAACCACTTCTACCCATCTCGTGAAGTAATCCGTAGTTGTGAGGATATACTTATGCTGCAGCAAAGAATTTAGGTTGATCTCCCCAATGATGTATATACCCCATTGTTCGAAAGGCTCTGAAATAATGACATGTTGCAATGGTCCAACTGCTTTTGCTAATATTCCACCACTTCTTTGACATATGTTACACTTTCTCGTATAAGCATGAGCATCTTTAAATAATGTTGGCCAATAATAGCCAGCCCTAAGGATCTTGTGAGAAGCAGTATCTCCAAAAAAATGTCCTCCAGCAGGGCCATCACGCAATTCCTTAACGACTTTGGAAGCATCTTCTTGCTCGAGGCATCTCAGGAATACTCCATCGTAGTTCTTCCTAAAAAGAAATCCATTGATCTGGTAAGAGGCTGACTTTAGACGAAGTTCCCTTTGCTGCTTAGACTTCCAATGCTCCAATAAATATCTTTATTAGAGGTAATGCACCAGGTCTCTATACCAAGATTTAGGAGCAGTAAAGATAGGACATACATCAATCATGCTTAAATCTGCTTCATTTTCCCAATCACAATATTCATTAGTATGACTTTATGCAATTAACCTACACAACCCTTGAACTTTAATAATAGTGGTTGGTTTGAATTCCAAATCATACACTTGCAATGTTGTCACCCAGTTCCCTCTTCGTTCACCCAATTCTTTCTGTATGAAGAGGATTCTGACAGCTGGATGAGGGACGATTACTTTGGTTATGTTTTTCAAAATGTAAGTTCTGAATTGTTTTACTGCTTTAAAAACTGCATATGCTTGTTTGTCTACACTAGGGTAATTGGTTTGAATTCTTGTATATTGTCTGTGCACATACTTTCTGTTGATATAGTGTTTTTCCTGCTTTTTTTGTTCTTTTTCTATGCTTCCGCCATAATAGTGCTCGACTCATTCAGTTGACTATTTTCCCCAACATGCACTTGGGAATGACCTAGATCATTGGTATTAGAGCTTGACCTTGTTCAGAGCCTAAGTTACATCAGCACTTCCATCGAAGTTATTTAACTTATGCATGTTCAAACATGCTCGCAAACTCAACAACACAAGCAGACACTCTCTTCAACTTCAAAAAAGATGGTCGAAGAAGCAGACAATAGACATGCAACTGACAAGATAGAACAACTCATAGAAAAAGCATTGGCTCACCAACGGACCGAAATGTTTGCCTAGCTCAGTGAGATTCTCATGAGATTTGCTTCTAACTTCGAGGAATCTTCGATGTGACCTCACTTCGATAAAATCAGCCCCTTCAAAGTGCAAATGAATATGGACATATTGAATCTTGAAGGAAATACTGATGCGGAATCCGTCGACAATTGGGTACAAGAACTAGAATCATACTACTCTATGAATCAACTCTCAGAAGCGGAAAAGATCACCATTGCATCCTTGAAGATGTCAATCTCCGTACATTGCTGGTGGGAAAGTTTATCGATAAAGAAGGAAAAAGAAGGCGACCCCATAGACACATGGGTAAAATTTGTCGAACACGTCAGAAAGGAGTTCTACCCACCCAAGTATCTTGAACAACACTATAAGAAGTGGCAGCAGCTAAGGCAATGGAAAGACCAGTCCATACAGAGTTGCACCGATGAGTTCTATCGACTCATGGCTAGGCTTGGAGTCCAAGAAGAAGAGAAATTGCTTGTCCTGAAGTATGTCATCGTATTATCCCCATACATTCAGCCAGAAATGGAGTTTTTAACTATCAGTACGCTTGCAAATGCATTTCATTACACCAACAAGCTTGAAGCTAAAAAAAGGAAAAGCAAATTTCATGAACAAGCCAATAGGTCAAACATCCAACTTGTCTGACAGAACCTTGGTAGAATTTGATCCAGATGCATCAACCCTCTTGGCTTTGAATTCAACCACTCCAACAGCCTCGACTATCGTTGATGAGGAGGAACGATAACGCATGTTCCATACACAGATATGGGTTCAAAAAAATTCATTACATGTGATTGTCGATAATGGTAGCCAAAAGAACTTCGTTTCTGAACATCTTGTGAAGAAATTAGGTCTTGTCACCACTCCACATCCTCAACCTTACAATATCAGTTGGATGAAGGATGGACAAGAACTAAGAATCAGACGCCAGTGCAAACTCACATACTTCGTTAAACCTTTTGAAGATGAAGTACTCTATGACGTTGCACCGCTTTCTGTAGCCGACGCCCTATTAAAAAAACCTTACCTATGGGATTGACACGGTACATATCAGTCATGTCCTCAGAAGGTGATTGAAAAAATTTGGAATCAATGGTACGACATACCAGAGCGACAACCCACATCAACGTTTGTTATGATATCTTCCAAACAATCAAAGAGGTTTATTAATCATGCTCAGAAGTTCGCATTAATTATGATAAAGCCTCAACATTCCAGAAAGACTTCAGCAATAAGTCGACTCACCGACCAGTGCAACTCCCGACAACAACAACAGATTGACCACATTCTTGAGGAATACTGGAACGTATTCCAAGAGCCGAACGGAGTACCTCTAGAATGTCAGGTAAAACAGTCCATTGAATTTGTTCCTAGTTCTTCGTTGCCTAACACATCTGTTTACATAAGATCCATTCTTGAGAATGAAGAGATTCACAAGAAAATCTATGATTTGATCGACAAAGGTTGCCCTAGCTCCTCTCCTTAAGGAAGTCAAGTTGTCCTAGTTCTAAATAAATACGGTACTTAGCGCATGTGCATCGACTATTGGGCTCTCAAAAAAAATTCAATAAAGAACATATACCCTCTTCCATGGATAGATGAACTCATCAACAGTCTGAAAGGTGCTAAGTTCTTTATGAAACTCGACCTTAAGTCGGGATATCATCAAATTCCGATCAAGTCCACCGATGTATTGAATACGGCTTTCAAAAAAAGGAAGGATTGTTTGAATGGTTAGTCATGCCTTTCAGCTTAACCAATGCACCTGCAACCTTCATGAGATATATGGATGACCTTCTACGACCTTTCATCGGAAAGTGTGTCATTGTCTATCTCGATGATATCCTGATTTTTAGTCGATCATTGGAAGAACATGTCAAACAGATTCGACACTCTCCAGCAACATCGACTATATTTAAACATGGACAAATGCTCATTTGCAATGACCATCATCAAATATTTGGGGTATGTAATTAACTCTATAGGAATTCATGTCAACCCACAAATATTGGCCCATTCCTCAAAACATTCATGAACTAAGAAGTTTTCTTGGTTTGGCGAATTTCTATCAACAGTTCATACTTGGCTTCAGCCACATCGCATGGCCTTTGAATTAGTTGACGAAAGGAAGTGGGAAAACTGTCTTCAAATGGACACCAACACAACAACAAGCTTTTGAACAACTCAAAAACAAGTTTGGTACTGCACCAGTTTTTGTGTTACCTAATTTGCATCAGCCCTTTGGGATTGAGGCAGACGCATCAGACTATGTTCTCGGCACAGTGACAACTCAGTTAGGTCACCCAGTCGCATTTCATCCCGATACTTTCAACGACACTGTTATAAGGTATTCAACTTATGACAAAGAACTGTATGCCATTCTGCAAGTTCTTAAGCAATGGAGACACTACATTCTTGGCAATGAAATGGTCATCCTCACTGACCATAAACCTTTGCAGTTCGCTCCGCCCCAGTCGAAACTACAGACAACTCAACAACTCAATTGGATTAATTACCTGCAACAATTTCGGTTGGTAGTTAAGTATCAAAAAGTAAAATCCAATGTTGCAGTCGACTATCTCAGTCGAATACCCATTACTCTACTGTCTACAGTGATGAGTATGCAGGGTTACGACACCACTACTTGGCCACAATTGTATTCCATATACTGTGACTTCTTCATAATTTATCGACAGCTTTATGTGGACACATTGTCTACTACTGACTACTTCCTGAAGGACACCTTTCTATACAAGCTTGGACAACTTTTTGTACTGACTAGTGAGCATCGACAAAAGCTCATATGGGATGCACACTACAGCAATACTGTAGGACATTTTGGAGTCGCAAAAACACTTGTTATCCTCCAAAAATATTTTTATTGGCCTTCACTTAAATATGACGTCAACAAGTAAATTTGATCGTGCATGGTTTGTGCCAATTCCAAACCGTCGAATCGACGACAAAGACTGTACACACCCCTTCCAGTTCATAGTCGACCATGGGAATCTATTTCCATGGACTACTTGATGGGATATCCTACTACCAAACATCAGCATGATGCGATCTTAGTAGTATTTGATAGATTTTCTAAGATGGCTATACTTATACCATGCAAGAAGACTATGGAAAGACAACAGACTGCTTAGCTCTTCTTTGAACATGTGTGGAAACATTATGGCCTCCAAATGACCATTATTTTCGACATAGATGCTAAAGTTGTCAACACCTTTTGGAAAAATCTCTGGCAACAGGTCGACATGAGACTTTCTTTGTCGACAACCTTCCATCCGCAGACAGAAGGATAGACAGAAGTTGTAAATCGCTTAGTAGTACAATCGCTTCGCATGTACAACCGCAAGCATCGTCGAACATGGGATGATAACCTTCCATACATACATCACAACCACAATCGTGCTCAACACAGTTCTATGGGGAAGATTCCATTTGAGATATGTTATGGATTTCAACCTTCAGTGCCTATCGACTTGATCAGCTCCTCGACACAGTCGAATGACATAGACTTCGAAGGAAGAGAAGTGGTGAAAACACTAAAGTTTAGAGATCAAATCTACAACATCTAGAAGCAAGCACAGGAAATGTTGAAACAAGCTAATGCAAAAGCTAAGGCCCGACATGACAAGCATCGTATTCCTCATTCATTCCAAATTGGGGATCAAGTCTGTTTACATATAAATAAGGAGCGCTTCACTGGTCCATACAAAAAGTTGAAACCTTTGCGATATGGCCCATATAGTATTCTTAGACAGGTTGGAGAAAACGCTTTTTAGCTCGACATTCCTGCATGCCTTGGCCTACATCCAATCTTTAATGTAAATCTACTTCGACTATACCATGTATCATTGTTGGAACAGAATGACATGCACACATCAGAACCCGAAGACATCCATCCAGATGTTCAGGAACCGCTTCTTTGTCACACCATTGTGGGACGACGCATATGCCATAGAAGGACGAACTCCATTCCCTTGGTTCAAGTGGCTAAAGCTGGATAGCTCCCCGAGCAAGGAAAATGGTACTCTACTACCAAAGTAGCCAACAAGTTTCCTCACCTAAATGAATACAAAATGGAGACCATTATTTCTTAAGGAAGGAGGAATGATCCAACCAACAATTGGCATGTTGTCGAACTTAAACAAAGTCTAGCACTTCGACTGCTTTTCCAGGATCAACATCAGCTTCGACAAGTACGAACCTTGACACAACCGACCTCGACAAACCTCGACAGGTTTTGCGCTCGACATACAACATATTGACATGCCTTGTCGACACCTATTGAACATTGACATAATGTCTCTGTCTTCTATTCGTTTGCGAGGTTGAAATTCCAAACCATTATAACTTCTTTTGTAACTGAACGTAATGGGTAGTCACCCAAGCGTCTCAACATTCTATATAAACATGTACATTATTGTAACAATCAACCAACCTTCATGGAGAAGAAGTAATAATTTAAATTGGTTCGAATTCTTGCATATTGTCTGTATGCATACTTTTTGTCGATATAGTTTGTTTCCTTCTTTACTTGTTCTTTTTCTATGCTTCCTCCATAATAATGCTCGACTCATTTAGTTGACTGTTGTCCCCAGCGTGCACTTGGGAACGACCTGGATCATTGGGAATCAACCAAGAAGAATGCCATTAACGACTGGCAAGTTTTACACCAAGAACCTTATAAAATCGCCATGACAGGGTAGAGCCTCTGCTCCTAGAGCTTACAGACCGAATAACCACAACAATGAAGGGTACGTACAAAAAAAATGACACATTAAACCCTAAACAAAACCCTTGCAATCATCCTATACAAGTGGATGACCGAGATTCATTCTTGAGCAAGCCTTAAAGGCCTAGTTGCACTGTCAACTCACATCTAGGGCAGCACTTTAATTCAAAATTCAACCAAAGTACAAAACATTTATAAACCATCATAACACATAGTAAAATAATTTTATTATACATGACATCAATTTATTGCTTTAAACCAAGGATCGACTATGTTATAAACCCCATAGCCCATAATGTATAAACATGTAAATCAACACATTAAACCATGTTATATGTTATAACCTTGTGCTTTAGGACCAAGGTTATACCTTGGGTCCTTTAAGCCTTAATACATTTAAATAGTGGGATCAAGACTATACCCATAGTCTCCAAATCCTTCTCTTACGCAATCAAAGCATCATGCTTTAAGAGTTAAGGTGGGGAATGAAGACCAAGACTTAGCCTAGGGCTAAGAAAGCCTTTTGTAAACCAATAACAAGAAAAATATAAAAGGGATAAAACTTCACCTTCAGGTATGGCGACAACATGCCATTAACCTTGTAAACATCCACAGTTTGTGCAACCTGTGGAAGAGCAGTTTTAGAAATTGTGTAAGAGACTATACAAAGCAACGGCAAATTTACTCATGTTATAGTAACTACTACATGTTAGGAACATAATGATGTTTCTATATAATTATATGTGTATCAAAACAAAATTATTTAGGGAATTTAGAGGTTCATGACACATGCACACCGAATTGAAGGATCTTTTTCACTAAAGAAAATACTCCTTTCAACCATCCTTTTCCTTGGATGATTTCTTCTGAGAAGGTTCACCTCCTTCTGCAGCGGTGGATGCATGAAGACTTTCTTCATTCTTCTTTAGTGCATGGCACTCTCTTTCAAAGTGGCCCTTCTTTCCACAATAGAAGCATTCAAACTTTGATTTGTCAAATTCCTTCTTGAAATCTTTATTCTTTGCATGAAATAAATTATTGGTAGCAAATGGCTTCCTCCCTTTCTTCATTCTTGTCGTGATGGAAAGATTCTCCTCCTTAGTGCACACAACCTTGTGTTGGATGTGCCCCTCCTCTTGGATGGAATCATGCCATAATATTTCGAAGTTGGGTTGTTCTTCTCTTATGTTTACCGCAACCAAGAATGTCTCCCATGAGGATGGGATCCCATTAATGGTGGTATGAAGAAGGTCATCTTCATCTGTCACCACACTGATGCTTGCAAGCTAATTTTTCACTTGTGAAATATTTTTGAATAAGGATGCTACGGTCTCATCTCTTTCCATCTTTAGGTTGTGAAACTTGTTCTTCAAAGCCCTCTTTTGAGTAGGGGCCTTCTTCTCATAAAGGTTTGGTAGTGTTTCAAAACACTCCTTAGCGGTCTTCAATGGAGTGATCACATACATGAGATTTTCCTTCACTGAGTCATATATGATCCTCTTAGCTTTTGCTTGATTCTATTTGTAGCTGAATCACCCTGCATTAGTGGTAGACTCCTCTACCACCGAAGTCACAAATGAATAAATACCATGCTCCTGAATAATGTTCAACATTATTTCCTTCCATGTGTTGAAGTTGGAAGTACCTTCAAGAAGGTATTCCGATCAAACAGAGATTGATGTCATGGCTATAATATTTTGCTCAACTCTTGAAGATCTACGTAGGATTAGCTTGTTGCATAAAACTAAGCTCCTTCACGCCTTTTGATCTAATACCATGTTAATATTTTAAGCAAATATGAAGATGCTTGAACTTTAAAACTTTTGTTAATGAATCATTGCATATATGCATCTCATAAAACAAATCATCCACATAAATCATTCAACCACAAGAGACAAGATATACCCTGGGAAAACCCTCCAAACATGGAGGATGAAAAACCCAACAATTCTTTGAATATGATACATAGATTTGCAAAGAATGGTTTACAAAACATTAGCAAATTTCCCGATAAGAGATATCACCTCAACATTAGAGAAGAGAGATCAACAAAAACTATGTTATAAACTTGCCAAGTGCTCAACACTTTAATAACAAGTCAAAACCTTATCTAGGTAATGTTTTCCTGACACTAGTGCACACATGAACTTCAAATTTGAATTTACTAGAAGAGCATCACATACTGGTGCATGGAATTCTCTCCATGAAAACATTAGCACCCTCCCAACACTGGTGTCAAGTCATTGTCCTCGGATTCTCCTCCATGAACAATACATGCACCATACCTTCCAAGAATAGCTTTAACTGAATGCTAACTGAATTTGAACTAAACTCCATCTTCAAATGAATACATGACCACAAATTTATGAGACTAATTGAGAGTCATAGTTCTTCACTCTTAGTGTCATCGGTGCTTCATTATTAGTGCCATAAGTGCTTCACTATTAGCATCATTCATGCAAATCATTTTATTTACTATTTTTATCTTTGCATGGATCACTTAGAGATTTCTTATTTTAACTAATATAGTCTTTATTACAATCGAGGCTTTACTAAATCCTTTACAATTCAAGTTCACTTGGAGTCATGCATGGGTAATCCGAATCCTTTATCTTTCTCTATGCTTATATCTTTATCATTTATCATTTATTGCATGGTCCACATGTGTATTAACTTTATCCATATTATTGTATCATACTCAGAAGAATTGTCACACATAGTGATGATCATATATATTACATTGGGTCATATAGTCAAATGCTAAAGTAATTCACTCTAAGGGTAGTTAATCCCTAAAAGAGACTTATAGCACTCAGTGACCATGACTAGCAATATATCACATACTATAGCCACCTCAACAAATGGAGGTCCATAGTCTTAATACAGGACAAGACTTCAATCTTGATACAATACAAGATCATATCCACAATTGAAGATCCATCTCATAGGGTACTGTATATGAGAATCGTTGACTTCACAACACAAGTCCAGGCTTGATACAACACAAGTCTACAATATTGGTACAAGATAAGACCAGTATTGATACAACACAAGACTATAGTAGTAGCATCCCACCTCAACACATGAGGATATAGATAGGATTTGATACAACATGATGTCCTGACTTGATACAACAGAAGTATGGAGAATGAACCCTGATGTTGTACAATCAACAGTTTATGCCTTAACTACATGTTATCACTAGCCTTATTCTAGTTAAATGAGTTGCCTGCCATGCATCATACCATCAACTACCAGTTATTTTTTATATTTTGTTTATTTCAAATTTGGAACGACACCCATAAAATCAATCTAGACAATACATTTGTCTCATCCTCCTGCAATCTAGGAAGCATAGAGGAGGGAAGGGAGGATATGGATTGGTGGGGTAAGGATGGGGAGTAAAGGATGTTTTTTTTTTATTTGGACATTAACAACCTTTTTTTCTTCCCTGGCTCGTTGAGAGGCTTCGAGCCAAGTGGTAGGGAAAACTATTAAGACTTGGGCACTTGCTTATAGTATCGTTCAAGACTGCTAGTAAAGTGAAAGCAATTCATAGTAATTATAAGTAAAGGACTTAAACATGTTTCAATTGCCCTTACAACAATATTAATCTTTCTTGAATGACCAGTCTATGTAAAGTATTTTCCCACTATCCGGTTAAAGTTGTATGAGCGGCTCTAAAGATCGGTCTATTAT
Source organism: Pseudotsuga menziesii (assembly GCA_001517045.1). Taxonomy (NCBI): domain Eukaryota; kingdom Viridiplantae; phylum Streptophyta; class Pinopsida; order Pinales; family Pinaceae; genus Pseudotsuga; species Pseudotsuga menziesii. The sequence goes on from LPNX011184172.1 coordinate 303,329, forward strand.
ATCTCCATTAATTCTACACCATATAAACATAGAACATACACAGGTCTTTATAATATCACTAGATCTTGGAAACACTAGGCGCTGAAACATATACCCATTTAAATATCAAAATATCAAAGAATATTATTAATAATGGAATGGTATATTATAATATAGACGCGGTTCCTTTACATGGCTGAATATTTCAGAAGATGCCGACAATCCACTTGAACTTTTTTCTAAAAAAAACTATAAAAAGAAAACATCAAAATGAAGTTACCCACTCCAAACAGTGGGCGGTAGATCCAGGCGACTTGCCTGGCTATCTGAAGTTTGTCTAACCTGCCTTTCCTCTCCTTTTATGCCCTCATATCTCCCCGACACTTGCTTATCTCGGTTATGCCTGATTTTTCCCGTATGAACTCGCAAATGAAGGAAACCATCCTAGATTTACTGTCATTCTTGTCATCCCAGATATGACCTATCAGATTTAAATTAGATATATAGACAACACTTCCATTTCTATCAACACATTTCATTTCAGACTGCCCCGCACCTGGAGCCCCATGTTGTCGTGAGCAACAGAGAGATGGTGAGGGATGGAAGGACAGGGTGATGACGGGGCATGGGCATCCATGGATCAGGCTCACATTCCCCCATTTATTGTTATCCGACAAGCTCTGCTCCGTGAGTGGAATCTGGGTGCACGTGAGGACCCCCGTAGTAAGAGCATTAATCACTTTGCTGCAGGGTGGATATTGTTTTCCATCTTCCATCTTTTAGTCCCATGGGACAGTCCCTCCGTTTCGCGGATGGTATTTTCTTTTATGACGATAGATTGCTTGAGGATTATGAATGTTCTCGAAAATCGCATAATGGTTTTATTTCCCTAACATCAAAGGACATCTCTAGAGATGGCAGCTGCTCTAGAAACGGGTTCCTTCCCTCTTTTGCGGGGGAACTGATTTGGACACACCCCATTATAATCATCCACCCATTGAAAAGTGTTCCCCCATGTTATCGACCATTAAAGACATGCCTCCTCTCGCTACCGAGGGGGGGCCATTACATAATTGTTATGAACCCGCTACTTCATTATCTCACCCAACACCGAACCCACCTCATTCAAGTGATCCATCCCATGTCCATAATCCCTCTTCATCCTAGAGAAAACAAAAGACTCAGGCTATCAAACTTCCCACAAAAAACTTATTGTTGGCAGAGAGGTTGATATGATCTATATCATAGACCTCTCCCTGAAAGATATTGTTGGGAAATTCGGCCACTCGACTCCTCCAAATGAATCAATCGATTCTTGGATGAATGATATGTGGATGTTAGTATTAAATTACATTCCTAAGGTATATTTTCTTACAAAAGGGTGGCTTAGTTCCCATTTTAAGACTAAAAGAGATGAATCCGCTCTGTAATAAAGGTAGTCTCATGCTAAAAAAATGGCACCTCGGTTTTGACCCGGACACGGAGTGCTTTCTTCTGAAAAATATTTGGGTCCTCATGCCAAACTTCCCCCTAATTCTTTGGAATCAGGAAGCGTTTGAATTTGTCGAAAATGTTGTTGGCAGGTTTTCTCTTTGTCAATGAACAAACCCTCTCTGGTAGGGATAAAAGGATTGGAAATATTCTTGTCCAGATTGATATTAGTCATGGAATTCTTGAAGAACTTGAGATAGAATGGCAGGGGAAAACTATATACCAAAATATTGACTACTGGAAAATTCCTTTCCAATGTTTGGTTTGCAAATGTACTAGTCACCTTAAATATTCTTGTCCATTTGAGGTATCCTTGGACGTCGACGAAGCTTCAGAGGATATATCAAAGGAGTCGTCCTATGTGCAAATGAATGAAAATGAAACTGAAGCATGTTCTGATCCTATTTTAGGTGAGTTCACATTGAATGATTCTGGTATTTTCCCCTGCCCTCCTATATCTCAACACCTTTCTAGAGACCCATCTCAAGGTAGTTTCTTTGTTGGCTTCCATTCTATTCCATTTCCTCTTAAAGACAGATCAATGTCTAGATACCTCCTGGGGAGGAACATTCTTCACCTATTTACCCCTTTTCTGATTTACCTCATGGGACCTCATTGCTTTCCCCACCGATCCTTTTCAAAGGCGTAGTTCATGAACCCTTTAGCTCACCGGATTTTGTATTCAAAAACTTAGGGTCTCATACCACCCTTAGGAAATTGCCTCTGAGGACACACTTGCTTATGAGATTGAAGAAATACAAAACACTCTTATTCCATCCTATAGGGATTCTCTTAAAAAACTTCCTCTACATGTGTTCTCAGGACAAAACAAAAAGGACAATGACATTGATCGTGGAGCTCTTATTTCTTCAGGATTAAACTCTGAATCTGTATAAATTGGAGTTGGAAAGAGTGGTAGGAAGGGAAAATAGGGGGACAAAGTAGCAATCAAAGTTGGTTTAATCAGTGCGTCGTCTTTCTACATCTCATTTGGGATGTGTTGGTATTGCTTCAAAGGACTTCCCGATTGGAAGTCAAAACATAGTATTTTGGTCCCTTAGAGCATAGAAGGACCTTGCAAGGGTCCCTAAATTATCCTTATATATCTAAATGCAAGTAGACTAAGGGGCAATCCAAGCAACGTTCCCTACGCTAATGTTTTGAAGTAAATAAGTTGGATATCGTCCTAATACAGGAAACCATGTTGTCAGGTAATTGTGTGAGGGGTATCCTTTCGGGGTAATTACCTAGTGGGGACATGTGTTCTATATACTCTAATGGTCTTTCAGGTGATTTTATCACACCTTGGAATCCTAGGGTCTCTATTTTTTATGCCTTCACTATTGGCAGATGTATTATGTTGGATGGAAAGTCTCTTGGTATGTCACATAGTTTTCGGGTTTTAAAATGTTACGACCCTTATCGAAACCATAAACATTTTTGGGAAAATATCATTCAGTTTGTTATTCTTGAATATCCATGCCTCATTATCGCTAGTGATCTAAACTTCATGATATCTGCCTCTGAGATTTATGGGCCTTGAGATTGACTAGACACTCTCATGGTTTTTTCTCAATGATGATCCTCAATGTTGATCTAATCGATGTATCAAACGACCTAGCATAAGCCACATGGTCAAATGGTAGAGTTGGTGACGTCGCTATATCAAAGAGAATCGATCGAGTCCTCCTTGCCAGAATATTAGCGGATTCTGTGAAGGATTATCGATCGTGGACCATCAATGAGCATATATTTGATCATATGCCCATTGTTTTACAAATTGATCCAGGTATGGAAAAAACCTCTTACCCTTTCAAATTTAATCACATATGGTTACAAGAGGATAATTTAAAAAATCTTGTTCAAGCTTCATGGAATGCCATGCATCTTATAGAGGGTCTCTAAAAAATGAAATCTTTCACCCACAAACTTAGAGAGACCAAAAGTACTGTCATTTCATGGGAAAGAAGAACTATCTGAGATTGAGAGAACCATTTGGGTTTTATATTTGTAAGATGGTTTTGGGCATACCAATCCTAGAGATCTCTCCTAAATGAACCTTCGAATGACCAAAAAACATAGTATTTTATTACATGAAGAAGAAAGGTGAAGGCTCAAAAGTCATGCCATCTAGATGGACATCGATGATGAAAATACAACATTTTTCCGTCGTTTTGTGGAAGGAAGACGAATGCCAAACACTATCTGGGATTTATGTGGCTCCAATGATTCTGCTCTCAATAATCAACATGATCTTATGAATGGTGCAAAAGACATTTTCAGAACTTACTCACGGATCCCTATACCACCTCCATCCTTAGCTAGATGGACCTAATCTAGTGTTATCCCAAAATATTATTTGAAGCTGAGGGTCGCAGAGTGGAGGAACCTATGACCATGGTAGAATTGACATAGGTTCTCAAAAGTTTTGCTCGATAGAAAAGTCCAAGACCGGATGGATGGCTGGTGGAATTCTACCTCGAATTCATTGACATTAATGGTCTTAATTTGCTTGATTTCGTTGAAGAATCTAGATGTACTGGCCATATCTATGGGGAAACCAATGCCACATTCTCACCCTTGTTCCCAAAAAATCCAAGCCTGATACCTTTGAAGATTTTAGGTCAATATCTCTATACAACTTGGTTTATAAAGTAATCTCAAAGGTTATAGGGACCATACTAAAGCATGTCCTTTTAGCTTTCCTATCGAAAGAACAATTTGGCTTCTTGACAAATCACCATTTTTTTTATGCAGTAGGGGTTGCGCAAGAATGCCTACATTCCATCAAACAAAAGGAAATGAAGGTTGTGGTTCTAAGGGTGGACCTCACAAAAGCATATGATCAAGTTGATTGTGGATTCATGCACCTCATACTCTTGCAGATCAACCTTAGTCTCCAAACGACCAACTGGAGCATGGAATTTATTACCTTTGCCAATTTTGTTGTTTTAGTCAATGACTCCCCTACCACTTTCTTCAATTAAAGCTCCAGAGGTATAAGACAATGTTTCCCTTTGTCATCTTGTATTTTTTTACTCGTTATGGAAGGTCTGAATTTATCGATATCCAAGGCAAAAGCTGATGATAAACTCTCTAGGATAAAAATTAGAGAAGCCATATGCATCACAGACCTTCTCTTCATGGAGAATATTATCCTATTTGGCAAAGGAACTAAAGAAGAATGGTGGTGTTTTCATGAATGCTTGGATACCTTCACGGAACCTATAGGTATGCTGATAAATATTCATTAATCCTCTTTTCTTGTATCTGGCGTGGATGATCTTTTTATTTATTTCCTTAAGCATGATTTTCTTTATAAGATTGAACAACTCGATTGTGGCATAAAATACTTGGGTTTTTTCATAAAACCAAATAATTATTGCATTGTTGATTGGTACTGGATTCTCCGTAAAGTGGAAAATCATCTTCAAAACTGGTATATGAGGTGGCTTTCAATGAGCGGTAGACTTATCCTCTTTAAATTTGTTTTAGAAAATGTTGCGGTATATTTGATGACACTAGTCAAATTCCCAAATTTGATCCTTGATAAAATAAGGAGAAATTTTTTTGCCTTTCTTTGGTTAGGTCAAAAACAGAGTTCAAAGTATCATCTTGCAAGCTAGGAGTAATTAGCCAGACCAAAACCTCATAGTGGATGGGGCTTAAAAAATATTTATGATTTTGGCACTGCCCTTGCATCCAAAACTTTGTGTAGATGTCTGTTTGGAATTGGCCTATAGAGCTCAGTTATGAAATCAAAATACTTGTCTAACTCCCCTATCAATGATTGGGTTAGAAATTCCACTCCTCCTCCATGTAATGTTTCACTTTGTTGCTCATGGCTTATGCGTGCAAAAGATGTGTTAATCGACTGGCTTGCATGGAAACCGGGGAATGGTTTACGCGAAGACCTAATTGTGGGATGGACCCTTTGGCTCCATAAGAATCGTGCAACATTTGAGGGTAAACATCTCACCCATATTCATGTGATCTGGTGCATTATCCAAGATCCCCGTATCTATCAACGAATTATTCTTCTGAAAGTCAGAGATTTGACGCCTCCAAATCATACATTGAATTATCCTTATGGAAAATTTGACAATGCATCCTAGGCTTTCAATTCTACTTCATGGGATGGTGTTGTTTTGTTTAATTCCCCATCTCTCTCCTTCCACCTTTGGCTAGGTTGTGGACCCGACACCAACTCTCGCAGTGAGCTCATCGCCTTGTCAACTCTCCTCTCTTTTGCCAGGCATAGAGGCATCTCTTCCATGCAAATTTTGGACGACTCTAGAATCATAGTTGAGTGGGCCCTTATGAAATGTGATAAGCAAGTTGGTGTGCTTCGTTAGTGGAAGCATTGAACTAGATCACTTATTGCGTCGTTTCACTCTTTTAACATCCATCATATTTTCTGTGAATTTAATTTTGTGGTTGATTCCTTGTCGAAGAAGAGTGTTGATTCCTGTGAGATTATTTTGTTTTTTGATGAAAAAATGGATGGCAGAATTGTTTCTCACGGAAACATTGATTTCTATCATGCATAATCTACGGAGTTTTCTATATCATCCAATAGACGGGGTTTTCTGATTGTAACCTTTTTTAGGTAAAGCACCTACAAATCTATGTTTAATAACAAGAAAAGCATAGACATAATTTGCATCCTTGTTGTAAGGATTTTGTTAAGTTGGTTGCATTTGCCATAATTCATTGAGTTATATGAATAATCAAACATATTGGTTGCATTTGTCATGATTCATTGAGTTATATGAATGATCAAGTACAAAACCTATGTGTAGTTTAATTCTATCTATTGAATATCAAAGATAGTCACTTTCCTTATAAAAAAAATAAGTGAGAAAATTTGGAGTTCCACCTTTGCATGCACTTTCCAAAGGCTACAAAAGTGATACCTATTAGCCTTTGATGCAGTGCCTCTAATAATTTTTCATAAAGAATTGAGAAAGTAGATAAACAATTTTTTGTTTTTTGTTTTATTAAAAAGGTTATAATATAGTTGTCAATACCCATAATAATAAAAATAGAAACAAGAAATTAAAATATTTAATACTAATAACGTGGAACAAGTTTCCCTTTGTCTAGCATTATTTGGTTGATTGAATACAGATTTAGGTACATGATGTTGTGACATCTTGATGCTTTAAAGAAATCTCAAAGATAATTTGAAATAATATTTGATTTTAAAAAACAAATATATAGTTGATAAATAGGTGAAATAGTAATATTAAAAGCACATTAAATGGTAATAAATTAGAGCTTCTCATTTTTTATATTTCAATTATAATTGTGGACAAACCTTGAAATAAGAGGCATCAAGTCCTTTATTTTTTTATACAAAATAACTACATAACAATACAATTCCGTAGTTAAATTGATGAAGCTAGTGATTTTCAGTAAAAATGCAAACTCTTTAATATTTATTGTAAGTAGGATTGTTTTGATCTCATGGGGCTGGATCTCCTGAGGGTTGTGGAATATTCTAGAAATAGGGGATGATCTCAGGGGACATGAACTCTAATTTTGTGGCCTTAATTCCAAAGAAGCTAGTCATAGAGGACTTGGGAGATTTCCGCCCGATTTCCCTTTGCAACTATGTTTATAAAATTATAGCAAAGATTATAGCAAATAGGCTTAAGCCTGCTCTCTCGAGGGGCCTATATGCAGAGTCATTTGGCTTCTTGCAAAATCGCCAGATACTGGAGGCGGTGGAGGTGGACCAAGAAGTATTCCATAGTGTAAGGCACAAAGCAATGGGGGCTGGTATCATGCAACTTGACCTAAATAAAGCATATGATCGGGTCTCCTGGGGTTTTCTCAGGTTGATCCTGATACAAAATCCAGATTGGCCTTCCCTTTAGAATGATGAAATGGATGATGGGATGCGTAACGTCGATGTCTTACACAGTTCTTGTAAATGTAAAACTGACGAGCTTCTTCCAAGTGGAGCGTGGGCTGTGTCAGGGATGCCCATTGTCTCCATTTTTGTTTTTACTCGTAATTGAGGGACTGAGCAGATTATTGTCGAAGGCAAAGGGTGCATGCAAAGTTATAGGTATTAAGATCAGTAAAAAATTTAACGCAACTCATCTCACGTTCGTTGATGATTTAATGATATTGGGATCGGGATCCATTTCAAAATGGGAAGTTATCAATGATATTGTCCAAAACTTTTGTCATGTTTCGGGATTAAGTATCAACAAGGCAAAGCCACGACTCCTTCTGAATGAGGCTCCAAACTCCCACAGGGCCGTGATGGAATGCCTATTTCAGATGCATGCCTATCAATTGGCGGAAGGAACAAAATACCAAGGGTATTTTTTAAAGCCCAATGGCTACAATTCAAGGGACTGGCTATGGATTTTGTATAGGTTTGAACGCAGAATAAAACACTAAGGTTGGCAGTGGCTATCCATGGGTGGGCGTTTAACATAGGCACGTTTTGTCCTTACAAACATGGTAATGTTTTGGTTTTCCTTATGTAAAGTACCAAAGTCTATCATTAACAAGACCAGGATGATGATTATGGCGTTCATCTGGTCCGGGGATGTAAAGTAGACCAAATATCACTTTGTTCATTGGGAGATCATTACCTGTCCTATGGAGCAGGGGGGTTGGGGTTTGAAGAACATGCATCAATTCTCTTTGGATTTAAGAGAAAAAATCCTCTAACTGGTTTTCTTCGGTGACAGTCCGTGGTCACAGGTAATCAAAGAAAAATACATGCAGGGCTCATCAACTACACAATGGGTGAGATGCTTCAAAAAGGTCGGTAGAAACATCTCCAACATATGGGTTGGTCTCCTTGGGGATTTCAACCATTTCTCATCCTGGCTGGTTTGGTCGATGGGGGATGGCAGATAAGTTCAGGTGGGTGAAGACCTAATAGTTAGCGGCCTAGGATCCTATGTGTTATCATAAGATCTGATGTTCCTTCTACACTACAAAGGGATTTGCTCCCTTAATCACATTGCCACGACTCCAGTCAGGGGGTCATGCCTTCAGGGTTGGTTGACTGCTGCACTATTGGGCCTATATGGAGTTATGGACGTAGAATGGTTGGCATATGTCCTTGGGTTAAAGATAGGGATGATAGCTCTGGACGCATCCCTAGATCGATTGTGCTGGTCATATGACATAGTTTTGGGAAGGATCTCGACGAGGTTGGCATACCAGAATCTTATGGATGAATTTCCAGTCTTGCGCGCCTGGTGGTACATGTTATGGGAATGGAAACCGCCCCCCTGAATTGCCATATGTTGCTGGTTGACGATGGAAAATAGGCTTCTTACATGGGATAATCTAATCCGCAGAGGTGCAATCGGCCCAGGTATCTGTTTATTCTGTGGTCTGTCTGATGAAAGTATTTTTCATTTGTTTGTCTCATGCTGTTATTGTCAATCTATGTGGGGGAACATTGGGTATATGATCAACGAAGCCTCCCCTAGGGGTGGAGATTCCCTTTCTTCATGCTTTACTTCTTGGCGGGGAAAGTTCCCGGACTGACACACTCTACCATGTTACATCCTGTGGGAACTTTGGCATACCAGGAATCTAATCATTTTTGAAGGCAAGAGGTTGTGTTACACTATTATTGCAGTTAGATGTATAAAATCCTTTACGAAAGTTGGTTGTGATCTCACTTCACGTGGAAATGCTCGCAAAAAACAAAGGGTTCCGAAGGTAGTGTCCCCTGTTCACAGGTTTGTAGGTTTCTTCAATGGTGCGTCCCATGATGCATCATGTCTTTGTGGGGTCGGTGCCATTCTTATGATGGTGGATCATAGCTATTACAGGCTATGGATGAGCTGCGGTACATGATCGAACTCAAAAGGAGAACTTTTATCTTTGTGGATGCTGTTATGTTTCTCAGAGTCCATTGGCCTGGATGGTATTCATATATTCGGTGGATGCTGTTATGTTTCTCAGAGTCCATTGGCCTGGATGGTATTCATATATTCGGTGAGTCTAAGGTTGTTATCGATTGGGCGTTGGGTTTGCAACAAATTCACATTCTACAACTGGACTCCTAGTTGATCTGTAGAATGAGTTTGATAAACTCTTTTCATGAGCTTGCTTTAAGACAATATTCTTTATAGAATGTTTGTAAAAGTTAGTACATAGGAGAGCCAAGTCTCAAATAGAACTTTCCAGTGGACTATTTATCTAAGCAAGCTCTGCAGGTGGATGTAGGTTACATATTTTTTGAGAAATGGTCGTCTGACAGACTGTTTGCGGCTCGGGATCACAAGGAAGCCTTCGTTTGATAGTTGTTTGTCTCGGTGTTGCTCGGTTTTTTTGGCTGGGGTGGCCATGCTCACTATCTTTTTTGATCGATGATCCGGGTTGGCCTATCGTTCTTTGTCTATTATTGTTATGTTTGACTATTTCTTGTCCATCTAGTTTCTTTTTTTCGGACGTGTCTATGATCAGATCTGTCTATTTGAGACTTGACTCTCCTATGTACTACCTTTTACAAACATTCTATAAAGAATATTGTCTTTTTTTGGTGAAAAAAATGATTATGTTAATTTATGGTATGTATATTCAAAATAAGGGATCATGTAATTCAAAAGCTTTTAGTTATATATGAGTTTCAAATAGGAGCTATACTTTGTAGAGCCAGGGAAATGATTCTCAAGAATATACTCATATAGAGCGTATCTAAAGATTATTTCATAAGAATTATACTTTTTTACAAATTTTGATAACAAGGATATCCAATCTAATCGTGAATATCCCAGTTTATACTATTATTTACTGAGTGTATATTATTTGCCCATGTATTGGCATTCTCTAAATACTTCATCATCACCACTCCAAGGGAACTAGTTATTTTATTAATTCGATCATATTTCTAGGTTGTTGAATTGCTTGAGAGCTTGAGCTTTTGTTGTTTTCTTTAAGTTCGTAATATTTGTGGTGCTTTTTGGGTTGAATCAAGAATCTTAGACTTCAATTTTTTGTGTCATTTCACCTCGTTTATTTATACATGTTGTGTTCTAGGCAAGTTGTGACTTATGACATGCAACACTGGAGTCAAATCCCATTGCTCATTATACAATACATTTTCTTTAATCTCTTCTACCATGGACGATATGTGTTGTATCAACAATTGCATGATCTATGTTGTATCGACTTTGTAGCTTAATTCTTTCTTAGAGATTATGGAGCATTTGCATACAAATCAAACATGATACTAGTCATTTGAGGTTGAAGCAATAAGCAAAGTTGAGTGTCATAATTGGTTGAATATCACCATTTGATGATCAAATAATGATAAACATTAGTTATCTAGGCCAAAAAACTTGAGACACAATTGAAATATGAGCAAATATGCATCCGTGGAATGAGTAGGTCCATAGAGAAGGATCTTGGCAGTTTCTTATTGTGTGAGACATCTTTTAGAGCCACAAAATGCCAATAATGAGATGCTTTTAAGAATCCCATATGTGGCCCAAGCAACAAAATCCAAAGATACATAATCATAGACACAAAACAAGCAATAACTAAAACAAACATACAAGGTTGCATTTATAAAATTGAAATGCAATTGCATGCATGCCTTCAAGGACTCTTCTTCTTCTCCAAATTCTTCTCGTATCTACATGAGTTAGATGCTTGGTTCTCTTCACTCATGATTCTACCGAGTCCTCTCTGTTGGACCCACTTTCTTCCTCACTCTTTGTTTTCTCCCTATTTTGTTACCCTTTCCTTTTCTCTCGCATGTAATCTTATTTCAATAGCATATTCCTTATTAAGAACCCCTTCCACATTAATATTCTCATTTTTCTTTATAAATAGAAAATATAATATATATACACTATAGTGACATTTACAATATTTATGTAGTTATTGATAATTTAGTATATAACTTAACTATGAATGATATTTAATATCATTCATAAATAAATATTTAAATGATATGTAAAAATCATTAATATGTTATATCAAATATTTATTAATAAAAATTAATGCTGTTTTGATTGGTGTGAACAAATACAACAAATAATAACTATAAATTTTATTATATTAAAAAAATATGAAATACTATAAAAAAAATTAAATAATCACTAAGTTTAACATCAGATAAATAAGTATAAGAAATATAAACAAGTGGAATAAGTAACAAAGTTGCTTAGTACCTGCCTCCTAAGAAGAGATTGAAAATATATAGCAATAGGATAATTTTGCTATAAAAATATATG